>CAWUFW010012887.1:0-511942 GCA_963921515.1 Calotriton arnoldi
TCTTCACCAGAGTAGGGTTTCCTAAGGAGGTGGTTTCAGACAGAGGTTCCAACTTCATGTCTGCTTACCTCAAACACATTTGGAAAGAGTGTGGAGTGCAGTACAAGCTTACTACACCCTATCACCCACAAACTAATGGCCTTGTTGAGAGATTCAACAAGACATTGAAAGGCATGATTATGGGGCTCCGTGAAAAACTCAAAAGGAGATGGGATGTCCTCTTACCATGCCTGCTTTTCGCTTACAGAGAGGTGCCACAGAAGGGAGTAGGGTTTTCCCCCTTTGAACTTCTGTTTGGCCACCCTGTAAGGGGACCAATCTGTCTTGTAAAAGAGGGTTGGGAGAAGCCTCTCCAAGAACCCAAACAAGATATTGTGGTCTATGTGCTTGGCCTAAGGTCCAGAATGGCTGAGTACATGGAAAAGGCATCCAAAAATCTTGAGGCCAGCCAGGAGCTTCAGAAGCACTGGTATGACCAAAAAGCTGCACTGGTTGAATTTCAACCTGGGCAAAAGGTGTGGGTTTTGGAGCCAGTGGCACCAAGGGCACACCAGGACAGATGGAGTGGCCGTTACCCTATCCTAGAGAAAAAGAGTGAGGTCACCTACTTGGTTGACCTGGGCACAAGCAGGACACCCAAAAGGGTTATCCATGTGAACCGCCTGAAGCTCTACCATGACAAGGCTGACATCACCATGCTGATCGTGATTGATGAGGATCAGGAGACAGAGAGTGAAGCTTTCCCTGACCTCCTCTCATACAGCCCAAAAGAATGGGTCAGTGGATGGAGTTGTCTTTTCAGACACCCTCTCTGCCCAACAGCAGACTGATTGCAAGCAAGTCTTGCAGCAGTATGCTAAGCTCTTTTCCTTGACCCCTGGTCAGACAAACTGGTGTACCCATGATGTGGACACTGGTGACAGTTCACCTGTCAAAAACAAAATCTATTGACAGTCTGATCAAGTCAAAGAAAGCATCAGAGCTGAAGTCAGCAAGATGCTGGAGTTAGGGGTTATTGAACACTCAGAGCCCCTGGGCCAGCCCAGTGGTTCTAGTCCCCAAACCTCATCCACAGGGTGGAAAGAGAGAAATTAGGTTCTGTGTGGACTATAGAGGGCTCAACTCTGTCACCAAGACAGATGCTTACCCTATCCCAAGAGCAGATGAGTTGATAGACAAATTGGGTGCAGCCAAATTTCCTTTGACTTAACTGCAGGGTACTGGCAAATTGGCATAGCCCCAGGAGCAAAAGAAAAGACAGCATTCTCCACACCTGATGGGCATTATCAGTTACTGTTATGCCCTTTGGTTTAAAGAATGCCCCTGCCACCTTCCAGAGGCTGGTGAACCAAGTCCTTGCTGGATTGGAGTCCTTTAGTGCAGCTTATCTAGATGATATTGCGGTCTTTAGCTCCACCTGGCAGGATCACCTGATCCACCTTGGGAAGGTTTTAAATGCCCTGCAAACTGCAGGCCTAATTATCAAGGCATCCAAATGCCAGATAGGGCAGGGAACTGTGGTGTACTTGGGCCACCTTGTTGGTGGAGGCCAGGTACAACCCTTACAGCCCAAGATCCAGGCCATCCTGGACTGGGCAGCTCCAACAACCCATCCCAAGTCAGGGCATTCCTTGGCTTGACTAGGTACTAGAGAAGGTTTGTGAAGGGATATGGGTCCATTGTGGCTCCCCTCACAGAACTCACCTCCAAGAAGATGCCCAATAAGGCAAACTGGACAGTTAGTTGTCAAAAGGCTTTTGACACCCTGAAAGAGGCTATGTGCTCAGCACCAATTCTCAAAGCTCCAGACTATGCAAAGCAGTTCATTGTGCAGACTGATGCCTCTGAGCTAGGGATAGGAGCCGTCCTATCCCAGACCAATGATGAAGGCCAAGACCAACCTGTTGCTTTTATAAGCAGAAGGCTTCTCCCCAGGGAGCAGCGTTGGAGTGCCATTGAGAAGGAGGCCTTTGCTGTGGTTTGGTCCCTGAAGAAGCTGAGACCATACTTGTTTGGTACTCACTTCCTAGTTCACACTGATCACAGACCTCTCAGATGGCTAATGCAGATGAAAGGTGAAAATCCTAAACTGTTCAGGTGGTCCATCTCCCTACAGGGAATAGACTTTGTAGTGGAACACAGACCTGGTACTGCCCATGCCAATGCAGATGGGCTTTCCAGGTTCTTTCACTTAGAAAATGAAGTCTCTCTAGGGAAAGGTTAGTCTCATCCTCTTTCGTTGGGGGGGGGGTGGTGTGTGAGAAAGTGCCCTCTTTCTGCATGGTTGCCCCTACTTTTTGCTGAATTGCTGATGTACTTTGACTGAGTGTGCCCTGGGCGCCTGCTAATCAGGTACCCAGGGCCTATGTTCTTTCCCTAAAAACTGCATTGAAGCCTAAACCCAATTGGCATCTCTGGCCACAGGTCAGTCCCTGGTAAATGGTACCACAGGTACCCTGGGCACTGTGACCAGAGAAGGCCTCTAAGGGCTGCAGCACTTATTGTGCCACCCTTAGAGGTCCTGTACCACTACAGTCGCACACTGCCTTTGCAGGCTGCGTGTTTTGGTGCAGAACAAAGTGAAGAGTCGACATGGCACACATCTCTGTGTTCAATAGAAGTAATAGGGTGCACACCTTTTTAACTTGTTGATTCAATCTTATCCATAATTATCCAAGAATGCGTGCAGTATTTCAGTCGGGTGCCATTCCCAAATGGCACCTAAATTCATGACAAAATAATTAAATGGGGCATCATAATGCCCCAGACCGATTGCACAGCTACGTAATGCCTCTTTGGCAACAATTCATATTGTCCTTCATGTTAATCCTTATTTAACCATATATTCCATCCTTTTTTGTGCTTTTCTTTTTTGTTCAACCTTTACTTAAATCCACACGCGGGATATTGTGCCATTTTCAAGTTTTCACATGATGAAGCTGTGCCCATCCGGACCTCTTGCTAAATCACGACAAGTGCAGGAGTTCGTCCAAAGCAGCGTTTATTTAAAAACCCAATGCATTTCGGGCTACAAGTGCCCTTCGTCAGGGAACGCTATAAATGACAATAAAACAAATATCCATTACCATAATGGCCATTAATCAACATGTTACATCATCACCTTGAGTTAATATTGAGTTTAGCTAATTTTACATCTCAACTCGTCCTCAATTCCTGTAATAAACCCCTTCATAAGCAATGTAAATAATGCCCCTCTGTTTTCATGGCAAAAGAATCTGCCTATCAGACCAATTCTATTTCGCCCTTCCATCCCTCTATTCCGCCAAACAACCATCCACCCCTGCCTTTCGTGCCAATGTAAATCTAGTTCACATCCTTTTTCACCTCATTGCTCATTTTCCTTCAACATTCACACTGCGTTCATCTACTGCATTAATTAAACACAAATCCCCATGAGCCCCTTGTCTTTCACCGCTTCTCACTGTGGGCTCATTGTCTATCTCCATACATACATCATTCGCCCTCCTACTCCCCTTACATGTCCAATCCCCCTTAATGTTGCTCAGTCCGTTCCATCTCTAGTGATTTTATCGTTGTTACACAACCATCATTACCTAACTTCAAACAATCCCCTATTTCTGTATAATTCTTATCCCCCCATACCTATTCGTAACTTGCATCCATTCAATTATTCACGTCTCACAACACTCAAAACAAACACTCCGCTTTCATCCCTCAACCACAATCGACAATCCAGCAGTTTCACATACCTGCTTCAAACATTCAGACTAGTACATCGCCATCTCCGTTTCAGTGAATGTTTGTTAACTCCTTAGTTCCACCCTTCTTTACCCACAACCTCCCTGACCCAACCCTCCTGATTGGCCCACTACTTCACTATTTCCCGCCATGAAAACGATACCAACGTTACTTGCAAATTAAAAACGACATTACCCATAATGCAGTGTACTGAAACGTGTTTGTTTTGAGTGTTGTGAGACGTGAATAATTGAATGGATGCAAATTACGAATAGGTATGGGGGGATAAGAACTATACAGAAATAGGGGATTGTTTGAAGTTAGGTAATGATGGTTGTGTAACAACGATAAAATCACTAGAGATGGAACGGACTGAGCAACATTAAGTGGGATTGGATATGTAAGGGGAGTAGGAGGGCGAATGATGTATGTATGGAGATAGACAATGAGCCCACAGTGAGAAGCGGTGAAAGACAAGGGGCTCATGGGGATTTGTGTTTAATTAATGCAGTAGATGAACGCAGTGTGAATGTTGAAGGAAAATGAGCAATGAGGTGAAAAAGGATGTGAACTAGATTTACATTGGCACGAAAGGCAGGGGTGGATGGTTGTTTGGCGGAATAGAGGGATGGAAGGGCGAAATAGAATTGGTCTGATAGGCAGATTCTTTTGCCATGAAAACAGAGGGGCATTATTTACATTGCTTATGAAGGGGTTTATTACAGGAATTGAGGACGAGTTGAGATGTAAAATTAGCTAAACTCAATATTAACTCAAGGTGATGATGTAACATGTTGATTAATGGCCATTATGGTAATGGATATTTGTTTTATTGTCATTTATAGCGTCCCCTGATGAAGGGCACTTGTAGCCCAAAATGCATTGGGTTTTTAAATAAACGCTGCTTTGGACGAACTCCTGCACTTGTCGTGATTTAGCAAGAGGTCTGGATGGGCACAGCTTCATCATGTGAAAACTTGAAAATGGCACAATATCCCGCGTGTGGATTTAAGTAAAGGTTGAACAAAAAAGAAAAGCACAAAAAGGATGGAATATATGGTTAAATAAGGATTAACATGAAGGACAATATGAATTGTTGCCAAAGAGGCATTACGTAGCTGTGCAATCGGTCTGGGGCATTATGATGCCCCATTTAATTATTTTGTCATGAATTTAGGTGCCATTTGGGCATGGCACCCGACTGAAATACTGCACGCATTCTTGGATAATTATGGATAAGATTGAATCAACAAGTTAAAAAGGTGTGCACCCTATTACTTCTATTGAATATTCATTATTAATTGCCCGAAATTGGGGTAGCACCCGCCAGGTTTAAAAGGATAAATGGAGAAAGAGAGATCGTTGCAACTATCCACACGAACGGAGCTACATCTGGGTTCGAGAAATAAGTGGTGTTTAATCGAGACGGAAAGGACTTTAAAACAATTTATATTTAGTTAAAAATCAGCATGATTCAATGATGTTTTGCTATGTCACCAATTGTTTTCAAAGGGTGTAATAGGAACTCGAAAATGCAGAACATGTTTTAACGTTTCAGTACACTGCATTATGGGTAATGTAGTTTTTAATTTGCAAGTAACGTTGTCATCGTTTTCATGGCAGGAAATAGTGAAGTAGTGGGCCAATGAGGAGGGTTGGGTCAGGGAGGTTGTGGGTAAAGAAGGGTGGAACTAAGGAGTTAACAAACATTCACTGAAACGGAGATGGCGATGTACTAGTCTGAATGTTTGAAGCAGGTATGTGAAATTGCTGGATTGTCGATTGTGGTTGAGGGATGAAAGCGGTGTGTTTGTTTTGAGTGTTGTGAGACGTGAATAATTGAATGGATGCAAGTTACGAATAGGTATGGGGGATAAGAATTATACAGAAATAGGGGATTGTTTGAAGTTAGGTAATGATGGTTGTGTAACAACGATAAAATCACTAGAGATGGAACGGACTGAGCAACATTAAGGGGGATTGGACATGTAAGGGGAGTAGGAGGGCGAATGATGTATGTATGGAGATAGACAATGAGCCCACAGTGAGAAGCGGTGAAAGACAAGGGGCTCATGGGGATTTGTGTTTAATTAATGCAGTAGATGAACGCAGTGTGAATGTTGAAGGAAAATGAGCAATGAGGTGAAAAAGGATGTGAACTAGATATACATTGGCACGAAAGGCAGGGGTGGATGGTTGTTTGGCGGAATAGAGGGATGGAAGGGCGAAATAGAATTGGTCTGATAGGCAGATTCTTTTGCCATGAAAACAGAGGGGCATTATTTACATTGCTTATGAAGGGGTTTATTACAGGAATTGAGGACGAGTTGAGATGTAAAATTAGCTAAACTCAATATTAACTCAAGGTGATGATGTAACATGTTGATTAATGGCCATTATGGTAATGGATATTTGTTTTATTGTCATTTATAGCGTTCCCTGACGAAGGGCACTTGTAGCCCGAAATGCATTGGGTTTTTAAATAAACGCTGCTTTGGACGAACTCCTGCACTTGTCGTGATTTAGCAAGAGGTCCGGATGGGCACAGCTTCATCATGTGAAAACTTGAAAATGGCACAATATCCCGTGTGTGGATTTAAGTAAAGGTTGAACAAAAAAGAAAAGCACAAAAAGAATGGAATATATGGTTAAATAAGGATTAACATGAAGGACAATATGAATTGTTGCCAAAGAGGCATTACGTAGCTGTGCAATCGGTCTGGGGCATTATGATGCCCCATTTAATTATTTTGACACATCTCTGTGTGCCATGCCTACAACCCACTGCCCTGGCATAGGTCAGTCACCCCTCTAGCTGGGTGCACTATACCAGTGGTGAGGGTACAGGTGCATGAGCCCTGTCCCCCTACAGTGTCTAAGTCTATTCTTAGACGTTGTAAGTGCAGTGCTGCCATTAAGAGTATATGGTGCTGGGAGTTTGGCTACACTGAAAACTGAGAAGTTTGGTATCAAACTTCTCAGGACATTAAACCCACACTGATGCCAGTGTGGGATTTAATGAAAAATGCACACAGAGCGCATCTTAGAGATGCCCCCTGAAAACTAACCCACCTCTAGTGTCCAGGCTGAGTGGCTGCTTTCAGCTGCCACCATCAGACATGTTTCTGGACCCCTGGGTCGAGAGCCTGCTGCTCTCTGGGGCATGAAACTATGCACATCCTGGGATGAGGTGCCAAGCCTCCTCCCCCCGGATGGGCAGGGTTCACGAAGGGGAAGCTTCAAAGGCTTGCCGCCTTTGTGAGCTTCCCCAGGCCACTTGCTGCTTTCAGCAACTGGTCCCCACTGGTTCTGACCCCCACTTTGGGTGGGAGAACCGGCGGGAAAAACAAGTGAGGAAGAGAGGTGTGCGCACCTCTGCCAACTCCACCCCTCAGGTGGGGGAGGCGAGGTGAAGCACAACTCTCAGTCCACGCCATCTTGAAAATGGGGGGACTCAGCCAACCAGGGACAGGCACATGCCCCCCTCCCACTGGAGGGTGGCATAATAGGGGGTGTACCCACCCAAAGGAAGGGACCCATTGGTCCCTGCCTTTTACCTACCTGTAATGTCCCTAAATCTAGTATTTAGGGGCACCCCTGAACCTTGCTTCCTCAGATCCAGACAAGAAACAAGAAGAAAAGAAGAAGAAGGACCGAACAGCCGTGCAGCAGCTAACAAGAGGAAGACGCCCACTGACTTGGCCCCAGCCCTACCGGCCTGTCTCCCCCTCGAACTTGCTCCTGCGAAATCCCGGTGTGTCCTGCAGCCAGCAACCTCAAAAACCCCGGAGGACCTGCCTGCCTTCACTTCCAAAGCCTGCTTCTCCCGTGAACACCGGATTTGTTCAACTGCAACCTCTGGCAGCAGCCGGAGACCGCGGATCCGCCCCACTCTGCACCCGCCGTCCACGGCCCGAGTTCGAGTGGGTAAACACCACGAGGAGGTCACCCCAGCGATCCTGAACCGAGATCCGGCGACCCCTGACCTGCCTCAAGCCTCCAGCCGATGCCTGCAGTCTAAATCCAGAAGGCCCCCCTAACCGCGACCAGGAGCTGGTAAGAAGATCCGACCCCGAAAGGCTCCCCTGCACCCAACGCCCCAGGGCCTTGTGTGCCCAAACCAACGGTGCCTAACCAAACCCCAACTTCCCAACTTACCTCTTGAAGTGGTGGTCGCACCCAGAAGTCCTTCGTCTCCCTGCCTGCAGTGCTTTTGCAAACCGGAGGCTCTCCATTGGAAACAACAGGGCATTTGATGTCGAAACAGCACCCTGCACCCGGCCGCCCTAGTTCCGCTGAGGGTGCACCTTTGGTGCTAATTTGTTTCCCCATTTGCCCTGAGCTAAAGTCCAGGAGCTTTGCTCCCACAACCCAGTGGCCTGCTTGCCAGCAGCCACCAACCGGAGGCCCACTATCCCCCATTGGATAACATTGGGCCTCAACACTCTGCACCCGGCCCCCCTAGTGCCGCTGAGGATGTAACAAGAGTGCATCACTGACCCTGGGGAACCCCTGAGTCTACCCCCAGAGCCTCAACTCCCACTACCGAATACTTACCTAAAAACCGATTACCATATTTTCCTCCATAGGATAACATTGACACTTTTTCCTGAAAAAGTTTCTAAGTGTGGAGTTTTGAAACCTAAAGAAATTCTTTAAAATTGTACGATTTAACAAAAACGCTTTTACTCACCTATTTACAGGAAATGTCCCAGTGCTGCATCTCGGGATACAGCACTGAGTAAGAAAAGTAATCCAAAAGTAACTTACCTGCTATTTTACTGAAAATCCCATTCAAGTTTATGTACTGTATGTACAAGTGATTGCATTTCTCTGAAACAATAGTGTAAGTCAAACCATAGTACATTTACAATTGCAATTGAACTGTTTTACAATCAGCATTTACTACTGTAAAAGTATTTATTGCTTACCTGTGCCAGGCTCGCTTGGTTCTAGAAATAAAATAACTAAAAGAATATTTTTATACAAAAACAATTGGTCTGAAGTTCAGTCTGTGAGTGTGTGAATTCATTTGCTGACTGAGTGTGTACAACAAATGCTTAACACTGTCCTCTGATACTGCCTTACTGCTTGACCACACTACCACAAATTGAGAGTAAGGTTCTATCTAACTTTGCCTCTGCCTACCTTTGGGGTTCCACTGGACTCTGTGCACACTATTCCTCACTTTGGTGTAGTATATACAGAGCCAGCTTCCTACAGCGCCATTAAACCAAATTTGGTGTTGCCAAGCCGTGAGCGGAACCTCAAGAGTACTATACGGTCTATATTCCCGCGGAGTAGCGGTGGCAGTATAATCGTGAAACAAATTGTCTGTCCCATCCACTGCCGGGAAGGTGACCCAAGAATCAAACACCTCGAAGCGGAAAGCTGGATCCGCTTCCACTACAAATATTAGCGCAGCACCTGCATCAGGTAGTCCATATTGAGTCAAATATGCCCTGGGCGGTGCGCGGCTATGAGGCGTAATATCAACTGCCATAATAAAAAACGAAGAACGACAACCTAAAGCGCGGCAGCGCAAAAACGGGTCAGGAATAAAAAGAAACAACAATTTTAAAACTTCAAGCTTGAAAGAACCTATAATATATCAATAAAGGAGGTCACACTGTCACAGCTGTCTCCGGAAACAGATGTGAGGGGATTGTGGACAAGCACAAGCACTACTCAAGCGTCTCGCAGATAAGAACCAGACCAAACGTTGGCGGTGCCATGTTGCGGGGATTCTGCACCTACACAGCACTATGTGCAGGAAACCGGGACCTCGGTGTGTAGGGATGTACCAACCTACCACCTTAGTGCCCAAAATCCCCAAACCGACTAGCTATAGTGTCTCATTCGTTCTCCTCCAAATATCACAGAGCTACAAATGATTAGACAACCCAGAACACAACACTCCCGACTCACTCAGGAATCGCGGTAGCAAGACATACTCTTTCGCTCGCTCACTCGTACTTGTCCACAAAAAGATTAGGCAGAGTCAATGTAATAGTTCAAAATGTGTATTTTAAATATCGTGCTCTACAATACAGTATACAAGCCACTGCCAGCAGCAAAATGCATAAACTCAAAACAATTAGCATTGTTACAATTCCATAGAGTACAAAAAGGGAAGTCATTTTATAAAGACAGTGGAAAAAGGACTATAAGGCCTAACCACCCTCCCCTTGACTGGAAGAAGTTTATTTATATAAAGGAAGATCTCTGGGCTTTGACAGCAGACCCCATACCTTAAAGCCTAGATGCAAGGCTTACATCATAGGTACAGTGTAGCTCTTCTCCATGGAAAGGGCTCTCTCCAAGTGTGTGTTAGCACAACATGCATCCCCGTAATATCAAAGCACGAGTCTCCAGCATTGCAGCTGTGTTTAGCATGTTATGTCTAGGTGCTAGGGACTGACCAGAACAGAATAACAAGGGGCATTGTTTATCGACCTTGCACATCGTGTTCAGGCAAAATTCCAGGAACTCAGCAGAAAACGTGAAAGGCAGACAGTGCTCATGTGAAAGACATAAACAGAGGCTTGCAAAAATAAAGTCATGTAGTAACGTGCGCAAAAGCAGCATCATGGCAGCAAAGCTCATGCCAACCTAGCAATGCCGACAATGACTCTAAGGGCCATATAATAACATGTGTTGAGGGCAATGGACTGCACATATGTGCAACTTGTGCCTCCAGCGGCTACATCCCATATCTACTGCAACAGGAAGCACGCCTATTCCATGAACATGCGGGCAATCGTGGACCATCTGGGCCTTTTTATCAATGTCCTTGTAAGTACCTGGACAGTGCACATGACTCATTCATCTTCTGGCATTCTGCCATCAATGAGAGTTCCAGATTGGGACCTATGGGAATAGCCGCTTGTCAGTAAGTACATCTCAAGCACATGACAGACCACAAGGGACTCAATCATGTAGGAATACATTGACATATCAGTCTTGGGTTGAATGAGACAGTGCATACATTGTTGGTGTGGTCCTATATAATTGTCCCATACTACATGGCAGATAGGCAAAACATTTCCTACAAGTCACATAAGTCGACACCGCCTATGCCGCTGTGGCCCACATGTACAAGTCAACTGGGCTGATGGATCATGTCTCATTCTCATGTCCAATTATAATGTGTCCAGAATTCCGCATGACACATTGAAGGAGGGAACAGCACAGATTGCATTAAAATTGTTTCTGGAATGTGTCCCTTAAAGCATGACGTCATGTCTGGACACTAAGCTGACACACGTTCATCATGTTGCAAGGGGGGGGTGGTGCTGGCACTCTTCACTATCATGCGAAGATGCAAATGTGGACAAAATGTGGATGTGCTGTATGTCAACTGAAAGCAAAAGACACACAGATGATGGACGGAATGCAGAGCCAATCAAACATTCACCCCCAGTCAATAGATCCGGGTTAAATCCATTGTTCTTTTGCTCACCATGCACCCCAGTTTAGACCCAGCCATATGCAATCCAGTCTTGACCCTGTGCCTCATAGGAACAGTGCAGCCCGAACTGCCAAGCCAGGTCCTCCCTGGACCAGAAACAAGCATCCTGGGACCCGTTTCGGAGCATCAGCCCTCGTCAGCCAGGCTAGCTTGACTCCAGTGACACAATGAGCCGGGGACCCACTTCTGGGCATACCCGGTGCACTTAGGGCAAGAAAGCAAATACACACAGATGATGGACAGAATGCAGAGCAAATCAAATATTCACCACCAGTCATTGTTCTTTTGCTCACCATACCACCCCAGTTTAGACCCAGCCATATGCAAATCAGTCTTGACCCTGTGCCTCGTAGGAACAGTCCAGCCCGGACTGCTGAGCTAGGTCCTCCCTGGACTGGAAACGAGCTAGCTTTGTGTCAGAACTGAAAGATCCCAATCCACAAATGAGCACTGTTCAAATTCCACACTCATACAAAGCATTTCACAATATTGGCCCCACGTACTTCTGATAGAGCGCCATGTTCTTGAGAAATTTGTAGGGGTGCATCATAATCACTGATAGCTCGCACCCGCATATATCCAGATATATATCTATGAATGGCCAGCAAAATGTAGTTATAAACCAGTTATCAGAATGAATAAGAAATGTAATTGTGCTAATTTAATCATGCAAATGTAAGGCTTAACTGAATCGTGTGTAAAATAATGCATAGATGAATCAGCCCCTGTGTAATCGAGATGCAGTGGTTTAAACGTGTACCATATTAAGTTGCACATGTAGTTCACTTTTCGCATATGAAATGTCATGAACCAATGCTTATAGAAGTGATTAAGAATTGTGTGTTTAAATTGTGTAAAGGCCTGACTGCATATACGCCAGGGAAAGGCCTGTTTGTTCTTATGTTAGCTTATTTTGCAGGCAGAGAAGGTTCTCTTGGAAAGGATCTCTGGGCACCGACAGTAGATTTAATTAGCACAGTAGAGGGTTTCTGGTGAACGTATCTTCTGTTGCAGGTGCAAGGACACATGCCTCGTTAGTAAAAGACTGGCTCTTTGTTTCACAAGTTAGAGCGATGGGAGGCATGGAAATGGGAGTGCAATGGAATTTAGGGATGATACTTTCAGCGGAGAAGGTGGCTGGGACTCAAGGTCATCGCAACCGTCCAGGATGAAGTAACCGTTTCGATGGAAAAGCACAAGAAAGAAGACCTGGCCAAAGAGTCGTGACAAAAGGCGTGTTCAATTGTGTTGGGTTTTGTATTAGGGATAGTGCCCCGAGGGTGGAGGTCAGAGAAGAGGTAGGAGAGAACAGAGAGAAGGACAGAGAGGGATTTAGTGAAGGAGCATCTTAAAATCTGAGCTTAAATACTAAGTGAGTGCACTTCTTAGGAAGTCTTCACAGCTGACACCTTTTACTTACTCTTGCCTGGGAAATTCGTTAAGTAGGTATGTCATCTTAGAGTAGAGTAGGGACAGTCAAGGGGTTTTCTGCTTGTTTAGTTAAATGAGGAATAACATAGAGATTGGAGCTGTTATTGCTTGCCTAATACTTCTGGAGCTAACGATTCTCCTTATCCTGAGTCGCATGAGACTCCTGCGTAGGATGCTATTTGTATTAGTGTCCATCTATTTCTTTAACCTCGTGTTGAGGTGCTTACACGTGCAGTTGTTCTTGGCTGTAATAAACCCACGAAACAGAATTCGGAGTCAGTGGTCTTTGTAGGAAAACTAGAGTGAAAAGAAATGATTGCATAACTGAAAAAGATTTTCTTCCCTTTACACTATTCAGCAAGTAAAAAGATCCTGGCGACCTGAGGATCCTTAGAAAAGATAAGGATCAGCGTTAACACTTCAACAACCGCATGAACTTCCCCAAAACTACCAGACACCTCCACTCAGTCGGAATCTCACAATCCTATTCGCACACATACTCAGATTCAGCAGTCATGCCTTCTTCTAGCTCACTGCTAAAGCCTAGAGCGACCTGCCCACGCACTTAAGAGCCTACTCGTCCGTTCTTGAGTTCCGTAAGAAACTGAAGTCTCTGTGACTCTTCACCTAGACCCGACTCTGGTCTAGCCCATACAGCTCCTGCTTCAGCACCAGGATACCCTCTTGGTGAATTGAGCACTATACAAATAGGCATAACCTACTAGAGGTACTAATGTACCCTGATTTGTGCTAGAACAGAATGTGCCCTCCAACAACTCCTAATAGCAGCGGCCATTGCATACCTTCAACCTCACTCACTCACTTGTACCTTGAGGGCATGACAATTCTACCCTTACACCTTAAAGCATTGCACAACAGATACTTTCCAACTGAGTCAATCTTCTTCAAACACTATGTGCCAGCTGTACTACCCTTTTTTGCGGCCGCAAACAGGAGATCGGCCCGTTTGCGACCGCAAAAAAGGTTTCAGGCATGTACAAACTCGCAAAACAGCATTTGTGACTCTCGCTATTAGGAAGGGGCTTCCCTTCCTAATAGCGAGTCACCATGCCATGTACTGTTGTTTTGCAACCGCATTTGCGGTCGCAAAACACTCGCAGTTTACCACCCACTTCAAGTAGGTGGTAAACCACTCGCAAACGGGAAGGGGTTCCCAGGGGACCCCTTCCCCTTTGTGAGTGTGCGTAAATATTTTCTAAGAGCAGGCAGTGGTTCCAGGGACCACTGCCTGTCCTTAAAAAATGAAACTGAAAAGTTTCATTTTTGTTTTTTAAATGCATCCCGTTTTCCTTTAAGGAAAATGGGCTTCATTTAAAAAAAAAAAAAGACCTGCTTCATTGAAAAAGCAGTCCCAGACATGGTGGTCTGCTGACCCCAGCAGGCCACCATCCCTGGGAGTGCTAGCCATTCCCAGTGGGGTCGCAAATTGCGCTTGCCTCATGAATATTGATGAGGCATGCAATTTACGACCCCATTGGGAATCGCAAACAGTGTCTGAGACACTGTTGTACATTGCATTTTGCGATTCCTATATTGCGAGGAGCAAAATGACGCAATTTGCGAGTCGCAAAATGCAATCGTCGTACATCTGGCCCTATATGTATACATGCTATGGGTGATAATGACAAACTTCTTCATACACAATAATTGCGCCACTAGTAGCGAGCAATGCAGTGGGACACAGAGACACCTAGCACAAAAGTATGGAGACTTCACAAATGTCCTGGTGACATTTAATGGGGAACTTGACAAACAAACACAATAAGGCGCACAGGAGGGGAAGGGAGTAGAATGAATTGTTTTCTCTCTTGACTGCTATACAAATACAGCTAGAATAGCTAAGCACAATATGAGTCTCTGGTCTTTCCATATAATTTATGATTTTGGGCATTGGGAGATGCTAGGCATGGGGTTTACCCTGAGAGCACAGCTGTTTAGAAAGACGGGATGCATTGCATCTTAACAAGTTCATGACATGCAAGACTGTGCTCTTGTCTGGCTTGGATATGTATAGAAATCAAAATAAAAGTTTAATACAAATAGTGTGTATGTGATGGGTAAAGACAACTGAAGCCCTTAGGGGACCCGCTTTCATTCATGTAAGTAAGTTGTTTACAGGTTTTTTCCATCTAATACTTTGTCAATGATCTTGGAGTCATTTATTATACATTCTCAAAGTAGGTGTTAATTATGTGTAGATTGCTATATTTCAATTCTCTCAAATTTAGACTATCCACAAGGAAACGTGCAATTAGACTTTACCATTTGTATAATCATTTATTTCATGCTCGTGTGCCGATGATCTGTGGCTCTTATTTTCAGCTTTATTGTTAGTGTAATGAAAAGTGGCATAGCCATACAGGAGCACAAATGCTCTCATAATGAACTGGAGTTAGAGTTCAGCAGCTCATGTCCTTGTGTACTGATTTAGGCTCAGAGTTTGTCTGAAAAGCTTTTAACTAAGCCTGTTTACTTTTCTTGGCCACAAGGGATAAAGCTGTCTATATTTGTTGAGTCATCCATGTGTAGCGCATGCCGTTTTAGTAGGCCATAGGAAAGAGCTTCTATGAAAACGTTGCATGTCAGCTTCTAACCACACTTCAGAAATGTCAATTCTGCGAATACTGCTGAACAGTATATCCCAAGTCCACCCTGGTAGCACTGATTCTGCAAGGCTTTGTCATATGAGGTTTAGACTGTTCAGATGAGGGGAATTTTTTGAGGAACGTACTGCGAGTAAGGAGATTTACAACACACATCAGAGACAGTGGCGGTAGGTGACCTACAAAAATGATGGTTCGCCATAAAATTAAAAAACATACAAATAAACATTTACATTAAAAAATGTAAAAAAAGTTTCACTTACCTTCTTAGCCAGCAGCACGTCCTTGGTTCCAGACTCCTCGAGCGCTAGGTCCCACAGCTACTTATCAAATCCAGACACTGCTCTCATGCTGCATGAGAGCAGTGTCTGGATTGGCTGGAGCAGGCTGCCTCAGTGCCTGCTCTCAATCCAGCTGTGTATGACAGCCGGGTTGGAAATTTGAATTGCACATGTCGGTGTAGCCATAGCAAGGTAGCTGGCCAAACCGACATGCACAATTCATATTGAAGGGTCCACTCGTCACTCATTGGCCCCACCCTACCCTCTCCATTTATTACTATTTTATTTTTGCAGCTTTCTGCAGCAGTTTGGGGGAAGGCGGCGCTCCTCCACTCCTATGGCGGTACCGCCGCTGATCAAAGACATTGTAAATAATGGTCATTCCTATAATCACTGTTTGATTTACAAGATTGTTCAAAACATTACCTTTTATTTGGCTTACGTTTCCCTTACAATGCATGTTCAGGTTAGATTCCTGCAAAGATTATATATAATTAATAGCTTATCTCACTACATTTGATTACAGTACACTTTACTTGCTTAAATAAGGAATTTCCACTATCCTGAGAATGAAGTCTGGGTTACTCTTTGTTGTACACTACTCGGTTAGTTCAAAGTTAAATTCACTTTTATTATTTTAGAAATGCTGTAGCACTTTTCTATTTCCTCTTGTCTTTTGTATTTATAATTGGCCTGTTGAATTTCACAGACTTTAAGATAACCAAATGAGAACTAAAACATCTGGTGTTTTCTTTTGTGAGTTCCCCCTAATGTTAAATGCTTGCATGCTTTCCTCTCTTCTTTCTATCAGAAATGGAGGATCCGCAGGATTGAGGCGGCAAAGTAGATACAAAACTGGGCCAGAAATAATTTACCAAAAGGCTCTCACTTGGTCTGTTTATGAGTAGATGTAACAAAATATTCTGCAAGAGGAATGCTCAGAAAGATCCTGAAAATTGGGCATATGGGAGCAAACCCGATAATAAGTTAAAATAAGTCAACAATGCAATTTTGCCACGTCTGTAAAAGTGGGCCTGCAATCAAAAGAGATCCAAAGCAATGACAAATAATGTGCACCTGCTGAGCAAGTGCATTGCATTTCAATGCACTTGCTCAGCAGGTGCCCTAGCGAAAATATCTCTGAATGAAAAGAGAGCAGAGAGTAGTGCAAGTCAACAGAGAATCCCCCCCATAAAACTTTTATTAATTGCTGGATCGAGTCATTTCTGCTGTGTCACCCCATATTTTCGCCTTCCTTTGCTGAACCTGTTTTTGTTGGCATTTAGGCCTCTCTGCACTTTCCTCCTGCTAACTAGTGGTAAAGTGCTTGTGCTCTCTTTTATAAACATGGTGAAATTGCCCTACATAATTGGTGTTTTTATTTTACTTATAAATCCCTAGGATATGGTACTACAGGTACCCAGGACTTGTATATTTGAATGCTACTGGTGGGCTGCAGCACTCATGGTGCCACCAACTACAGGTGCTTGTAAACCATGACTTTGGCCTTCTTCTGCAGCCTATTGTGCAGTTTTAAACTGCCACGTTGACCTGGTAATAAAACCTTATGCTAGGCCTAAACCTTTCTTTCTAAACATATAAGTCACCACTAAGGCAGACTCTAAAGGTGCAAAGGCCATGGTGCATGATATTTAAAAAGTATGACATGTGTACATATGTTTTACATGTCCTGGCAGTGAAACACTACTAAAGTTGTTTTTCAGTATTGTAAGGCTATCTATCCCATAGATCAGCACTTGGTTACCTTATTACACTTAATAAGCGATAACTTCAGTTTGGGAACAGATAGAAATATAATTCTTCCTCTCATTTGAATGTTAATTTAAAATCCTTTTTATTTGAAAAGTTGAATTTTAAGTTAATATTACGAAAATGTGACTTTTAGAAAGTTGGCATTTTTCTGCCTAAAACAAATATGCCTTTCTGCCAGCGTCCAGGGTCATATGACTGTGAATGGCTCTCCTGTGACGTGTTGTATATACCTTCCAGACATGGGGGAAAGGAGTTTAAGTGTGGAGGGAGTGGGTCTTTCTGACAGGATTGCTAGGGAGGAGCTGTGCCTTGCTATGATCGCACTGCAAAGGACCCTGCCTGCAGCACACACACAGGAACCTGATAGCAGGCCTGCCCTTGCCTTTGCCCCCCTAGGGGCACTCTGCACTGTGGTGCGGAGTGCCTCAGGGCTCTGCCCTGAGCCCATTGCTCTTCAACACCTATCTGGTGCCACTCTTCTCTCTCATTGCTTCTTGGGAAGTGAAGGCAGTCTCCTATGCTGATGACACCCCTTTGGTGTTCTCTTCTAAGGATCACTCTGCTGATCTTTTGATAGATTTAGGGGGCGTTTGAAGGACATTTCACGCTGGATGAATAAAAACAGCTTAAAACTTAATGCGGACAAGACGGAGGTCTTGTTCTTCGGCCAGACATCTCGTCCCCCTGCCGGACTTTGGTGGCCAGTAGAAATGGGATCGCCACCTTTACGGGCAAACACGGCGAAAAACCTGGGCGTCAAATGGAAGACAGACCTCTCTTTCTAGGCCCAAGTCCGTCATATATCAGCCTCATGCTTTGGGAAGTTGAGAAATTTGAGGAAATTCTTGCATCTATTGCCGGAGGATTGTCGCAGGATCATAGTCCACGCTACTATGACATCTTGGCTGGACTACGCAAACTGTCTTTACCTTGGGCTGCCTGTCTATCTGATTAATAGATTACAGATGGTACATAATGCGGCAGCGATATTAATTCGTTGTTTCGTTCCGTCACCACATCTCTCCGCACATCAGACAACTGCACGGGCTACCTGTAGCTAAAAGAATAGAGTTTAAGTCCCTGGCTCTGGCCTTTCGGGCTTTGCAAGATGGTGGCCTGGGCAATCTTAAGCGTAGGCTCTGCCTATACCAACAAGTACGCATGCTGAGATCTGACCCCCAGCACCTGCTCTCTGTACCTCGCTTTGCTAAGTCCTGTATGCGAGGCAGGTCCTTCACTGTGGGGACGGCCAGACTGTGGAACTCCCTGCCTTCCCATATGCGCCTGATCAAGTCTGAACGCGAGTTCAGAAAGACCTTGAAGACTTGGCTCTTCAGCCAATGCTAGTACCTCGGTTGGACCTCCCTCATCTGTTGTTAACCGCGAAGCGCCGGGACACCTCTGCTTGAGGTAGCTGTTGCGCTCTACAAAATGCTATTGTTATCATTATTATTGTTATTATTATTTAGGCAGATTGGAGACAAACCCAGGGAAAGGGAAGAACTGCCTAGAACCAGTTTGGGAGTAGGCCAGAGATTTCCCCCCACACAAAGTCTGGTACTAGGTAAAACTGTGGTACCTTCAGAACCTCTCATCAGAACGCTCCTGGACCTGTGGAAGAGAGAGAACAAGGACTGCCCTACTGTCTGAAGAAGGAAAACTGGACCTACTTGCCTCGACCCTAGGATCTCCAGAAGTGATTCCTAGGGTTAGTTGGCTTACTTCCTGTTCAGGCTACAGGGCCACAAAAAGCATCCAGAGGCCTTCCCTAAAACATCCAAGCTGACCAGCATCAACAGGACCTGCCTGAGCCCTGCTGTTGGCTTCTGCTGCAGTGTGTCCTGATCCCCAAGAGTTGTCCCCCGTGTCCTGGACCCATGGCGGGCATCATAGTGTACTCCTCCTGCCCCTAAACCAAGTTTGAAGTGCAAATCCAGCAGTTTGGGCCTCTTCGCAAGCGGGCTCCTCGCTTCAGAAATGGTCACCACGTCTACCGCCAACGCGAAGTTCTGACAGTGACCTGCTCTTCGCACCAAAGAGCAACTGCTCACATCTCCTGCCAAAGCAAAGCACCAGTGCCAACTGCTCCTTGTGCTGGCAACAAACCTCCTCTTGGTCCTCGCCAATGCAAAGCTCCTACTGAGGCTCCTTGCATGGACTTGGCCTTTGAGAAGGTAAAACCTCTGCTGGGACAAACCTGATCCCTGTATCCGACTCACGTTCCATCGCAACTGGCCTGAACTTGTGACTTTGACCTAGTACAGCGCAGCCAGATATCCGCAAGTGGCACTCTGTGCTTTTTGGCGCTATTTTCACCTTCACAAGAATTGTGTTTATTATTTTAGTTGGGCTTCCATCCCTCTCAACTAATAACCTAATGTCTTACATTGACAATAACTCAAGTCCATGTATACTGTGTTGACCAATATGCTTTAGAAAAAATAGTGACATTTTTAAAATACAGCATTCTGTAAGCAACGAATTTAGGAAAACAGACATTACACCAAAATAAAACATTATTCTTGCTTTATTTCAGGAGACGTGTATGGTTAAAATACACAATGAATTTTTGTGTAGGCATTCATTATTCTGGTAATCTTTGCACCAACAGTAAAAGAATGACTTTAAAATACTTTGCATTAATTCATGTTCTTGCACATATTCTTTCTGCACCATTCTTCCTGCACGTATCATGCTGAAGAAAGCTTCACATAATAGACATTGAAAATATTCACTTCTGCCAGCAGGCTACAGCCTTTGCCCTTGAAAAGTTACATCTCATTAGCTGAGAAAAAATGCAGAGACCAGCCTCGACCGGCAGTTTTAAATTACAGGGAAAGAAACTCATGCACATTTATTTGCCATGCAGGGTTTAAAGGCCGACACTTAGCAACCCAAAAATAATATCAAGTACATTTGTAATTTATTAATTAGCTTTATCATAATTCTAATTGACATTCTCACTATCACATTTGTCCTTTGAACTTTTCAGTATGAGATCTTTTAGTATTTTGCTTTACTATTCAAGTTTCCTTTTTCTCTACATTTAAAAGAAAAAAACCTTCTATTTCCAATCATCAATGCGTGGTATGGGTGCTTTGGTGTGTAAGTGAACAAAATAAAGTGAGTGATGTAGACTGCTAGTGAAAGTCTGAGGGGGACTCATCTCCTTGAAAGGAATTCCCACTTGTTTTTGTGCAAGTTTAAAAAACGGTGATAAGCAATGAAACCTGGCAACAATAAGCTCAAGTGTGTGCTTGTGCATGTGGGTAGATGCCATTCCAGACTTCCATGAAGAGGCAGTATGATGATGTTGTGGTTATGTCCTTTTAGGTCGAGCCTGGGCAGCTCATGCGCTGCTTTGGAATGCATGTTGTATTCAGGTAGGGACTTGAAGATCCGCCCCCTCTCTGCCCATATTTTTAATTGGCATGTGTCATTTTAGCGCCGGGACACTCTGTGGAGTAGCCGTGCACTTTATAAGTACCTAGTTACATTACATTGTCCACTGTAAACTGTGGCTGTTCATTGGTCAATAGGCTTAGTAGTCCCTCCTTAGTACCGCCTTGTCTCATTTTGTAACCTCCCATGGCGACACCCCCTGTTATGTGTGTTGTTACTCGGTAGGCTTTAATTACAGCCTCCGAGCACTATTTTCTCAAATAGCTTTGTCCCGTCTGCTGTTGCAGGCAGGACACGCTCTGTCCTAACGCTTTTTAAAAAAATTTATAGCACAGGCGCTGGCATTTGCAATGCAATAGGTCTCGCATTTGAGAGAGTTTAAGCTATTGGCATTGTAAATGACAATGCCTTTTATTTATCTGTTTTAGAAACAACACATAAATAAAAGGCATTTTCATTTACAATGACAATAGCTCAAACTCTTGTAAATGCAAGACCTATTGCATTGCAAATGCTTGTTTTGCATAGATTAAGGGTGCCTGCATATGGGACACTGAATTGTCAAACTGATCAATGTCATAAATCAGAAAAAGTTAGTCATGCATGACACTGCTGTATACTTCTACCATGTAATCTAACATGGATAAGACTATATCCGAGCAGATCAGAGCCAAGAGGTGGCTGTAGCAGAGAAAACTAAACTTTAGAGAATTGTGGCTGCCAATGAATGGTATGTGGAAGTTGTTAAACCTAGCTTACACACTGCCTGTGCTGTGGATAAGGTCACAGCAGGGCCTCCAGTGCATTTAAAAACATGTCATCAGAGTGCATTGGGCTCTGGGTCTCTGCCTACGTATACAGTGACAGGGGTTGGTAGTGTCATAAGCAGACAATCATTATGTAGTGATGAACATCACAGTATTTCCCACTTACCCATCACATATAACACTGCACTGGTAGCTTGTTACAAGAAATTAAGGTATTATTTGAGAGGGTCAGAACTCACCTCAAATAATAATCACAGTCCTTGTCAGGGTGAACCACAAAAATCAATAAATTAACCTACGCTTAATGCACTGAGCATGGCACAAAGCAGTCAGGCTCAACTTAGAGGCATTGTGTAAAGTATTTATGAGATACTCAAACTGTAATAAAGTTGAAACATAACACAAAGTGGTTCTCGATGGAGCCCTCTATATTCATACTTAGAAACTTTTCTGGAAAGCAGATCTCCTTCAATGGGACAAACAAGAAAGTTGAGGCCAACTGGCAATTTGAGGTAGATGGCTGATCCTTCAATGGCGATCCAGGACTCCATCGGTTCTTCAGGTAGAAAGTGGGTAGAAAGTGGGCTAAAAGGTTCCAAGTCCCACTTCTGCAATTGTGGGGACAGAAGGAGTACACTTTAATACCAGTAAAGGGTCTAGGAACAGGGGAAACCACTTGGAGGCTAGGACTCACTCCAACAGTGCCCAGCAGCAGGGTCCAGGGCAGGTCCAGTTGAAACTAGTCAGCTAAGCAGTAGCAGGAAGAGAGGCCTCTGAACGCTTGTTGAGTCCCTGTAGCTTGAACTGGAGGTCAACCAACTGCCCTTGGAGCCACACCTAGGGTCCTGGGTTCAAGGCATACAGGGCAAGTCTTCCCTCAGGTTTCAGACAGGGCAGAAGTCATTCTTCTAGTCATCACAGGTTCAGGAGTGTTTTCTGGAGGGTACTACTGATGCCATATTCATGCCTGCTTCCAGCCTGTGGGTGGGCAAAACTCCTGGCCAGTCCCTTCCCAATTAGATAAATGTTTCCGAGGGTGACCCTACCCACATTTGCAGCACTTCCTTTGTGTTTTACTGTAAACTATGCCTCAGTACCCCTCTATCCCTTATTCCAACAAGGCAGAACCTTTCTTCCCCTGGTCAGAGCTCCCTGTTCCTACCATAGGTGTGGTTATGAATCACAATGTGCCCCAATATAGACCTGTGTAGTCTCCTAACCTTTTACCTACATTTACCCTGCCATTATACTACATAACGGTTTTGGTGCTGACCTTTTACCTATTTAGGTGCTGCATAAATGTCGTATGGTTTTCCCCGAAAACTAGCCTCATTTATTATGCATGAGGATTCTCGGAATCACAGTAGGATTACCATCTTCTGCATAATAACGGTGTATAAGGTTCATCACTATCGTCATCCTCGGCCGACATGACACAGCAAGGTAGAATCCCCGAGGGTACCTTTTGGGTATATAAGCACCATATCTTTGCTGGGGCAGACAGAGGAGAAAGACTTCCATGCTGACATGCTGACACAAGACGCTGAGGTTCCTGCACGCAGACACTCCAGCACGCAGTGGTCTGACATCCTTCGTGGGGTGTCCATCTCGAGACCAAGACGGGGTCCTTCATTCTCTCACTTCCGGTAATGGGGTTGGTTTTATCCTAGGGGGATTCTTGGCTACACACCTACATACATGCTAGGTACATTTAGGTACATCTAGTTAGGGTCAGCATTGTAGGAGTATGCATTATTACTGTCATGTATTTATATGCCTGCATATATTCATTGTTTTAGCACTATGGTAGAATTCTACCATCTATTAACTCTGTTAGTGCTTATAACCATTTATATCTGTTTCTGTCTTATGGCTGTCACAGCACACATATTTTACACTAGAATGGGACTGGTTCAATAAATGTTTAATTAAAACGTCCCCATTGTTTATTCTGTGTATCTCTCCGAGACAAAGTGAGCACGAGTGACTGAGCGAAAAGTACTGTACTGTTTCCACGATCCCTGAGGGGTGAGGGTTGTCATGTTCAATAGCTGCCAGAAACTATTTGCACCTCGGTAAGAGGGGTCCATTGTGGCACTATGAGCTAGCTGGCTTACAGGCAAACATATCCGGTGAGGGTGTCTGGAATCAGTCTGGACACCAATCCCACAGTTTATGTTGTTTAAATGCGCAGATCCTATATGGATTTATAGGAACTACACCATAGTTTAGCTATGATAATGGGCAAACCCTCCCTTGTGGCCACTCCAAACCAGTTCTGGGGCAACTCCCCCTCCCACTTGGTTTGGGGCCAAGTTGTCTAGGGAGAGTTAAAGGAGGCAGGCCTAGGTGTGAACTACATCTGCCAGGGACAGTGTAGGCCTCCTCAGGAAGCTCAGGAAGGAGCAGGGCACAGCACTCAGGCTATCCTACTCTGACTGAAAAACACCTCCACCACATCCAGGGGCACTTTGTCCACCGTCTGGGAGTTATCCACAGCTCACCGCATGGCAGCCATTAGCAGTCATGGGACACTGGACACTGGTAGAAAGACCTTTTGGATTTAGGACCTTCTGGAAGTGTAATTTTCACAATAGTAATACAAAATTTGACTTGACCATTGTGGGAGGGCAGGTCGGATATGCAGACGCGGAGGCTGAATATATTTTCCAAAAATGGGCTTTTTATTAACAGTGATCGAGGTAACAGAGGGTATGTCTGGTGTTCCGTCGCTCTCTTCCCGTTGATCCGTCTTGATGGTGTTGGGTCGCTGGATGGGGAGGGTCGGACCCGGCTTCTCCGTCTCGTCTGTGTCTCTCCGGAGGCTCATAAGAGAGGAGAAAAGGGAGCTGTCAATCACTGTCGGGGGGGGGGATCAAATAAAGAAATACCAGGAAAGTGTTCGAAGCAGTGTTAGGACAACTGCGGTATTCCTATGAGGGTAGAATCTCGTGAAAGGAAATCAGGTCAAGTGAGGATAAGAAGTGCTCAGTGACACGGGGAGGGGTAAGAGCGTACGTCAAAATCCCCATGAATTGGAGTCGTATAACGCACAAGTGAGATTGGGGTTTTGAGAGTTTTAGTGAATTCTTTTACCCGTGCCCCACTTCCTCACCCCACCTCCCACCTCCCTCGTACCCTCCCACACTGTCCCCTGAGACGCGGTCACTCACCGGCTCCGCCGCAACTCTCCTGAGTTGCGGCCGCTCTCCAGCCTCCTCCGGTGGGCACCACCACTCCTCGCTCCACCGCTCGTCCGCTTCCTCGTCTTCTCCAACGTCGTCGTTCCTCGGCCTCTCCTCGTCCTTCCTCCCGTCACCACCTTCTTTGCTTCTCCGCTCCTCCTCGTCCGACTTCCTGCTGGTTCTCACTCCGGGGTTGGTCCAAGACAATCCTCCTTCGTTCCCGCCTCCTTTCATTGGTTTCGGGAAAGGACTTCCGAGGTCATCTCCTCCCACTTCCGGTCCCGGATCGAGGTCCCGCTGTAGGGAGATAGGAGAGGGGGGTGTGTCTTGTCGCTTCACCTCCGCCATCGGATCGCCACCTTTCGGGCATCGGAGGCCAGAGGGCACTATATGTCTACGGGGCGGGTTCTCCAAATCAGGTAAGAATATGACTCCCTCGCTTATCTTCTCACACCATTAAGTTGGATTTTAATTTACTATTAAAAGAAAACAATAAATCCTTTTTCAAGCTGCTCCCAAAATGACTTTAAGTACTATTAGTTGTTATAGTGTTACCCAGTGTTTTGATATGGGAGAGCCAGCCTTGTCACAGTGAATAATGGCTTTGGAGGTTTTTCACTGCCAGGACATGTAAAATTTTAAATGTACTTGCTCTACTTATTAAATACCATGCACCTACCCTTTGAGCATACAGGGTCTACCTTAAGGGAGACTTCTAAGTGTTAACAAGGTAGGAGTAGGCTTGGTAAAAAGGTTTGTTTTGCCAGGTTGAAATGGCAATATAAAATTGCACACACAGGCTGCAGGGGCAGGCCTGAGACATGTTTAAGGGGCTACATAAGTGGTTGGCACAATCGCTGCTGCAGGCCCACTAGTAGCATTTAATTTACAGGCCATGGTCACAAGTGGTACCATATATTGCGGATTTACATGTAAATTAAATGTGCTAGTCAGGAGTATGCCCATTTAAAATGTTCACAGAGGAGAACACTTGTACTTTACCACAAAGTGTGCAGATTCATATGGCCAGCAAAAATGGCTTTAGCAAAAGAAGCCAAAAATCTAGGGGGATGCCACGCAAAAGATGGTAATTTTCAACCCATTGGGCTCGATTACGAGTCTGGCGGTCCATGGACCTCCAAACTCATAGGGGTGCCATGGTGGCAGTCTTCCGACCACCCTCTTACAATTAGGACAGTAGGACCGCCATTGCCCCGCCGCAGCCGTCAGGGAACCACCGTTCCCTGGTGGTGTTGCGGCGGTCTTGGCGCTGCAATATGTGCCCTCCTGTGTGCATGCACCCAAGTTTATGCACGGCATGGACTTTACAGTCCATGCAGTGCAGGAACTGTTTCTGGCGTTCCCATTACGGTGTCCATTTTCTGAGGCCCCACCGTGGGAACGTCAAAAAAAGCCCGGCAGACACTAGGAACACACATACTCTGGCAGACGGCCTGTCCACGGGTTTGACAGTGTGACGGCAGGCCGAACCCAGTGCGGCACCGCCAAACTTGTAATCAGGCCCTTTGCTTTGCTAAATCATTTTATTTTGTTCATTTTCAAAGAACATGTTTGTATTGTTTCACTCAGTTCCCTGTGTTCCTTAATCTATGCCTTAGACGTGATGTGTGCTTGTCAACGAGTCAGCTGTATCCCTCATGCAAACCAAATCATATTTCAGATGTGCCCCGTTTACCTTTGATGCTAGGGAAATATACCCTTATAGCTGTAGACTCTAGTAAAAGGCCCCTCTGCATGGAATTTTTGTGCTCTATTTTGACTGGCATGCTCACGTTTCCGCACGGTTACATAGGTATGTATCTGCAAAAAAATGCAATGTGCGCTGTAGCACTTGGTGATAGCATCTTGGATTACTGGTCTGAGAATTCAGTTGCCTGTCTTTATAATTAAAACTAAAGTGATCAATGTACAGTTGCCAGCAGTTGGCAAACTGTCAGTGGCACGACTTTCTGAGTGAGTGTTTAGATCCTTTGCATTTCCTGAGCTTCACCAGTATAGATGGACATTGCATTATATCTGTATTTCAGTTCCCTCCTTTGCATATGCATGTCTCATTGTGCACCTCTCTGGTTTGAACCAAGGCTCTCTTTGTGAATCGATCCCTCTTTGTGCTTGTTGTCGAATGCAATTTTCCTCTTACCCAGGGACTCTCTCACACGAACTTTCCCCCTGCATCAGTGGTCTTCAAACATTTTAATACTACACCCCGTCGTGTAAAAATAAAATCAGCAGGGTCACCCAGAGTGACAAACATATTATTTCACAATTATATTATAACATTAAAACTTCTAAACATATTTAACAATTCAAATATTGCAGTTATGTTCAGTTACCCCTTTTAAAAATGCAATCAAATACATCATTGCCCATATATTATGGGCAGTCTGGTCTCTCTACAGTGTGAAAGGTCCTCAGTGTGGCGAGTGGGACTTTAAGGGTTACTTAGACTCTGCTCTCCTCCCTGACACCTACTCCCATGCAGGACATGATTGACAAACTCTAGTATGAAGCCCCCCCCCCCAGATCAATATAGGCCTGCAAACAAGTTTGAAAACCTATTCTCTTCACTTTATCATCTTGCCTAAATGTGCTTTCATCTTTACCTGGGAAAGGTTTTAGTTGCTGCACTTCTGTGAAAGGCCTAGAGGCCTGCAGCCTCATTGGTTTCCAAATTCCTCACATTTAGATATTTCAGCTGGTTGAGCTTGTGAAGACAGGACATGCCACACAGCTTCCAGACATCACCTCTTAGAGAATACAAAGATTATCCATCCACAGATGCGCTTCAGCGCCTCGTCAGGGGTATAAAGCGCTATATAAATGCAAATGCAATAAATTATCTGTGGAATAAAACAGAATCTAACCTAGTATTTTTTCCATATCCCCAGCACTTCCTGATGACTCCAAAGCCTGTCGAAGGGGCGAGGGCGTGTGCATAATAAGCAAGACCTGCTCTGAAGGAAAACGCCTCATTGGAACCTGCCACAATAAAATGCTAAGGTGCTGTCAATTGAAATTAAGAGATGGAAGCAGCCTCGAACGCCCAGGATACCAATGTGCGAATCAATAGAAAACAGTTTTGAAATCAATCATTAAAGGTGGTGGAAAGCATGCTGGCTTTTTCTATTTCTTGGCAAAAGTTCACTTAACAGGTTATTGTTTACTTATGCTCAGTGTTTAATTTGTAAAATAATAAGTGCCAGGGCTCTGACCAGGAGGCCACTGCAGCTTGCACCACCCAGCGCCCCTGTCATTCCTGCCATAAGAACTACAAACCATCTCCCTCGCCTGCAAGTGCGAAAGTTAAGATTATTCCAGGTCCCCAAAGCTAAAGGAATGGCTAGGGAGGAAGGTATTAGTAATTTCTTAATGTATATTCTATTCATAAACAACTGTTGTTCTGCTAACCTCTAAATTAGATCAGCAGCGCCACCATGTGGCAGACTGTCCTAAGTGCGGTGTTGACAAATAAGTGCCAGTGCTGAGCACTGGAAACCACCGGCTTAAATTAAGTACTGCTTATGCTACAGACAGTTTAGGCACTAGTACAGCGACTTACACTTAGAACAAGGCACTTTAAACAATGTGTACCATAATAACTTGATAATACGATTAGCATTGATTAATTGTAACAGGACGACGTCCTATACTACAGATTTACTCTATAACTATGTCTCTCTCAGTGCACCTGCAGGCAACAAACCCATTGCAGGTGACCAGCCCACTCACCTTCCTAACCCAGGTATGCACCAATGGGTGCCTCTGCAGCAGCGTGAAGATTAATCTGGTCCAAGAGGTTATGTCCCATTGTGCTCTGGATTGTCAGTGGAGGAATCTTGCACATTGCTACAAAGCGCAGATTTTTGTACAGTTGTATTGTGAGCCTAGAACCTTATGGTAAGAGACTGAAATGCTAATACTCACCGTCCTGGTAAAGAAGACGAGTCACGTGCAGAATGTTAAGGAGAAAAATAACACAAGAGGGAATGCAGGAACAAATATCTGCGCTGCTATTTCATCCAAATGACTACTTAAATTAATCATTGAATGGAATACAAATTACAAACATTTTTTATTTTTACATATTTAGTTGTATTCTTCAACTCTTCTGTACATAAAGTGTGCTACTGTATTGTGTCAAAGGTAAAACATTCGATTAAAAAATGTAGACAAAGACAGGCAACACATCACAAAAAAAATCAAAAAAATCATTCTCAATAAACATAAAAACTCCTCTTCTTCCAGTAAATATAAAATGTAGGATGTGCTATATATTTTATGCACAATCACATTATCGGATAGTCTCTTGTGTTAGTACACATACGGAAAGTATAATTGCTTTCTTCCGTTTTTCAATGTAGATAATGTGTACAAAGTACTCAATACAACAATATAATACTTCAAGAGACTTCTTTAAGGAGGGTGTCGACGCGTTTCAGCCCTGGACTTTAGGCCTCTTCATGACAAATGAAAGAAGGAGTACCTATACAAAAATATACATGATTCACAAATTAATATACCCAACAGGCCTGATCAAACTTGACAATATAGTGGCCTCATGTGTCTAACACCACCAACACAGAATGAACCACTATGGTGTGTCATAAATACCAGCATTGTTTTGTTTGTGCTCTCGCAGTAGTGAGACATGCAAGAAATCTAAAATAGATATAAAGAAATGATACGTTATTACCCAAAGTGAAAAAGTGGGTTCACTGACAAAATATCAAAGTTAAAAATATAGAAGAAAAAATATCGATACAAAAATATAGAATGCGAAAATATCGACTCCCTATACTTAAAGGGGTAAGTACAAAAATATTGAAAACAAATATCGATGTAAAAATGTAGTTGTACAAAATATCGAATATTATATATATATATATATATATATATATATATATATATTATCTACTGGCGGTCGCCAGTAGATAGTTATAGTTAGGACCTATTTTCCATAGGAAATCCGCGACATTCTATTTGAAATAACTCTTGCGTCGGTTGACGAATCTTCGTGAAATTTTCAAACTTTATGGCCCGCTCCGGTCCGCTCCTACCCTGAAAGACTCAGGGTGATTCGTCAAGCGGGGGCCGAGAAAAAAGGGGGTCCCAAAACGTGTTTTCCCCATTCATTTTCCCATAGGAAACTTTAGACACGGCTACAGCCCGAACTGCTGAACGGAATTACACCAAATTTGGCAAAGAGGTAGTTCTTGGTTCAGAAAGAACCCTTTTGTTAAATGGTGTAAATCTGTTCAGTAGTTGCGGAGAAATTAAAAAATAAGAGTCAAAAAATCAATTTCCCATAGGAAACTTTAGACACGGCTACAGCCCGAACTGCTGAACCGAATTACACCAAATTTGGCAAAGAGGTAGTTCTTGGTTCAGAAAGAACCCTTTTGTTAAATGGTGTAAATCCGTTCAGTAGTTGCTGAGAAAATCAAAAGTAAAAGTACATATATATCTATGGCCGCGTCGGATTCGCGCACCCTCCCGATCACGAGCTGTCTGCTAATTGGCTGTCAACACTCCAAACCAGGAAGTGTTGGCAGCCATCTTGTTCCTCAGTAGAACCGAGGAACAAGAAAGCAGTAAAAAAAGTGCGCAAAACGCACAAAGGGGGCAGGGTAGAAACACCCTGACCCCTAGGTCTGCTCAGGGGTCCCACAAGGACCCCTGGGCAGAAAAAAGCATTTTTTAAATCGGCAGGATGCGCTCAGGGAGCGCGAATCCTGCCAAAAAAAAAAAAATCGAAGGGCGGTCTCCCGCGCTTTGATTGTATTTTGCCCCCGGGTGGCCCAAGTCCCGGGGGCATGGTGGGGGGGTTAAATTTATGTATGGGGGGCCTCAAAGGGCCCCCCAAGCCCTGGGGACCGCCACCCCCCGGGGCTTTCTTTTTAAAATGGTGCTCTGAGCCCTCCCGCAGCCCCGGGGACCACCACCTCCACGGGGCTTCTTTTTTTAAAACTTTTTCCTGTGTGGGGGGGCTCGAGCCCCTCACACGCCCGAGGACCGCCACCTCCCGGGGCACTAACAAATTAAAATGGGGGTCCGTTTTGGACCCTCGAAGCCCCGGGGACCACCACCTCCCCGGGGCTTTGCTGATGTGGGGAGGGGGCCGCGCGGCCCCCTCCTGAAGCCTGTGGTGGCCCTGGGGACCGCCACCCCCAGGGCCGGCTCCTGCAGTGTCCCGGGGTGTCTACCCCCGGGACACTGCTGTTTGCAATGACAGGACGGAGCCTCGCGGCTCCCGTCCTGTCATTACAAACTGCTTTGGATATTGGAAGAGAGAGCAGGGAAACCTGCTCTCGCTCCAATATCCAAAGACAATTGCTTTCCACACGGGGAGCAGCATGTTAGCTGCTCCCCGTGTGGAAGCAATGCCGGCTCCCTTAGGACACGGGGAGCCGGCGGGACTGTGGGGGTTTGGGGATCCCCACAGTCCCCAACCAGAGGCCAGGCCCCGGGGGATGGGGTCCCCGGGGCCATAAGTGGCTCGGGAGGGGGCCACGCGGCCCCCTCCCCAGAAATTATTTAAAAAAAAAAAAAAAGGCCTGCCCCGGGGGATGGGGTCCCCGGGGCAAAGGAGGCCTGAGGAGGGGGGCCACGCAGCCCCCTCCTTAAAAAGGAATGTTAAAGTGTGGCCATGCCCCGGGGGATGGGGTCCCCGGGGCAGTTTTCAGCCAGGGGAGGGGGCCACGCGGCCCCCTTCCAGTTTAATTTTAATTAAAAAAAAAAAAGGGGTAAGGCCCTGGGGGATGGGGTCCCCAGGGCCCAAAAATAAGAAAAGGAAGGGGGCCACACAGCCCCCTTCAGGAAAAAAACAAAAAAAACGATTGGCCCGCAGGCCCCGCCCCTTCCTTCACCACTCTGCAAACGCGCCCCTGGCGCGTTTGCAGATGGGGAAGTATTCCCCTTGAATACTGGGGGTCCCTGGGGGCCAACTAGCCCACCAGGAACCTCCAGTATGTGACAGGGGGCTGCGTTGCAGAGAGGTGTACAGAGGCCACGCCCCTTTATACACCTCTCTGCAATGCAGCTCTGTGGCGCTTTTTGGAGGTACATGGTGGGCTAGTTGGCCCCCAGGAACCCTCAGGATTCAAGGGGACTTAATCCCCCAACTTAAAACGCGCCACGGGGCGCGTTTGCACAGTGGTGAAGGGAGGGGCGGGGCTTCAGGTGACATGTGTGCAAACAGGCCCCGTGGCGCGTTTTAAGATGGGGAATTAAATCCCCTTCAATCCTGAGGGTCCCTGGGGGCCAACTAGCCCAACAGGTACATCCAGAAAGCGCCACAGAGCTGCGTTGCAGAGAGGTGTAAAAGGGGTGTGGCCTCTCTACACGTCTCTGCAACGCAGCCCCTGGCGCATACTGGAGGTTCCTGGTGGGCTAGTTGGCCCCTAGGGACCCTCATGATTCAAGGGGACTTAATCCCCCAACTTAAAACACGCCACGGGGCGCGTTTGCACAGATGTCACCTCAGGCCCCGCCCCTAACTTCACCATTGTGCAAATATTCCTCTAAAATCTGCCGAACTACGAATTCGGATTTACTCACCTGTTATCAGGAGAGACCTCAGTGCTGCATCTTTCAGCCCAGTACTAATCCTGAAAAGTAATTTTAACCGTACTTACCAGTAACTTGAATTTCCTTCCATAGGATATCATTGCCTGCTTTTTGCTGAAAAAGTTTCTAAGTGTTGATTTTTGAAACATACAAATATTCCTCTAAAATCAGCCGAAATACGAATTCCGATTTACTCACCTGTTATCAGGAGAGACCTCAGTGCTGTATCTTTCAGCCCAGTACTGGTCCTGAAAAGTAATTTTAACCGTACTTACCAGTAACTTGAATTTCCTTCCATAGGCTAACATTGACTGGTTTCACTTGGAAATTCTTCTAAGTGTGGAGTTTTGGAACTTTAAAATATTCCTCTAAACTCAGCCGAAATACGAATTCCGATTTACTCACCTGTTATCAGGAGAGACCTCAGTGCTGCATCTTTCAGCCCAGTACTGATCCTCAAAAGTAATTTTAACCGTACTTACCAGTAACTTGAATTTCCTTCCATAGGATATCATTGTCTGCTTTTTGCTGAAAAAGTTTCTAAGTGTTGATTTTTGAAACATACAAATATTCCTCTAAAATCAGACGAAATACAAATTCCGATTTACTCACGTGTTATCAGGAGAGACCTCAGTGCTGTATCTTTCAGCCCAGTACTGGTCCTGAAAAGTAATTTTAACCGTACTTACCAGTAACTTGAATTTCCTTCCATAGGCTAACATTGACTGGTTTCACTTGGAAATTCTTCTAAGTGTGGAGTTTTGGAACTTTAAAATATTCCTCTAAAATCAGCCAAAATACGAATTCCGATTCACTCACCTGTTATCAGGAGAGACCTCAGTGCTGCATCTTTTAGCCTAGCACTGACCCTGAAAAGTAATTTTAACCGTACTTACCAGTAACTTATATTTTCTTCCATAGGAATCCATTGTCTGGTTTTCAGCTGAAAAGTTTCAGTGTCGATTTTCACAAACTACAAATATTCCTTAAAAATCGCCTGTATGACTTAAACGCATTCTTTCAACTGTTTACAGGAGATGCACCAGTGCTGGATCCAGGATCCAACACTGAGTAAGAAAAAGTAACGATAACAGTTTTTACCTGCTAAGTGAATTTCCTTCCATAGGATAACATTGGTGATTCTATGAGAAAAAGTTTCTGTGTCAACTTTTAAAATACAATAATATTCCTTAAAAATCACTACTGTAACCAAAACGCTTTTACTCAACTGTTTACAGGAGATGTCCCAGGTCTGAATCTAGGATCCAGTCCTGTGGTTAGAAAAGTAATCCATAAAGTAACTAATTGCATTTAACTAGAAATTCACATTGAGCTGAATGTTGCATTGTGTTTGAAAATGTGTTGCCCATTGCAACAACTGTAACTACTGTACTTAAAAGTCTATTGCCTATGTGCAAAGTATTTAAACTAAAGTAATTCATTCTGAGAAAGTATTTTTTGTAATGTATAATGTAATTACAATGTAATTTAAAAATAAAATATGTAAAAAAAATGTTTCTAAAAATGTAGTAAATCAGTATGAAAAAAATAAATATAACAATTAATACATTTAAAAATTGTCATTTACAAAACCTTTGAAATTTACTGAAAAAACCGTAGGTTTCAGACATTTTATAGTAAGGAATTAGCATTTAAAAAACCTTTGAAATTCACTGAAAAAACCATAGGTTTCAGACACGTTATAGTTAGAAATTTGCATTTAAAAAACCTTAGAAATTCACTGAAAAAACCATAAGGTTTTAGGGACAGTTATAGTTAGTTGGACATTGCACTCGTACAAAACCCGTGAAATTCCCCCGTTATAGTTAGTTCAGGTAACTATAACTCGCGCCCCCGCAATGCACTGCTGATGACGTCACATATTACATCACTCATGACATGGTCAGTGACATCACTGATGACATCACTGATGACATCTCAAATGACATCACTGATGACCCCCCTAGGCCTGCTCAGGGGGTCCCACAAGGACCCCCAAGGCCAAAAAAAGCATTTATTTTATAATTTCAGTGAAATTCGCGTTAGGGTCGCGAATCCCCCGGGTGGGCCAGGTCCCAGGGGCACTGCCAATTAATTAGCGTGGACAGCCACCTCCCCGGGGCTTATTACATTGTATGCAGGGGCACTGCGGCCCCCCGCAGCCCCGAGGACCGCCACCTCCCCGGGGCTGTGAAAAAAATGCGTGGGGGGGTCCCAATCCCCCCCACGCTGCCCCGGTGACTGCCACCTCCCCGGGGCTTTCAGAATAAACCGCGGGGGCACGCGGCCCCCGCAGCCCCAGGGACCGCCACCTCCCCAGGGCTCTATTTTTTTGTTAAATAACCTGGGAGGGGCTTGAGCCCCCCTACATGCCCCGGGGACCCCACCTCCCCAGGGCACTCGATATTTAAATTCAGGACCCCCGTGCCCCGGGGACCACCACCTCCCTGGGGCTTTGCATTCGTAGGGAGGGGGGCCGCGCAGCCCCCCTCCTGGAGCCCTTGATGGCCCTGGGGACCGCCACTCCCCAGGGTGCAGGGTGCAGTGTCCCGGGGTGCCCATCCCCGGGACACTGCTGTTTGCAATGACAGGGCGGGAGCCGTGCGGCTCCCGCCCTGTCATTGCAAACTCTGCTTGCTTCATTGAAGCAAAGCAGATTGCTTTGCACAAGGGGAGCTGCATGTCAGCAGCTCCCCTTGTGCAAAAGCAGTGCCGGCTCCCGCAGGACGCGGGGAGCTGGCGGGACCGTGGGGGCATTGGGGCTCCCCCCACGGTCCCCAACGGAGAGGCCAGGCCCTGTGGGATTGGGTCCCCGGGGCCAGAAGTGGCCTGGGAGGGGGGCCATGCGGACCCCTCCCCAATAAAAATATATATATATTTTTTTTTTAAACGGAAAGGCCGGCTCCGGGGGATGGGGTCCCCGGGGCCATAATTGGCCTTAGGAGGGGGGCCACGTGGCCAGGGAGCTGCGTTGCAGAGTGGTGGTCCAAGGCCACACCCCCTTTTTACACCACTCTGCAAAGCTCTGTGGCGCTTACTGGAGGTACCTGGTGGGCTAGTTGGCCCCCAGGGACCCTCAGGATTCAAGGGGACTTAATCCCCCAACTTACAACACGCCAGGGGGCGCGTTTGCACAGTGGTGCAGGGAGGGGGCGGGGCCTGATATGACAAGTGTGCAAACACACCCCCTGGTGCATTGTAAATTGGGGGATTAAGCCCCCTTGAATCCTGAGGGTCCCTGGGGGGCAACTAGCCCACCAGGTACCTCCAGTAAGCGCCACAGAGCTGCGTTGCAGAGAGGTGGTCCGAGGCCACGCCCCTCTTTACACCACTCTGCTTATGCGGCTTCTGGTGCACTGCTGGTGGGGCGATGAGTTCCTCTTGTGTCCTGAGGACCTCAGGACACAAGTGGACTTCATCGTCCGAGCAGCAGTGCGCCAGAAGGCACGTTTGCAGCGTGGTGTAAAAAGGGGCGTGGCCTAGGAACACCTCTCTGCAACGCAGCTCTGTGGCGCTTACTGGAGGTATCTGGTGGGCTACTTGGCCACCAGGGACCTTCAGGATTCAAGGGGACTTAATAGGGATGTTATAGTTAGAAATTAGCATTTATAAATCCTTAGAAAACCATTGCAATTCACTGAAAAAACCAAAGGTTTCAGGGACGTTATAGTTAGAAATTAGCATTTAAAAAATCTTCAAACTTAAATTTCCCACTCCAGTGAGTGCAACAGTAGGGAAAGTGTTGGATAGCCGAGGGGTAGAAATTACTATGCCCACTCCAGTGAGTGCAACAGTAATGAAAGTGTTGGATAGCAGATGGGTAAAAATTACTATTCCCACTCCAGTGACTGCAACAGTAGGGAAAGTGTTGGATAGTGGAGGGGTAAAAATTACTATTCCAACTGTAGTGAGTGCAACAGTAGGGAAAGTGTTGGATAGCAGAGGGGTAGAAATTACTAGTCCCACTCCAGTGAGTGCAACAGTAGGTAAAGGGTTGGATAGTGGAGGGGTAAAAACTACTATTCCCACTCCAGTGAGTGCAACAGTAGGGAAAGTGTTGGATAGCGGAGGGGTAAAAATTACTAATCCAACTCCAGTGAGTGCAACAGTAGGCAAAATGGTGGATAGTGGAGTGGTAAAAATTACTATTCCCACTCCAGTGAGTGCAACAGTAGGGAAAGTGTTGGACAGCAGAGGGGTAAAAATTACTATTCCCACTCCAGTGAGTGCAACAGTAGGGAAAGTGTTGGACAGCGGAGGGGTAAAAATTACTATTCCCACTCCAGTGAGTGCAACAGTAGGTAAAGTGTTGGACAGCGGCGGGGTAAAAATTACTATTCCCACTCTAGTGAGTGCAACTGTAGGGAAAGTGTTGGATAGCGGATGGGTAAAAATTATTATTCCCACTCCAGTGAGTGCAACAGTAGAGAAAGTGTTGGATAGTGGTGGGATAAAATTTACTATTCCCACTCAAATAATTGTAAAAGTAGGGAAAGTGTTGGATAGCGGAGGGGTAAAAATTACTATTCCCACTCCAGTGAGTGCAACAGTAGGGAAAGTGTTGGATAGCGGAGGGGTAGAAATTACTATGCCCACTCCAGTGAGTGCAACAGTAATGAAAGTGTTGGATAGCAGAGGGGTAAAATTACTATTCCCACTCCAGTGACTGCAACAGTAGGGAAAGTGTTGGATAGCGGAGGGGTAAAAATTACTATTCCAACTGCAGTGAGTTCAACAGTAGGGAAAATGGTGGATAGTGGAGTGGTAAAAATTACTATTCCCACTCCAGTGAGTGCAACAGTAGGGAAAGTGTTGGACAGCAGAGGGGTAAAAATTATTATTCCCACTCCAGTGAGTGCAACAGTAGGTAAAGTGCTGGACAGCGGCGGGGTAAAAATTACTATTCCCACTCTAGTGAGTGCAACTGTAGGGAAAGTGTTGGATAGCGGAGGGGTAAAAATTACTATTACCACTCCAGTGAGTGCAACAGTAGGGAAAGTGTTGGATTGCAGAGGAGTAACAATTAATATTCTAACTCCAGTGAGTTCAAAATTAAAAACAAACAACATTTTAACATCAGTAAAAATATTTAAAATTCAAAATAAAGTAAAAAATATATAAATATGTTAAGAATTCAAATACAAATATATTTGATATTAATTTTTGGAAAAAAACATATTATAATGTTAAATGCATATAACAAATACCTACAAATATTATAATAAAATTAAAAATAATTTCCAAACAAATCCATATTTTTAATTAAACATTATTTAGAAACAACAACCTCAACTATTACATAAATTAACTTTTTTTATTTCCTACCCTATAACACCACACAATTCACAACCCACATCTAAATGAAAAAAAATGTACTTCCTCAACTAACAATTAATTACCAATTAAAGAAATATTATTAATTAAAAAACAAATTAAAACTCATAAAAATGATTTAACTTCCCACACTTTACCCCTATAATCCCCACAACCCTCAGCTAAAATTAAACTGTAAAAAAATTAATTACACAATTAAAACTTATTTTCAATTAAAAAACTATTGGTATTTAACAACTAATTATAAAGTAAGTAAAATTAATTTACTCCCACACTGTACCCCTATAACAAGAAAGCCCACACACAAAAAATATAAACAAATACCCTAATTACATATAAATTAATTATTAATGATCAACTAATTTTTAATTAAACAAAAATAACTTCCCACCCTTTACCCCTATGACCCCCACAACCCACACCTAAAATTAATTACACAAATTCCATATTTAATTTTATTTAATATTAATTAACAACTAATTATTAATTTATTAAACGTAAATTACTTCCCACCCTTTGCCCCATAAACACAATTACCATAATTAATTTTCAATTAATTAGTAAATATAAATTAACAACTAATTATTAATTAAACATAAATTACTTCCCACCCTTTACCCATATAAGCCCCACAACCCGCACCTAAAATGAATTACACAATTTTCGTAATTAATTTTCTATCAATTAATTATTAATTAAGAACGAATTATTAATTAATTAAAAATAAATTACTTTCCACCCTTTACCCCATAAACCCCACAACCCACACCTAAAAAACACAATTACCATAATTAATTATCAATTAATTAGTTAATATAAATTAACACATTTTTTCTTATTTAAACATAAATTACTTCCCACCCTTTACCCCTATAAGCCCCACAACCTGCACCTAAAATTAATAAAACTATTTCCATAATTAATTTTCAATCAATTAATTAATATAAATTAACAACTAATTATTAATTGATCAAAACTAAATTACTTCTCACCCTTTACACCTATAAACCCCACAACCTGCACCTAAAAAGAATTACACAATTACCATAATTAATTATCAATTAATTAATTAATATTAATTAACAACCAATTAATAATTAGTTACAAATACATTACTTCCCACAATTAACCCTATAAAATCTAAATTAAATAAATAAAAAATAATAATTTATTTATTATAATTAAATTACTTCCCACCCTATTACCCTATAAACCCACAACCCGCTACGGAACTAAAATATGCAAAATGTAATTAAAATAAAATTCTTAACTACTAAAAATTTAACACATATATTAAAAAACATAAACAATACTTATACAAAAAAACATACATCACGTACATTTAAAATATAAACTAAAATACATATCACTAATTAAAAAATCGATATTCTTTTGCAAACAATATTAATGACTTCTATATTTTAAAAAACTATATTTCTTACCTTAAATTCGATATTCTTGACCACGATATTCTTGCTGTCAATATTTCTGAATCACGATATTTCCTACTTGATATTTGTGTAAGTCGACATTTCCAACTCAATATTCTGTCTCAGCACCGAAAGAGTGCACCAAATAATAAAACTTAGAAAACACCGAGAGTGTGCCACTAACCACAGATCAAACACAGCTATTGACCACACCACTCACTATCCCAAAGTGAAAATGGCAATAAATGATCAAACTTACATCAGGGAAAAGAGGTACGACCCTACTTGTATTTTTATTCTTGCCAGATAAATATATATATATATATATATATATATGTTTCTTCACTTTTTCCACTTGTAGATATATTGTACAGATTTTTTGTTTAAGTTTATGTGTAAGGTTGTTAATTATGCATTTATCATCATACGTGCTGAGTCTTATAGCAAATGCATCCGTACCATGTCTGATACCCTATACAGAGGAATACACGCTGCCCACCTGTCCCAGGTCAACCAGGCAAGTTAACTACGCCCGTGAAAGGCGATGGTTTGACACGCCGTTCTCCCGTTCCCGGCTTCCCAAGCGATACAGCAACTTTTCCACTCTTGGAAGTATCTCGACAGAGCCGCCGCCGATGACTACACCTGAGGACTTAGCCAGACTTTGATTCGACCCGGTAAGCCTTGCCTGCAACTCGTTTCCCGTGATGGGCGCAGGTGAAACTGGCTAGCTGTAATAATATGCTTTAAAAATATATCTTAGACCTGGTCACTGCTAATAGACTGGGTGGGTGACGCCGTAGGGCATTTTTTATAATGTTTTTATAATTTTTTATTGCCTTTGGTTAACAACCTGGATGGTTGCACCTATCAGTGTGGAATGACATGTATGGTTGATTCCAAATAGCTATCGCCAGTGTTTTTGGCCTCAGTTGGAATGTAATAGGACTCTCACACACAGGTCTGCCTAACAGGAGTGTTATATACTTGTACTCCGAACTATACGACTGGACTTGACTCGCCACATACATTTTACTCTTATACTGCCGCAGCATTAATTTAGACAGGATTTTTTAACATTCCTCCCCACTTAACACAGGAGAAGACTAGTATCATCCCTTGATGCATAGTGGACTAATGTTAGGTAGCTAAGGTCTATGTTCATGTTGACCTTACTTTGTTATGTTCTATATTTAGGAACCCCATTAACTCCAAGGGCCCCATATATTGGCCCATGGATTCCTGAATTGGTGGCCACCTGCTGGCCTGGCTGTAGGGTTGTACCTCTTTTCCCTGATGTAAGTTTGATCATTTATTGCTATTTTCACTTTGGGGTAGTGAGTGGTGTGGTCAATAGCTGTGTTTGATCTGTGGTTAGTGGCACACTCTCGGTGTTTTCTAAGTTTTATTATTTGGTGCACTTTTTCACCTTGGGTAATAACATCATTTCTTTATATCTATTTTAGATTTCTTGCATGTCTCACTACGGCGAGAGCAAAAACAAAACAATGCTGGTATTTATAACACACCATAGTGGTTCATTCTGTGTTGGTGGTGTTCGACACATGAGGCCACTATATTGTCATGTTTGATCAGGCCTGTTGGGTATATTAATTTGGGAATCATATGTATTTTTGTATAGGTACTCCTTCTTTCATTTGCCCTAAAGAGGCCTAAAGTCCAGGGCCGAAACGCGTCAACACCCTCCTTAAAGAAGTCTCTTGAAGTATTATATTATTGTATTGAGTACTGTGTGCACATTATCTACATTCAAAAACGGAAGAAAGCAATTATACTTTCCATACGTGTACTAACACAAGAGGCTATCCAATAATGTGATTGTGCATAAAATATATAGCACAGCCTACATTTTATATTTTCTGGAAGAAGAGGAGTTTTTATGTTTATTGAGAATTATTTTTTTATGATGTGTTGCATTGTCTTTGTCTAAATGTTTTGAATTGAATGTTTTACCTTTGACTCCATACAGTAGCACACTTTATGTACAGAAGAGTTGAAGAATACAACTGGATATGTAAAAATAAAAAATGTTTGTAATTTGTATTCCAATCAATGATTAATTTAAGTAATCATTTGGATGAAAAAGCAGCACAGATATTTGTTCCCGCATTCCCTCTTGTGTTATTTTTGTCTTGGAAAGCCCTTGGGATGCGGGGTGATTAGGGCTTACCCCTTTTTTTTTTGTAGAATGTTAAGGAGAAGGCACTGCACACTCACAGTCATGTAACGCAAGTAGAAGTGGGCAAGCCAATCATCGGCCAGCTCACGCATTGGCTTTTGGAACCAATCAGAATCACTGGTTAACCTCGGGCTGCCTTCCTTAGTCAAACACCCTTTTATGTCCACCTCTGCATGTAACACAGACATGTAAATGCAATTACAATTGTAATTACAATTTCATTATATCTGAACAACATGAATACACACCCTAACCTGCTCACACAGGCAAACCGTCCAGTTTGCACAGAATATGTGATTGGATGAATCAACAGAATTTGAGCCTCCTCCATACCCTGTTTTTATCAAGTTATTTGTCTTTGTTTCAGTGAGTGTATTCATGTTATTTGTCTCTGTTTCATTGACTGTATTCATGTTATTTGTCACTCCTTCAGTGAGAGTATTCATGTTATTTGTCACTCTTCCAGTGTGTGTATTCATGTTATGTGTTTCTGTTTCAGTGAGTATATTCATGTTATTTGTCACTCCTTCAGTGAATGTATTCATGTTATTTGTCTCTGTTTCAGTGAGTGTATTCATGTTATTTGTCACTCTTTCAGTGAGTGTATTCATGTCATTTGTCACTCTTTGAGTGTGTGTATTCATGTTATTTGTCTCTGTTTCAGTGAGTGTATTCATGTTATTTGTCACTCTTCCTGTGTGTGTATTCATATTATTTGTCTCTGTTTCAGTGAGTGTATTCATGTTATTTGTCCTGTTTCAGTGAGTGTATTCATTGCATGTTATATGTCTCTGTTTCAGTGAGTGTGTTTATGGTGTTTGTCCTGTTTCAGTGAGTGTTTTCATTTCATGTTCTTTCTCTCTGTTTCAGTGAGTGTATTCTTGCTTATTCGTCACTGTTTCAGTAAGTCTTTTCATGTTATTTGTCATTGTTTCAGTGAGTATATTCTTATTGTCCGCTTCAGTGAGTGTATGTATGTTATTCGTCACTGTTTCAGTGGGTGTATGACTACTCTCATGATGATTCAACTATGGTGTTTACTATGGTCACGTTTGTATAGTGCTCCGCCACCCTTTACAGCTAGGTCCGTGCTATGGCAATATTCCAATCAAATACATAAAAATAAGTTGAAGGAATTGTGTTATTCATGTAGAATTCTTAAGAGGTTCACACAAGTCGAAGTAATAGACTAATATACAATGTTCAAGAACTTGCTGAACAGACACTGAGACCCAGCTCACATTGACATGTCTATGTTATTTTATCGAAAATTCCTGACCAAAACATATACTTCTAAGCTTTAAAGTTCTAAATAAAGCATTTGAGATCATACGCATTGCACAAGCCAGTAGTAATTAGGGTACATGCACCAAAGTTACATTAAATAAAAATGATGGAAATAGCTATACATGTTGTACTTGAATGTGAATGGGGAAAATCTCTGTTGAAAGAGGGTGTACAGAGAGTGGGCACATAGGATCTAGAGGCTGGAGTGAGGAAAAAATAAGACACTTACAAATCTGCCTGTATCCGCATCTAAACATTAGACACACCGAGGAGTACAATCAATGGAAGGAGAAAATATGGCTTACTGTGCTCCTATCACATGCACTCACATTGCCCCGCAATCAATTCAAAGAGCTCCACTGGCTCCTAACCCACAAAAGAACACTCTTCAAACTCCTCATGCACAGATGCAAAGCCTTACACATTATTAGCCCCACGTACCTCAACAACCGCATGAACTTCTACAAACCTATCAGACACCTCCACTTAGCTGGACTCCTATTCACACACAGTCCCTGCTTATGCAAAACCAGATCCGGCGGTTGTGCCTTCTCTTTCTCCTACAGCCTGGAATGACCTGCCTGTGCACATCAGAGCCACCTCCTCAGGTCTTGAATTTGACAAGAAACTAACTTAAACCCAGCTGTTCACCTAGCCCCAGCCCTGGCTCAGCCCTTGCAGCATCTGCTTCAGTGCCAGGACACCATCCCAGGTGAGTTGTGCACTATTCAAATACACATAACAACCTCCGAAAGGCAAAACAACCTGCCCAACAGAAGACAGCAAAGCAAAAGTCTCAAAAAAATTGTGGGGCATATTATCAAGAACGGCATTAAAAATTATTGCCGGTTTAGCGGCAGAAAACTGCCGCTAAAGCGGCGATAATGGGCTTGATAATATGCCCTTGAGAATTCCAATAGAAGTCCATGTTCTGGTGTGAACATGGGCTTCTATTGGAATTCTCCAGGGCATATTATCAAGCCCATTATCGCCGCTTTATCAGCAGTTTTCTGACGCTAAACCGGCGATAATTTTAACGCCGTTCTTGATAATATGCCCCTGAGTTGGTCTAGATATAGCTCACTTAAGTGTATATATACAGGCCCTAGGCTCAAACATGTGTAGGTGGAGCTGTTGTTGCAATAGCTGTGTGAGGGCATGTCTTAGGGTGGGTGGGTGTGGCCAAGCATTAAAGAAATGTGTTTCAATGCAGTTGACTGCTATTCCATCAACAAAACAACATTTTGAAGTTTCTGGAGCATAGATGTTTTCAGGCATGAGCAAAGTGGGCTCTGGCCCAGGGTCCCCTGATAGAGCAAGCTTTGTTCTGCAGAGATCTTACTCTGATGAAAATTCTTTTCCTAACATATTTGAATTAATATTATTCCACAACTCGATCAATACAACCAACAAATGTGTGCATTTTTCAAGTATACATATATTGCCAGTAGGATACAATAAATAATCATCCCTATAGGTATAAGAGATGGATTAGCAATAGGCAATCTAGAGTAACCTGTAGTGATAAACAGAAACAAGCATTGGTAAATGCATTAGTTTTTGCCTATATTATTAATAATAAGCTGTTTTTGTTGTACTTATAGCTTGCTGCGTAGTTGTACAATATGTTACAGAAAGTCTGTTAAAGTGTTATGCCTTAGTTATGTACAAAAAGATGGAATCTTTAGGTTTTTCTAAGCCAATCTATGGTAATATGAGTTTTATACTTTAAAAAAATCAAAAATGCTGAGTCTATGCATTACATGCCACTTTTGACTTCAGTTAATAAAGGGACATGCCAGGCTTGTGTTTGGCATATATCTAGACATCACAGTTTTTTGCCTCCCACTCAATAGTTACAGATGACTTAACTATTTCTAGAAGAAGGATTTTAAACATGTCATGAGAGCCTGCAGTCGGCCATCTTTGATTGATTAGCCCATAGATATGTTTTTACAGTCTCTCATGCAGGTGATGTATGTGGACACTTAAGCCCACATGTCCCATGTCGCTCTTATGACACGTGCAGTTTTTAACACTATTTTAATGGTCTTACTCAAAAGTGACTAGAGACAAATAGGGTTAGCCAGTTCAGTGTCTCTCTGTGAATAAATCTATGTAGCCTGGCACCTACCCCAATTCACCCTAGGTGTCAGACGTATGTCAAAGGACATTTTGGGAACATTAGGGATGAGGGTAATACCACTTGAGTCCCTTTGCATCTATCTACAGCCATAGGTTTCAGGGTGCTTCAGGTGTTTAGTAGTACTCAGGGGCCTGATGCATTCTAATCACTACCACTTATTAATTTAGGGTTTGTACCCAGACAGTGGAGGAGGACTTGGTTTTTGAGTGTTTCTCTTAGACACCATTGATTTTGCAGATGTTTTCTTGTAGGTTACCTTGGACACTAGGAACACTGGAATAAAAGTGGCTGTGCGAACAAACAGGGGCCCCATCAGTTGAAACCATATCTGTGCCTCAGACCCATTAATGAAGCTGTCAGGCAGTTGTTACAAAAGCGAACATCAGCGAGGTCCCAGCGAGTACCATATACTTCACCTTTAAATAAATCCCTACATTCATTCTAACAAACAAGAATCCCCCACCTCGCTGTGCTTCACTCAAGCAGGGAAAGAGCGCTCCCTGCAGGAATACCTCACACATTACTGGATAAAAGTGAATTATATGGAAGTGAACAACGTCCTGGACCATGGCATCATTCCCCGAACTGGTGGCAGAATAGGGCCCAAGACCAGGATCTACTCCTACTATGACATCAGAAAAGGATTTGGCCCATGTACCTTGACCCCAGAGCTATAAAAATATGTCATTCTTGTGATAGAAGGCCATATTCCAACAGCTGATGAATCCTAAGGGATTACTGGATTTTCTATTTTCTATTGCCAAATGTCTGATAACCTTAAAGATTCTGATAATGTGTTGCTCTTAAGTGAATGTAATGTGGTCAGTTTTCCACATGAGTGTGTTACATTTACCACATTGAGAAAGGGAGGATTGCTGATAAATGTTGTTAAATTGCAAATGGGTCAGTTGTCCTTTACCTACCTTGGATTAAAAATGACCGGGCATTGGGGAAATAGCACCAATGAGTTAGTGAAAGAGCCTGCAGTGCTGCCTTTTCCACAAATATTCAGCAACCATAGGCCTTTGTTCTACACTTGCGGCATGATTTTGAGTTTGGTGCATGGGTCACTGTCAGAAATGGGACAGATGTCCTGTCCACCTTGTTATATATGAAACTACGGGGCATATCATCAAGGCCCCAAGCTAAAATTATCGTCGCTTTAGCGTCCGTTTTAGGGCCAAAAGCGGCGATAATTTTATCGCACTATTAACAAGGTCACGCTATCGCGTGAATCCTTGCCGTAGCGCCCCTTCCCTTAACGCCCAGCTTTGCATCTCTAATGAGATGCAAAGTGGGCGTTCCTCCCAAAACAACGTGAGAAATGTCGCTAACTGACATTTCTCCTATCAACAATGTGAACACTAACCTGCAGAGCGATAAGAAAAGTAGCGCTAACCGTGGTTATCGCTACTTTCCTTACGCCTGCTTTCAGGCTGACTTAGCCATTATATCCAATGGAAGGTGGATATAATGGCTAAGTCTGCCCTGCCCTATCAACAACGTATCGCCAATCGTTGTGCGATTATCGCTGGATTTCCAGCGATAATCGCACATTTGGCAGCTAACTCTGGAATTTGTATCGCCTTGGCGATGCGCGTTGTTGATAACGCGCTAACCGGGCGATAAATTCCAGAGTTAGCCGGCGATAAATATGCAAGCGCTAAGCGCGCTTTGCGATATTTATCGCCAGGCCTTGATGATATGCCCCTAAGTATCTCCTGCGTACATTATAAGGTGATTCAAGTCACCTACGAGTTCTTGGACCATATAGATGAAGGATGACAAAAGCAGAGTTTGTTTATAAGGTCATGGAATTCCTGGGCGACTTTCAAGCCTTATAATGTACAGCAGAGGGTACTTTATTTATTATAATACACGGCCGTGCCATCCCCTTTTCCAAAAACGTCTTAGATCCTTGGTGTGTTGATCTACCACATGAAAGAGGGAACATGTTTCGAAAAATGTAGTATAAATATATAAGCTCTAGTGTAAAATTAAAAACACCAAAAAAGTAACTAGATATTTGCTACAAAACTATATTAGAATCAGTTTAATATGTCAGATTTGGAGAAAAAAAAAGTGCTGCTCGGAATGTGTAGAAAGATGCACAGGGATTCTACCTTTTCTTTAATTACCTACGTGCAGACAAAAACATGTTGCATAAATATCTTGTTTGGTCTTGTGACTGTGCACCTAAAAAACAGAGCAGAAGGAAAACCCTTGTTTTGTTTTCCTTTTCTAAATTGGAGCTCTAATTATGCCTTGTGAGCTGCCTTTCCCCGGCTGCTGGCTGGCTAAATTGTTAGGGTTGTGCGGCTACACCACTTCTATATTACAGGACGCTAGGTGCTTCACAGGACATTAGAGAGCAGCTCCGCCCTTTCATATATAAACTTGATATGTGCATGTCTCTTCCACTGCCCTTTTAGCCTTCAGTTGAGCGCCGATGCTACCCTACCCCAAAGAAGGGACTGTGACTGACTCCCCCAGCCCTACCAGCCTCTCAGTCAGAAACGGTGAGTTAATTCCTCAATGGTAAATGTCAACATTTTACTGACTCCACCAGAGTTCTTCTGGCCTTTAGAATACCTGGGTAGGGTTTGGGAGGGGCGATATCTACATTTACCCAACACCCCTCAGTCCTTTTAACACTGGTTGGGTCCGATTACTGTTTTCAGACAGTTATGTGTGGAATCTCAGTTCTTTATATGTCTCGTGCAATAACCACACTCCATGCTGTGGTGATAGCGTAAAAGGCCATTTAATAGGACAAGGTTGCTCACATACTAATGAATTTTATTAACATTAACAATAAATTCCAAAATATGAATCTTGACATAACCCAGATAGTTCCATTCGCCCTGTACCCTTCATCACTCACCCGCTTCCACTTCCACAGTAAGACCATATCATTTGCTTCACTCTTCCCCCTTTCACTTGCTGACCTGATTCCATGTACCCAATCTTTCTTTCACTTGCCTTCCAAACATCCTCCCTTGAAGATCGTTCCATTGCTTGTCACATCCTGCGCACCACCATTAGTCCCCTGTGCACTCTTCCTCCCCCCCCCAAGGGGGTGGATATGCCCGTATTTGACTCACCACCCCCTAAATACCACCTACGCCCTGCAACCTGCTGTAAACTGGCAACACGCAACAAGTCACGTACCACCCATTATCCTACAACATGTAGGGTGGGTGGGAAGCCTAGAAAACGAACTCCCCTCCCGGTGGTGTTTGGTGTCAGGAAGAGGCCGGATACTACTCTGCTGACACCTTTTTACCCTACCTAAACTTGCTCCTTCCCCTTAACTTAACCTATCCCCACCCTGTCCTGCTGGCCCTTCATGAAGCACCCCGGGGTAAGACTGGTCTGCGACCTTCACTTCCTCCGGGAGCAGACATCGTGCAATAACCATGCTCCACACTGTTGTGATAGCATAAAAGGCCATTAATTAGGACAAGGTTGCTCACATTCTAATGAACATTATTAACATTAACAATAAATTCCAAAATATGAATTTTGACATAACCCAGACAGTTCCATTCTTCCCGCACCATTCACCACTCACCCGCTTCCACTTCCCCAGTAAGACCATATCATTTGCTTCGCTCTTCACCTTCTCACTCACGGACCTCATTCCATGTATCCAATATTTCTTTCACTTGCCCTCCAAGCATCCATGGTTTCTTCCCCACCAGAACAAACAGCCCGTGCACCTTTCGCCTCTCAGCATTAGGACCTATGGCACCTAATCGACTCGTTCCACAATGCACTCACCATATCCCGCAATTCCATCATGTAATAAGCATTCCCCAAGCGCAAGAGGTGCACTCCATTGTCCCTAGACAGACCTGATTCCTTTAAGCCCCACATGTGCAATCATCTTGATGTCATGAGCATGGCAGAAAATCCTCATTGCTCTGTTCAACTTCCTCCAGACCTTATCAATTACAGCATGCTTCACAGCCACACTCCAGACCCTGCGCGGCACATGCTCAGTCCAAAACACACATGTTCCCGAAAAATTCAGTTTGATCGCCTCCAAGTCCCTTTACATATGGTGAAGCAAAGTCAGTCCGGACAATCACCCCAAGCCATCTTCCCCCATCTTGCCCCGCTGCAGAACCAACTTTGTCAGTTAAGGCAATAGCGCCCCCCATCGCATTCCCCCTTTACCCCACCAGAACACCTCATGGTGGCTGCTCCTCAATCCCAGGTTGTGTCCATAGACCTGTTGGTCTGCATACTTGGCTGCCCAGTGTAAAAAGGAATGTCCCACGATCCAGGTAACCATCTTGGTTCCCGGCCCGCTCACACACCCTGCAGTAGAAGAAGGAGACAATTACCTCAGACAAAACATCCCCCCCAGACCAAACTATTTTCACACATAGCGCTCAAAGCACCTTGACTTCCACCTGCCAATCTGCCGAATCCGTCCCCAGGACCAACCTAAGCATGCCACTGCTATTGCTGCCCCAATCCGAAGGAATGTGTGCCAAAACTAGCGGGGTCTCTACCAAGCCTGCGCAAAGCCATTGGCAACACTACCAACAACAACTGAAAAGCGGTGACCCTGCTAAGCTCCTCATGACAAAATATGCCTGATAAACATCTCCCAGGCAATAACAGAAAAGCAAGTCATTCCTGGACCGGGCATACCGCACTGCACCCACCCTCACACACCCACTCCCATCTCTCCCTGGCTGCCTGATCTGTCATAGACTGTCGCAGCCAGATGCCCAATCTCCCTTGGTCCAAATGCACTTCTTCATACAAGACCCCCTTGGCGAGCAGAACCCAAAAGTTCAGAAACCTGAAACCCCCCCAAAAACATCCAGCTCATACAAAGTCGAAAAAGTGAAACTTCAAAAGTAACGTAACAGCAGAGGCAAAACCGCCAACAACTCCCGCAGCAATTCAAACATGATAGCTTCCCGCAACACTGACCTTCCCCCTCCCCGCTCCCTGCCCCACCCCTCCAAGACTTTTCCCTTAATCTCATCCTCGGCAGGGTCAAACCCAAATGCAGCTTACCATAGAACGAAATCTCAGCCAACTTGTCCACAATAGTGGTAGGCGACAAACCTTTATCAATGCAGAATAGAACAAATCTCAAAACTCCCTGTTCAGTGTGCTGTCATTCAAGGCGCATCAATTCCAAAGAATGGTCCCCAAACTCCCCAAATTCGCTCCATGCCAGCCTGTAACTTCTCCTGGTGGATTCAGCCAATGACTTCTCGTCCAGTCCAACAACTCTCACTCTCCCCAGGCCCAGATGTCCACCGGCAGCTCTGTTTTGCTCTCCTCTGATCCTGGTGCCAAACAGCAAAAACGATGCCACTGACAATGAGACAATGCATTAGTGATGTCATTGCAGGCCCCCGGAACATGCTTTGCCCTGAACACCACAGTAAGCCGCAAGCACATCAACATGAACCTTCTCAACAGATGTAACACCCTCAAATCCCTCGCTCGGTGCGTGTTCACTAGGTCCACCACAGTCATACTGTCAATATGGAAAAGAACCGTCCTGTTCCTCAGCTCATCAGCCCAAATGGCCAGGGCTACCAATAATGGAAAGAACACCAAAAATGCAATGCTGCATCCTTGACTCAATCGATGTGCCGGCGACTTCTCCGCACACCATCTCTCGTCCCAGAACATATTGAAACCCGAAACCATGCAGCATCCGAGAATATCTGGACCTGCCACACTGTATTCTCCTCCAGAAAATCCAAGGTAACACCACTGAACTCCAGGAAAGTCTGCCAAACGCACAGGTCCGCTCGTACACCCAAGGATATTCGCACCCAGTGGTGCGGCAACACTGCCCCCGACATGGCTATGCCGAGACGCCTGCAAAATGTCCTGCCTGCTCTCACCACTCTACATGCAAAGTTTAGGAAACCCTGGGGGGCGCTAGAGAGCCAGACTCCAAGATGGCCGCTCCGTAGTGTGGCGCTGGCAGGGGACGAATGATCCGTCATTAATCTGCCTCCCCAGTCATCATTAATGCCTCTGACCAGCGCGGATCTGCATGGGGAGACCGCGGCACCAAGCGTCGTGAATTTTGCTGCCAGTGGCCTCAATAGCGCAGACTTATAGAGGGATCACTGGGCTGCGCAGCTGCGGCCTGGACAGGAGGCAGCGCGAAACAGACGGTGACTGCCGCGCGGGGCTGAGCCGTCACCTGGAGCCCAACCGGACAACGTGTTACCACTCGAGAGGAGGGACAAACCCTCATGGCCCGACCAGCGGCAGCGGGGATGCTGCGGCTGACCCCCACACATCAGGAGCCTGCAGGTAGGGGCGCCCGGGCCATGGCGCGGGACAGTCTGGCCGGGCGGCTCTGCTCTGGCCGCGATGCAGGCATGGCTGCAGAATCCCAGGCCTAGTTCAGGCCCGCCACGAACACTACGGCAGGACCTGGAACATCCCTTTTGTGGCCCGCTCTGACTACCCATTCTCCCGAGGAGGGGCTCTCGGGCAGCGCTCCCGCCCTGTGACGAATGCGACGCCTCGAGTGCAGGAGTCTGAGGGGATCATCGAGTACGCGACTGGTGGAGCGGCCGGTAACTCTCATCACCACAAACTGAAACAGCAGGTAGGAGCGACAGAGGTGGGCCCCCTGTGTGCAGCAGCCTCATGACTGGGACACCAAGGGCCCTCCCTCACCTGGATTAGAGGGACGCCTGCCCTCCAAGAATAGTACCCCCGCTGCTCCACGCAGCATACAGCTCCCAGAGGACTCAGGAGGGGCAGAATTGGCTCTGGACTGAAGCCTCCCTGTCCAAGGAACATTGGAATATGCCGTAGAGCTACCCTGGTTGACCAGCACACATCACCCAGCACGCTGCGCCTGGGCATCTCCTCACTGATTTTATACCTGGCTCAGCTACACAGCCACCAACACTCTGTATGCAATATCACCCTGGTCTGTTGGTTAGCTGCAGGACACACACCTGAGGTGCTACGGGGGAGGCGCTGCTCGGTGAAACAGCGCCCTGGAGTGGGAAAGGCACTAGCAGGCTCCCGCATCAGACACACCTCAGCCATTCGACTGCAGACTGCCACACGAAGGGAAGTATGCACAGAGGGTGCCACCACAGGAGAAGCCCGGAATACGCATCTGCAAATGCCGCCACCACCAAGACACGCGCAAGACCCAAGAGCAGAGCGTAGCATACCTGAACATTGGCAAAAACAGACACTAAGCAACAGAAATTGGTCTTCGAGCAGCAGAAGCCCACTCGGGGACCCCCAGCCAGGGAGGACACCCAACTGGAGGCACAATTAACCAGCACGACCCCTCCTGAAACAAACATACGTGAAATGTTCAGAGACCTGAAACAGTCTCTCACTGCCACTGACATCAAAATCGACTCCCTATCAGACAGACTTGACCGCCTAAAGGAAAAGGTGGCGAACCAGGGTGAACGCCTCGAACAGGTGGAACAGCGCACCTCCTGCTGGAAGATGAAGGTGTGGCCACTCATGAAAAGCTCCTTAGCATGGAGAAGGTACTTGAGGTGATCAGGAACAAAAACGAAGATTTGGAAGCAAGATCACACCGAAACAACCTGCGCATAGTGGGGGTGCCAGAGTCTACTGCAATGGCACGAGTGGAGGACTAGATTGAGGAAATGCTGAGGGCCCTGTTCGGGAGTCACACTCGCCTGTGTGTATCGTGGAGCTCGCCCACCACTTTCTTGGCCTCCGGCCCCCTCCGGGCGCACCATCAAGACCCATAATTGCACAACTCTTGAACTATCGAGATAGAGACATTGTACTACACCGTACCAGGGACCATGCAAACTTGGTCTCTTTCTACCCTGACTTCACCCTGGCAGTACAAGCAGCCAGAAGAGACTTTTTGCCAATCAAACATACCCTGTAACAGCTAGAAGTTAAATATTCCCTATTATATCCCGGCAAAACTCTAAGTATTCCATGCTGGAAAGACCACCTACTTCACGGACCCCAAGAATGTGGCTTGCTTCATTAAGGACTTGCGTCTCACCAAGAAAACTGACCGGCCCAGGAAAGACACAGAAGAAGACAATTGCACCAGTGACAATGATTAGACACACACTGCAGCGATGAACTCACAAGAGACTACTAGTAATGATCCAGTGGAATGGGCCAATCTGACTCCAAGAGACAGTGTCTTTCCTCACACGTATCCTTTACCTTTACTTAATACTTCTCTTGCTGATATTCTTGTACACTTGATAGACACTAAGACTGGACACGCACCCATGCAACTCTGTCCCGTCGCCCGGCCCCTGCGGGCGGACACGTTGGGCTCCTAGACTTTCCCCCTGGGGATGTTTCCCATACACTTCACAATGACACACTCTAGTTGAAGATGTGGGCTGCTTGGGGTTTATGCTCAGCCCGATTGGGGGGCTGGTGTGGGTGGGTTCTCTTGGGGATGTTTTCAGATTGTAACCGTTTGAAGTGCCATCCCTCCCTTATTACCTCTTCCTTCCCTTGACCTCCTCCCCTGACGTGACTTACATCATCACGCGCATACAGGCGTACTGTCAAGTAGGGCAACATGACTAGGATTAAATGTGTCATGTGGAATGTGCGAGACCTAAATGATGCACGAAAGACTAGGATGGTAGCCGCATATCTGGAACACCACAAAGCAGATATCTGCTTCCTGCAGGAACTTCACCTCACTGAGAATACCCGCGGGTGAGTGCGAGCGGGGTGGGTGGGGGAAAAACACATTGCATGCTACTCAAATTAGGCTTGCCGCTAAGCCATCCTTATCAGGAAAGGGCTGCACTGGCGCACGCACGCAACAGTTTTCGATAAGATGGGTAGATGTCATGTTAGCCGGTTCGCTGGGTGGACGCCTGATTAGGCTCCTCTCAGTATATGGTCCCAACACTGATGACGCTGGTTTCTTTGCGGAGGTGTGGAGAGTGACAAATTCCCTTGGTCCCGGAGCTATAATTTGTGGGGGGATTACAACATAGTACTTGATGCTCAAAAAGACAGGTCAGGCGACTCCCGCAGACCCCATCCCCGAGCAACAGCCCAGCTGCAAACCATAATATCGGAGGAAGACTTGATTGACATATGGAGACAGACACCCTGAAGAGTTGCGCGGCACATGTGCGACGTCCACCGGACCTTCTTGGTCGCGAATAGACTACTGGCTCGTCTCCCAGGACACGGCGACGTGGGTTGCAGAGGTGCAGCATTTTCCCTGACCCTCTCTGATCATTCCCCAGTAATGCTGACGCTAGAACTCCCTGACTACCCTGCCAGAGCTTTCACCTGGAGACTCCCACCGGGAGCGTTGAGGGACCAGGTGTTTCGTGAATCCATTAGACAGGCCATAACCGACTATTTCAGTCACAACTAATGCACAGTAGACTCCCCCTCCACCCTATGGGAAGCTTTTAAAACCGTCATATGGGGAGAATGCATCGCTAAACAGGTGGGAGTCCTACGGTCATTGCAAGGGGAAGTTGAAATAGAGGCCTTAGTGCAGGAGTTCTTTATCAGCAAAAATATCACTTTGCAACACACAATCCGAGCCAAATTAGATAAATTCCAGGAGGCTGCCATCAGGGAAACATATTTCCTTAGCAGGGACACTAGAGCCCGGCGATATGGAGAGGGTGAGTGCACTGGGAAAACTCTGGCGGGGCTGCTTCGGAAGCCCTGGAGCAACGACTATATACCTGAGCTTCACACCGCTGAGATGGCTGTAGGTCAATCAGCTGTGCAAGCTGAAATTACTTCCTTCTACATGTCCCTCGACCGAGCCCAACAAGCCACGGCACCTCCTGATTTGGAGGACTTTTTTGAAACACTGGAGCTGGTGTGGTTGGAGGCGGGCCATAGGGCTTACCTCGATGAACCCTTTACAGAGGAGGAAATAGCTCTCCCTGGCGACAAAACCCCTGGCCCCTCAGCTGCCTTTTACAAAGAATACGCTAGCCTACTCGTCCCACATCTAATGAATATGTATGAGAAATCCGTAGAGCAGGGAGTGCTCCACCCATCTCTCCGGGAAGCCTTAATTATACCAATTCTGAAACCCGACAAAGACCCACTCAAATGCGACTCATACCGGCCACTCGCAATGATTAATGTGGACAATAAAATCCTCGCCAATTTAATAGCAACGCGTCTCCTTCCTTTGCTGCCCTTGATGCTTTGCCCGGACCAATGTGGCTTTGTCTCTGGCAGGGCTACGGCTCACAATCTCCAAATGCTCTTTGCCACAATGTAAGAGGTGGACCCACAGCGGCAGGCAGCCGCAATTTTTCTTGATGCCACTAAGGCATTCGATTCACTGGAATGGCCATACTTATTTGCCTTACTCAGATGCATTGGTCTTAGTCCCAAGTTCATTAGACTAAATACACTCCTCTATTCCCTTCCCACGGTGTGAATAAAGGTCAACGGTGTGATAACGCCCCCTCTCACCGTCTCCCGTGGCACCCGTCAGGGATGGCCCCTGTCACCTCTACTATTCACCATAGCAATGGAGCCACTAGCGGCCCGGCTGCGGCAGCATCATGCCCACAGAGGACTGGTGTTCACCTCATGGACAGTATTGGTCTCGCTATATGCGGACGATGTCACGCTCTATATCAAACACCCTGCTACAAATTCGGACCCTCTGATCAGAGAGTTCCTCCGATTTGACAGACTCACAGGAACATTAATCAACTGGGCAAAATCAACGTTCTTTCCGCTGACAGAGGTCACCACACAGGTTTACTCGGAGTTCCCTTTGCAGTGGTCACGCAACCCTGTGAAATACCTGGGCATATGGATCAGCTGTGACCCTGAGGAACTATGGTGCTCCAACTATGGCAGGATAATGGACTGGTTGGAGCAATGCATAATGAACTGGGTTACATTGCCTCTGTCCCTGACCGGATGGGTGGCCATCGCCAAAATGGTCATCCTACCCAAGCTCCTCTACCTCTTCATAAATATCCCGCTCCCTCTCACTCACAGCTTCAGGAAGCGGCTGCACTCAAACATAATTACTGTAGCGTGGGCCGTCCAACAGTCCAGAATAGCGTGGGAGATCCTCACCCTCGCATTTGAGCAGGGCAGACTAGTGGCACCAGGCTTCGATCTGTATTGCTGGTGCACAATTCGCACACCACTGGATCTACCCCACACAATTCATGGCGCACACTGACCCCAAGCATACTCAAGTATCCCCACTTCCCCTCCCAGTGGCCCTATACCAGACACGACCCCAACCTCGGACTGCGATAGACACGGTGCGATGCACGGTGAGTGCCTGGCATGGTATGCGCAGGAGGGCGCAACAAGAAGCACTGTATGCTCCCCTGGCACCCCGGCCCAGGCATCCGGCACTGCCGTTCCTGGCTGAGGCTGCTCCTTGCGCTCGGCTTAGATCCATGAAGCTTGCTACAATGGGAGATGTGTTTCCGGAGGGTACCTTTATTGCACTGCATCAGATCAGGGAAGGAGAAGGGCTAACCATGCTGGAACAGATGACATACTACCAGCTGCGTACTGCGCACCTGCCTCCCCTCCTTCCCAGCCGCACCCCCTACATTCCTAACCTTGGAGCGTTTTCTGAAAAATCCCTCCCTGCGCAAGCTTATTACGTGCCTATACATAGATATGCAGCTCACAGCACCAGTGCGAACTCCGCAAGCCCACTACGAATGGGAGGCCATGCGCGGCATCCCAATCACACAAGAACAATGGACATTTTGCTGCACGCAAGCGCGGGCTCTCTCCCCAAACTATAGACTGCGCCTAGTACACTTTAAATTCCTCCACATCCTTTACAGAATGCCAGTCTGGCTCCAAAAAGTCGGTCTGTTTGCGGAGACGCGTTGCCAGCGTTGCCGCTCACCCAACACGACTTTCTTACATCTTGCACGGGAATGCCCCCAGGTTCACCACTATTGGACAGATATTTTTGATGCTATAGAGGAAATGACAGGTACACCCCTCGCAAGATCTCCACTGACGGCGTTACTTGGAAATGTTAGGGACCACCCGACAGATAGCATAAAGCTTGCGGCGATGCTCTTACTACTCGCTAAGCGATGCATTACAATGTCATGGGGTAGGGCACGAGCACCACAAAAGGAGGCATGGCTTAGAGACGCAGCGTTATGTCAGGAACAGCTGTACGCTGGGGACCTAATGCCTACACAATCCCGACCTAAAGATGTATGGGGCCCGCTGCAACTTTACTTGAGATCATACGAAACAGCCGAGGAGGCCCCACCCCCTCAGATCCCGGACGCTCAGGAGTGACACAATACACACCAGCCATGGGTGCCAAGTGGACTGACACCAGCCCCCTAATGTAACGTACCTGAATGACTACCCCCCTGGATTTCCCCTTACGACCTTCCTCCCTTCCGCCTGGTTGGTTATCATGGCACGTTCCCTTTCTCTTTTTTCTGTTACTATACAGGATTATCATTGCTCCCTGTGTGTGTATTTCTCTATTTGCAGTAGTATGTCTCATCGACTGATTTAGATGCGACTATAAAATGGCATATATGCGATGAATAAATATAAGACTGTATGCAGGAGCGGTGAGATGAGCCGTACTGTTGCCACTGTATAGGATATTCCTTATAGTATATTCTGCATCTCCAAATCTTGAATAAAGAGAATAAAAAAAAAAAAAAGGTTTAGGAAACCCAACAATTTCTGCACCGCTCTCAACTCAATCTTCCGCTCTCTGATCACATGCAACAGAAAAGTCTGGATCTCATCCACTTTCCGCTTCGGCAGACAAGCCACCCACTGCGTTGAATCCAGCTGAATGCCCAGGAAAGTCAGCACAACACCGGGCCCTTCCATCTTCTCGGGAGTCAAAGGCACCCCAAAAGCTTGTGCTAAGGCTTCAAAGTGGCGCAATGCCCGGACACAGTCACTGGACGCTCATGTGCCAACAAACAAGAAATCATCAAGGTAGTGAGACACCTCCCAATGTCCACTGCTTCTGCTGAAAACTCACCGCAAAAATGTACTGAAAAGCTCGAACAAGGCACAAGAAATGGCGCAACCCATTGGCAGCACTTTATCCACATGGATGGGACACCCAACTTGCATACCAAACAATGGGAAATCCGCAGGATGGATGGGCAGCAAACGAAAAGCAGGCTTAACATCACACTTCGCCATCTCGGTCCCCCATTCACGCCTCTAAACCAGCCACACGGCATCGTCCACCAAGGTGTACAACACCCTGGTATCCTCCTCAGCAATTAAGTCATTGACAGACCCACCCTCAGACCACAAGAGGTGGTGAATCATCCTGAACTCCCCAGGCTCTTTTTTGGGCACCACTCCCAATGGGGAAACAATCAAATCCTCCAAAGGCCACTCAGAGAATGGACCCACAATCCAACCCTTCACCACCTTCTTGGCCAGTTTCGCTGCTACCAGTTGCAGAAGTACGTTCACTGACCTCAAATTGTCTGCCCACTTGCGCCACCTTGGACCCTGGAACTCCACCCGAAAACCTTCAGTAAAACCCCACTTCAAACGCAAGGCCGCCTCCCTGTAAGGATAAACAGAGAGCCAAGATATCAAGGCCTCCACTTTAAATGGGGTAGGGGCCCTTAGCCCCAGACTGCCCCCGGCCTCTGGAGGCCTTCCACTGCTCCGCAGGACTGGCCACGGTAAAACATTGGGTGATGGGATGACGTCCTCCGCATTTGGAACACTCATGTGTGAACTTACAGGGATGTTGTGAACAGGACCCCTTGTTAAAGTTCCAACACGCCCCAGTTGTGGGTCCCGCTGGCTTCTGCGTGAATCTCGCTCCCTGTGGAGCGGGACAGGGCTCAAAGGACTGATACGTCACCGGCAGTTCACTGACTGTATGTGTCAAGGCCAAGGATTGAGTGGACGACATCCCTGAATCCACAGCTTCAAATCCACCTCCCCCCATGGTTTTTTTGGATTCAGACTTACTCTGGCCCTAAACTCCTCATCATAGCTCAGCCAGGTATAACCCCCAAAATGCATCTGCGCCTTGCGAATGATGTCCGCGTACTTCAGCAAGGCTATCACCCTGTCTAAATTATGTTCACAATAGATGCTAGAGTAAATCATAAAGGTTGAGGTCCAATTTTCAATGTTTATGGGCACCCTTCATCTCCTGGTCAACTCCTACTCTTTCTCCTTAGACCCTCCTTGACCTGAATCTCCCGATGTAAGAATTTGAAAACATCAACATGTTCATGTTTCCAAATCCTATTTTTGTTTTTTTCTGACAAGTGGGACACCCAGGGCAACACCAAACCCATATATGGCATCCGCTTCTTATGTTTGTCTTCCTAGGTCTCCTCCTTCCTGTCAGTCCCCCCGGTACTTTCCGTTTGGACCTTGGCACCCACTACCTGTTGGCTACTCTCCGTCAGCGCAACCTGTGAGTGATCCACCACACCATCTCCCACTCCTATGGACCTGCAATGTTTACCCCTTGTCCCCGCATTCCCAATATCCCATGCTGCCCACCAATCGCCTTTACCTGGCAACACTTTGCCGCCCAAGGCATTTTCTTTGCACCGTCCTCCGCCGATCAATTGCCCGGTAGGCTTGGCACTCCCCATGTCTGCACTTGACACCTGCAAGACACCAACGTTGCTGGTTGCCCTATCCGCCTTCCCAGACCTCCCTATTGACTCATCTTCCTCCTCTCGCAACTCTCCTCCTTCCCATTCGTCACTGTCATCCCCATGGTCAAGTGTCAGCTCCGCATACCCAACAGGTTCATCACACACAGGCTCCTGCACCACATGTTTCTGCCACTGCACTGACATGCCATGTGTAACTGTTTGATCATACATTGCAACTTCTTGTGTGTGATTCCTCGACGGAGGGCAGGCCGCAGCAGACCCCCCTGCTGCTTCGAGCCAACATCCTGGGGCTGTCTTGCACCCTGCTGGCATCACACCTGTTTCCTGGCCTCTGCTGCCGGTCTTGTGCCTCCATCCCCCACCTGGCTGCTCCAAACTGAGGGGTCCCTCACACCATCGAGCCTCAGAGCTGTGTTGGCTCCCGCCCTGACTCCCTAATGTTCTAGGTTGTCGGGAACCCACACCCACTGCCCCCCGTCTTGTGGTTTACCCTCCTCTGGTACCCAACCTTGGTGTCAACAGCCTGTAAATCCCCGGTCCCAGGCTCAAGGGCAGTCGCCCACTCCCTGGCCTCACACATCCGGGCCCAACGTTTTTCAGTCTCTTGAATAAGGAGGCGCAGCTCCCGAATACGCGCCTCCAAATTCACACTTTGCTACCTGTTTGTCCGGGGGTCCCTGGGTGCCACAAAACACCCCCCCTTCTGTCAGTTGCCCCCTGGTCCAGTCCCAGTGTATGTGCCTCCTCCCCTCCAGGTCCTCCCTCCCGGGGCCCAGGCGCGGCCCACTTGCAGCACAGGGCCCAAGGGTCCAGCTGCATGGCCTGACTGTTTCCCAGCAGTAGGCCTTGCTGAAAGGTCCACCGGCTCTTCACCCCCTGGGGGTTTCAGAGCCTTCTGCTTTCCACCCCGCGGGGCACGTGACTGCGCGTCCTCCGCTTCAATAAGCCCTGCGTCACTGCTCTCCTGAAACATTAGCATCTCCATGGGAGGTTGGAGGTGCGCAGTGAGGCTCTTTCTCCTGCCCCCGTGTGTACCTTTTCCAACATTGCGTTTAACACTCTGGCCACACCCCGCTGAAGCGTTAGGAGATGGTAGCGGCTCAGGAAGGCCAGCCGCCACCACCGCCGCTACCCCGCTTGATGCGGAACACGTTGGGTGCCGCATCCCAACCCAGGCCTTGTCAAGCACACCAGGCCTGAGGAGGTCCGCCCTACCTGCTATACCTAGGTTGATTAAAGCGGCTCAGACCGCCTCATTGTACGGCTTCTACCTAATGTCTACAAGACCGCAAGGTAAGCCGAGTTTCCCTACCTTAAACAACAGCCCTAAAAAATGAACTCCCCTCCTGTAGTGTTTGGTGGCAGGAAGAGGACGGATACTCCTCTCCTGACACCTTTATACCCTACCTAAACATACCCCTTCCCCCTAGCTTAGCCCCACTCTGTCCTGCCGAGCCTGCACGAAGCACTCCGGGGTGAGACTGGTCTGCGATCTACACTTCCCCCGGGGCCGACATTAGGAAAAGTACCAGCTCATTAAACCACATGTTTCGTCTAGTTAAAGTGCACACTAGGCAGGTCTGTAATATGAACTCGCGCCCGATTCCTCATTACTGCCACGAGTGCCAAAAACGCAGACAGAAACTAGGACATAATTAACCTTTGAGAGCATTTGGAAATGTGCCATGCCAAGAACGAGATGGTACAATTGAAGTAGGTCCGCGGTTTAGCGCACGTTTGGCAGAGAAGTGAGAGAGAGAGGGTGTGTGAGAAAGAGAGACAGAGAGAGTGTGTGAGAGAGAAAGTGTGTCTGTGGGGGTGTGTGTGTGTGAGAGAGAGTGTGTGTGTGTGAGAGAGAGATAGTGTGTGTGTGTGAGAGAGTCATAATAGAGCTAAGGTTTCACTGTGCCCACTTTTAAAACATGAAAGATGGTGGAACAGTAGTAAGGGCCTGAGTAGAGGCTTTCTAATTAGCTAATGTCATGAGTAGGTGCTGAAGTAGGTGCTGGATACTAGTGAGGCGCTGCCCAGTACCTCACCAACCAGGCAAACTACCCAAAGAGCCGGGGATATGACCCTCAGATGATATATTGCCTGCATGAGTGGGCTACGGTCACACTGCAATGAGGGGAGCTGCCAGGGAAACTGCCCAGGGTGTCTGAGCCCTGACCCTCTGCTGAGATTACATCTCGAGGAATGGGGGCTGGAGGGGGCGGGGCCCGGCAACCAGGACCTGCTTGGCAGCCATACTGGAGCCGTCCTGGTGGATGCTGGTAATTAACCCCTTAATACCTGTGCGCAGGATCCCTACATGGGCACATTTTGGCTTCGGGAATTAAAGTCATTTGTCCAGAACCACACAATGATTTCAAATGGGTAAACTTGGATTCATGCTCGGGTCTTCTAGCTCATAGCACACGACTTATTAAACACTAGACTTCTGATCCCAGTGGAAACATGGAAGACAGACTGCTCTAAAATGCAGAATTTTCTGTGATGATTTATGTGAAAGGCCTCACATCATCACGCAGGGCTTCAGCCTGCATCGTCCTGTGGGAAGAATTTCATTGGCTGAAGGCTACGGGAAGAATTTCATGGACTTTAGGCTACATCACTGTTGGGGCTCATTTATTATTAAAATGAAGGGGTCCAAAAAGGTACGCCCTGCGTGAGAGACTCCGGTACGTGATGTACATTGGAATTCCTGTAATTTCTCTGGTGCCTGTCCAGGCTCGGAGCGAGTTTAAAGCAGCCTAACACTTACAAATTGCGTAAATGCAAGGTTAATGGAAATATTTTTAAATGCCTGAAAATTGCGTGGGCGCAGCTTCTGCGCCCTAGTGCAGAAACTGCAACTGCAATACCGCGAAGCGGGAGGGGGGAAGCAATATTAAAAAGACATGGGAGGGGTGGGTGTATGCGGACAGCTGTAAGGGGTCAGGAGAGGGCTTACAAAGTGTGGGGATAAAAGAAGAATAAAAAGCTGCCACATGCCCCCTGCCTTCAACACCCAGCACAAAGTTTAAAAAAGCAGCCCTCCTGAAAAGTGTCATAGGCCACCACCATGCCCATCTATACGGAGACAGCTAAAGGCAGAAGCGCGGGGACAAAAGAAGGATAACCAGAGTAGAGGCTGAAGCACAGCGCAAGCGCTGACCAAGCAAACAAAACATAAACAAGTTCCACAAGTGCAAAGACACAGAATTTGGGATTCGGGAAACTGATGAGAGAAGCACAAGAGAAGCAACAGGCTACAGCCAATAGAAACGAGGGAAAAGTAAGTCTCAAGCAGGGGAACCAATGAAAAACTAAACCGGGATGCAAGCCTCTTTAAGATTTGTATTGAATACAGTAGATTTCACAAGCGCAGCCTGAGCACTGTGCAGGTGAAACCTAAAAACAGCACAACAGCATAATAGATATAAAGAAAAGGGGGAAAAATAAGAGAAGAAAAGTCTGACCGTACTACAAAGAAGGAAGTGTCACAAGTTAATGTAGGAGGGTTCCCCACCCCACCAGGCATACGTCTTCCCAACAGCCACCCCCTGCATGCTGGCCAGCATAATCACATCCAGCATTTCGCCTCAGAAAGGACACTTGCGCATCAAACCTTACCCACCCACTGGGAACCCAGTGTCAAGGAGTGGGGCCATCAAGGGAATCAGCGAATCCATTCCAGTCAGCAGATATGGGATATTTACGAATCCCCCTTTGTTCTTCAGCTTGGAGGGCAGTGCTTTCAGCCCTAGCCCACGTGTGAAGCTCAACCTTGCAGCGACAGTGAGGCAGCCCCACAACTGACTTCCAATGCATCCTATGGCCCGATGTGCCAGCACCAATCCCCAGTACATAAACTTGGCATGCATTGCCCTTGAGTGGGGTCGCGAATACAGGAACAGCAAGCAAGCCTCCACGGTCATTGCAGGGGGTGTTCCCACCACTCTCCCTAACTCTATCGCAATCTCCCTCCAAAACCTTGCCACTGAAGGTTATGTACAGGTGATGTGTAAGAAGTCAGCATCCAGCGTGTGACACCGACGGCAGGCGCCATCTGTCATCATAAATATGGGGTTCAACCTGTAGAGAGTGAGATAGGTAGTGGGCAAGTAATTGAACTGCATGTAGCAGAATTTAGTGTTTCTAGACACCCCATGAGGGTGGGTCTGTATGAACTCCCACTCCCTATCCTGCTGCACCTGCCCCACTATGTCCTCAATGTGTCCTCCTAGTACACCCTCTGTCTCGCCAAGGGATTGGCCAACATGGCTTGTAGCAATTTAATACAACCAAGACACCAGCTTACAACCGCCGCCAAAGGTCAGCAGCACCTGCAACACTTCATGAGACCTAGGTTCCGCTTGGGCGCCCCCCCCCCCAGAGAGCCTCCAGTGAGCATGCCAGCGTCCCATGGGTCAGGAACTGCAATGATGGAAGATTGTCCTCCTCAGTCAGTGAAGGCACCTCCTTCAGTTGTCCTTCAGCACAACAGTCAACAAACATAAGGAGTCCCACCCCAGTCCAGTCACGCATCCTACGAGCTGTGAAATACCCACCGCCCGCCATCGGGAGTCCCACCAGGGGGAGTGTAGGAGCCTATGACATGCAGGACGCAGTCTTTTACACCGCTCTTCACCACCCACGAAGGTCCATGGACACCAGTGTCGGGAGCACAAGGATGCACAACTTGATGCCCAGCAAGAGGGTAACAAGTGCTCCCTCCCATTGTCTTTCACTCAGGGGCCCCAGCTGAGCCAGGCCACAGCCGTCTAACGATCGTGCTATCCACTGTAGTTGCACAGTGATAGATAATATAACTCGAAGTCAGGTGCTCCCAAGCCCCCCAACTCCGTAGGGCTCTGGAGGATGGACAGCGGCACCCTATGTCTGCCCCATCCCATATCAGGTCCCTTAGCAGCATGTTCACGGCCCTGAACTGAGACTGTGGAATCCACACTGGAAGGTTTCCAAAATGATAAAGGAGCCGAGGGAGTACTACCAACTTTGATAAGGTGATCCGGGCCATAAACCGTAGCTTCAACGTATGCAAAACAAATCCACATTAATTTGGAGAGCTTGCAGCACCTCCCCCACAGATTGCCCTCCTAGATCTCCACCACCGCATGATAGATCTACAGCCCAAGTATTTCAAGGCTATCGGATCCCATCAGAGACCCTCATGAACCACTGCCGGTGGGACTAGCAGGGCATCTGTCTTCAGCGGAAAAGTGCAGGACTTGAACCCATTCGTGTGGACACCTGGCAGCCTGCTGAGGTCACCCAAATAATGCACGCACCAGTGCACATCGGTTTCCACTGACCACAAATATAGCAACATGTCATCAGCGTAAAGTCTCATTTGGAGTGTTCTCCGTCACTCATTCGGAGCCCATTGACGCTGCCCTCGAACTGTACTATGGCCGCGAACGGTTTCAAAACTAGAGCAAACAGCATAGAGGAAGGCGGAGAACCCTGACGCATTCCCATGTGCCCGAGATAAAGCTATTGGTCCGGACTCAAGCCCACGCCCCTTCATAAAGAAGCGACACCCACTTCTCCCAACCCACCCTCAAAGCCATCTTCTGCAGGACTGCCAACAAATACCCCCACTGCAATGTTTCAAATTCCTTACAGAGGTCCATCGACAGACCCACTGGGTCCGGGAAGGTCCCCAATTCACACTCACCTATTATTCAAAACAACCATCTTATTTTTAAGGAGGGATTCCTTGTGGGGATAAACCCATTTTGATCCTGATGTCTGCTGTCCTGATGTCCTGATGTCGAGGGTCTGCAGATGGGGCTCAAAGCAGTCAGCTAAGATCTTACTAAGAGTCTTGTAGTCCAGATTCAACATCGATAAGGCCCTATAAGAGGAAACATCTAGTGACTCCCCACCTGGCTTGGGAAAGGAGGCATACAACACCTCCCCAGATGTTGCTGGTAACTCCCCCCCCCCCACAAATGCTTCCTGGTATACTCCAACCAAGCGCAGGGCCAGGTAGGGAGCAAAGAGTCTGGGCAATTCAGCCGGCATGCCGCCAGTTCCCGGCGTCTCGCTTCTCGCTCGGGCCTTTAATGCAGCCTTCACCTCACCCTCACTCACGGACCTCCCCAATTCCTCCCTGGCTGTCACAGGCAGCTGAGGTCACCCCACCCTGCCCAGAAAGGAGGCGATGTTACAGGCCAAGGTGCACTCTCGCAGGGCGTATAAGTCAGTGTAATAATGGGTAAATTCAGCATGGATCTCAGCCTGGAAGTGCACAACAGCACGAGTCGGAGTTCTTATACCTATGACTCAGGGGTGACTTATTATCCTCCTGTATGAGCCAGGCTAACAATCTGCCCGCTCTTCCCCCTTCTGGGTGTGACAAAGCTGTGTACTTCCGGTAGGAGTAAACTCAGAAGTGCTCTTGTGCCTCCCCGTGCTCCCGCTTTCGTGCCATCAGTGCCTTCCCAACTGGCTCCCACCTCTGCACCCCCTCCGCCAGTTCACAAATGGAGCCCTCCAGCAATGCAAGGTCAGCTTCAAACATCCTCCATATACCCACTGTCTGACCTATGGAGTGTCCCCTGATCAGGACCATTGACACTTTCTATTCAGTTCCCTGTGAGTCAGTCGTGGTCTCATTGTCCAAAAAGTATGTGTGTATGGCCTCTCCTAGTGATTCCCAAAACACAGGGTCCCGCAAAAGCCTTACTGGTAATTTTCAGGTGGGAATAGGGGTAATCTGACAGCCCCACCCCAGAGACAGCAGCAGTGGGTTCTAAGGAGACAGGGTGCATCCCTGATATTCTGCGCCTAGCGCCACGTCACTCAGTCTGGGTGTGCATATAATCTTATCCAGATGGACATACAGGTCATGGAGTGGGGAGTCAAAGAAGTAGTCACACCGCCCCTCATTAAATGATCTCCAAGCTTCCCCAGTCCCCATTGTGCCACCAAGGTGCCAAAGTCCAGGGCAAGCCACACCATGGGTGAGTCAGGGAGACGAGGTGTGGAACGATCGTTATTCACATCTGCCACACAATTATAGTCACCATCAAGCACCCAGGATAACTGCAACCCACCCACTAGTGTTGGGGCCTAGGAGGCAAGGAATGAGGCTTGCCACGTATTAGGCACGTAAATGCTACCTATCTGCATGGAAATCCTATCTAACCTAACCTTTATAATCACAAACATCCTTCTTTATCAATGTGTGCGGACCGTAACTCAAATGGCACCCCAGCTCTCATCCAAATCAGTGCACCTCGGGCACAGCTGGAGAAGCCAGTAGCATCCAGTTGGCCCCTCCACTGCAACCACAATTAATTAGTGAACATCATAAATTCAAGAGACAACTAAATTGATGGTTATAAGTCCTGGTAAGTGAATTAACTTCTTTGCTTTATTGCATAAAATTTTTCTTCTTTTGGACAATGCGTTTCGCCTTAAAAAAGGCTTGGTCAGGGCATCAAGTATTAAACACTCTGGAAGGGCAACGTTTCTCTTCTCTGCGTAGTCAAACATACTCAAATCTTTCATAAATACTAGAGGTATTAACTCCAAATTCTTCCAAAAATACTGAAATCACAAGGAAATAAACTTAGTCACACCCCTGTATGTATCGTCACATTCCCATGCAATTCATCACTTTTTTGAGTCACTTTAAAGTTCCAGCGCACTGTAGCCAGGATAGTCTTCCATTCAATGCCGGTCAGGTCAAGATCGTGCCAGGGCAGAGGAAACCGCAGAAGAACCAAGAACAAGGGGGCGGCCCAACAGGTCGCACCAAAAGTTGTCCTCAACCTAGAGCACATAATAATAGAGCGACGTGAAACCCTGCAGGGGGCGTCAGCAATCCGCCACCAGATGCGCAGTTCAGACTACGATACAGAATCTGCTAAATCAAAGATAACTCCACCCGCTCATGGCCCGGGGGGGGGGCAAAATCGCTGACTCTGCCGGTGGTGACGCCACAGACCCCCGATAATATAATATGAGAGACCGGCGGGTGTTGGCTGGTTGGGCGAAGGCCCCATGGACTTGGATGTCTGTGGTGGAAGGGGCCCGCTCTGGTTAAGCCAGGCGCTCATGTCGGACAGACAGGGACCCGTTCATTTGAATGGGACAAAGTCACAGGTGGCAATGGGGTGGAACCAGCACACCACACGAGGTCAAGAGGTAACATCAAGCTCAAAATTAGATACACATGGCTCTTTGCATGTGACACTGCAGGGGCACACAGGAGCTGATATCACCATACACGCGACCCCCAACAGACACCGACACACTCAGTACTTGCCATGATTCAACGCTATAGTTTGGGAGGACCCTCATTGTGGGCCCGCTCTCATGATGTTGTACATGTTGTAGTTTTGACCCCCACTTTCATTTTCACACCCATAGAGGAGGGAGACAATGCCCGATCCCCACATCAACGACTACTTTCACTTGACAGGGTAGAATGAGGCCATACATCTCTCATGAACGATGTGGGCCCACATGAACCTACACCATGGCACACGTCAATATTGTTATCTGGAAAGTAAGGGGTATACACATGCCTGTGCGACGCAACTCCATTTATTCATATTTGCAACGTAGAGCCACCAGCAAAGCATTCCTGCAGGAAACTCACCTGACACAAGCCGGCGATGGCAAGGCCAAATGTTTAGTACCAACTTTTCCTCTCATGCAAGGGGGGCATTAATATGGGTGAAAGCGGGGACACTGAAGGAAGTGGCCTGATTAGGGTCACACGGGTCACTAATGACCATATCTCAGCCTTCCATACCAAATGAAGAGTCGGTCAGACAGTAGAGAATACAAACCAATAACTGTTTATTAATATACACTCAAAGCGGAGGACGAGTGCGACGTGACCCAAGATGGCTGCCTAGCTGCGGGGCTCTGCATCGCGTAAAAAATCGCCGATGTAATTACGGCATTTAAAAAGGGATCTTCGGCTACCTGCGGGCATTTTCAGCTATCGGAATGCCCACACTTCAAGATGTTGCCTTCAGCGTCCACATATTCCCTTGATGGACTGTCTTATTACAGGTGATGCTTTTTCCTAATATAACGGCCACCATTTTATAGCTATATCGGTGCATTTTTCACCTCAGGAGCACCCTACTATCTTCAGAAATGCCGTTTTCTACAGTTTTTTATGTCTCAATTCCTATTCATTTTGATATTTTTCTTGTTGCTGAATGACTTTTTCTGTTTGCTGAGAGAATCTTCAGTCTACATAGACTTTGCTACTAGTTTGCTGTTTTTGCGACTTTCTTTAACTTTTCTCCTAATTTATTACTACAGAGTGATATTCTAGACTAAGAGAAGCATCTACCTATGGAAATTTCACCTTTGACCCAGTGTCCTACACTGTTTTGCTTCAAACTGCGACGTAAGGAAGTCCTGTCAGTTTACTGCGTTGGCTCATGGGAAGAAGCAACGGTCTACTACGTTCTGCCACAGGTCACTCTCCCAACAAACCAGCTCCTCGCTTTACCCCGAATACGCCCTTATATAGTTCCTCACAGTCATTTGAGGAAATGGCGCAATCGGTGTCTTCTCGTTCCACGACTCTGCCTACTTCTGCTTCTAAGGCACAATTGCCTTCTTCTACAAATAAAAGAGTTAAACAAGACCCACCGTCTCCTCCTAAATCAATGTCCCCTGTCTCGTTGGAAACTGTACTGGAAGAGATACGGGCATTGCGACCTTTCATTGAGGACACTAACTTTCGCTTACAGACTTTGGATAATAAGTGGTCAGATATGGACTCTCGTATATCTTCTGTGGAGCAACAGATGAGCGATATACAGGATTCATCGTCTCGAATTTCCCATTTGGAGAAAGAGGTGTTGCAACGTAAAAAATCGGTTGAGGATCTTGAACACAGAAACCGACGTAATAGTCTTCGTCTGTATGGTCTTCCTGAAGGTCTTGAAGGAGATGACCCTGTTGCTTTTTTCACCACTTTCTTACCACAGCTCCTTGATCTCTCCACATCAACCAAGTTGAATATCCAGCGCGCGCATTGACTAGGTCCACGCTTGTCCTTTTCCTCTGCTCCTTCTAAACCTCGTGGAGAAATTCTTCTATTTTTGGAATTCACTGATCTTTTAAAGGTCTTAAATGCAGCTAAACACAAAAAACAGCCTTCCTGGACTGGTACCAGACTGTTCATCTTTCAAGATGTCTCGTCAGTCACCGCCAAGCGTCGTAAGGATTTTCTGGATCTTCGCCCTGCTCTTCGCTCTCTTGGTGCACAATATGGATTATTCCACCCTTGCCTGTTTAAGGTCACATTCTTAAATAAGACTTCTTCGTTTGAAAGTCCCGCTGATCTCAGAAAATTCATTCACTTCCATTCTCCATCTTCTATGGAGATTGCTGGTCCTTCATCTTCAAATAAATTTTTGTTATCTTGTTTATTGTATCTGTTCCTTTTTGTCTTTACTGTAACATGATTCCTTGTTAAAAGGTCCTCTCTTGCCATTTCGTTTTTTCTCATTATGTCGTTTTATTATTGTCTCTTTACAGATTTCATGGAACTTGGTATATATTCGCCTCATGTACCTGATCCTATTGATGTTACGTATGGCGTTCTGATGTGGTGCGTTGCCCCCCCTGTTGGGTGTGCTGTCTTTGTTTAGTCCGTTGCCACCCCTCATTTTATCCTTGTCCCTTTGTGAAGGTATGTATTGCAGTCGTCAGACTTCTGACATGTACTGTCTCTTCTTGTTTCTCCTTTTTTCTCCTTTTTTCCTCTTTTTTTGCAGTGATGTTTTCCCTTCCCTTTTCCTTATGTTATTTCATTATTTCTCTACTCTATCTCTCTCTCTCAACGATTATGCTCTTTTCTTAGCATGTTCTTTTCTTTTTCTCTCTCTCAACGATTATGCTCTTTTCTTAGCATGTTCTTTTCTATCTCTCTCTCTCTCAACGATTATGCTCTTCTCTTAGCATGTTCTTTAAGCTCATATATTATTGTTAACTTTGCTGTTTTATATTTAATGTTACCTCTTTTCCATTCAGAGGTGTTACATGGAATGTAAAAGGTTTTAATAATCCTATAAAAAAGCAGAGAATTATTTCCCATTTGGCCTCCTACAACCCTGATTTAGTTTTGTTACAAGAGACCCATTTAACGGAAATTGAGGCCCTTAAGCTTAAACGTAATTGGGTTGGTTCAGTTTTTGTGTCTCCCACAAATACAAAAAGAACAGTGTCATTATTTTATGTCATAAAAAATTAAAATGCTCTATTATTACACAGGACATAGATACTGAAGGTAGATGGATTCCAGTTAAATTACTTGTTGATAACATTCCTTTAACTGTATTTAATATGTATGGTCCAACACAGCCAGACTATTCTTTCTGGCCCAGTATTACAAGTAAATGTATTCAACATAAAGATGACATTTTTATCCTTGGAGGCAATTGCAACCAGATTATAGACCCCTTCAAAGATCGTAAATCACAGGTACGTTTTATTCCCCACAAGACCCACAAACAATTTCACAGTACAATTACACAGACACACCTCATGGATGCTTGGAGACTTTGTAACCCTGATCAGACAGAGTTGTCTTTCTTCTCCCCTCCACATGGCTCCCTCACTCGTCTAGACTATATTTTCCTATCTAAACCTTTAGTTCAAAATCTTATTTCTTCTTCGATTGAACCCATTTTGATTTCTGATCATGCTCCAGTGATTGCTGACTTTGATCTGCTCTGTTCGCAATCCAAGTCCTCTAGATGGAGATTTAATAATTTCCTTTTGCAAGACCCAGTTTTTTCCTCCTCCTTCACTTCTTTTGCTGAGGAATTCTTTTCTCTTAATGAAACCCCGTTAATTTCTCCGGACGTGGTATGGGATGGTTTTAAAGCTACTGCCCGAGGATATATCATTGATTTTGTTTCCAGGAAAAAGAAGCAGAGTCTTAGCTAACATAAAACCTTGTTAATAAATATAAAATGGCTGGAACATCAATTTTATACTTCTTCCTCAGATTCAACGCTGCAACAACTCGTTCGTGCTAAACTACACTTTAATAAAATCTCTACAGATAATGCTTCTTCTACTTTACTTAGAAGTAGTGCCCGATACTACGGTGGACGGAATAAAGTTGGTTCACTCCTTGCTAATTATCTTAAATCTAGGAAGGAGAGGGTATTGATAGACTCCATCCAATCAGCTGACGGTAAGCATCTATTTAAGGATCGGGACATTTTAGATGAGTTTAAAAACTTTTATGAGAATTTGTATACTCCAGAAGTACCAGCCTCGGATGCTTCTATTGATACGTACCTTAGCAGTATTCCCCCTCCTTCTTCTACAGATCTTGACTTTTCTTCCCTTGACATTGATCTATCACTTCAGGAAGTTGCTACCTCCCTTAATTCTCTAAAGAAAAATAAATCCCCTGGCCCAGATGGTTTTTCGGTCGAGTTTTACCAACATTTTTCCAATTTGCTACTCCCAAAACTTTTCAAACTTCTTCAATATTTTTGTATGACTGGTAGGGCGAGCGGTACCTTCTTATACGCTTCTATATGTCTTATCCATAAAGAAGGAAAAGACCCCAGATTCTGTAAGAATTATCGCCCTATAGCTTTGATAAATGTTGACTATAACATTTTTGCTAAACTTTTAGCTTTACGTCTCGAGTCCTTCCTTCCACATTTAATTGGTCCTGAACAGTGTGGTTTTGTCAAAGGCAGATTAACTACTGATAATTCCCGACTATTTTTTAATGTTTTAAACAAGGCCTCTTCATTATCTTATCCCTTAGCCGTGATATCTATAGACGCGGAAAAGGCCTTTGATAGGGTTGATTGGTCTTTTCTTTTTAAATCTCTTAGTTGGCATGGCCTTGGCCCTAAGTTCATCTCTCTTGTTTCCTTACTTTATTCTGCACCTATGGCGTCCACTATAGTTAATGGTCTAGTTTCCAATCATTTTTCACTTCATCGTGCTGTCCGTCAGGATTGTCCCCTATTATTCATTTTATCCCTTGAACCATTTTTATCTCGGATCCGCCACCGCACTTCTATTTCTGGTTTTCTTTATGGGGATCATCACTTGAAACTTTCTGCTTATGCAGATGATGTTCTATTTTTTATTTCAAACCCAGAGACCTCTCTTCCTCTATTAGTACAAGAAATCTCGGATTTTTCTGTAGTGTCAGGATACAAAATAAATTCAGACAAAACGGAGATTCTTCCTATCTCTAAGTTCTGTCTTAAGGAGCAATTTGATGTAACCGGTTTTCACTGGGATAGTTCCAGAATCAAGTACCTTGGTATATGGTTTACGAATTCCATTTTGGATTCAGTTAAAATAAACATGAAGGATGCTCTTGACCGTATTTTCAAACTTCTTTCTTCTTGGAATCCTCTTTTTCTTTCCTGGTGGGGTCGTCTCGATTCTATTAAAATGATGATTACTCCAATTTTACTATATCTCTTTTCTATGATTCCAGTACATGTTCCCTCTATTTACTTTAAGAAAATAGACTCTATAATATCCAAATTTTTGTGGAATAACAAAAAACCTAGGATTTCTCTATCTCATCTTAAAACACTTAAATCTTCTGGTGGTGTGAACTTCCCAGATTTTCGTTTTGATCATAAAGCCTTCTGCCTTAAACAAGCTTCTTTTTGGCTCCTTACAGAAACCCCCCCTACTGCTCCTCTATGGGTTAATATTGAAAAGTGTTTGTTAACCCCTTTTTCTTTCAAAGAGATTCTTGTATTTACTACTAAGGTTACTCTCACATCTCTTCCACTATTCAATCATACATGTTCATTATTAAGACCTCATTATGAACCAAAATTTTTATCTAGAGACATGTTCTTACGCTCCCCTATTTGGTACAATCGTCTTATTACCATTAACGCAATAATAGACCCTTGTTTTGGAGTTCCTGGAGAAATAGAAATATTATTTGGGTTCAAGTTTGATGCCGTTTCTCCTTGCTCCTTTCCTCAATTCCAAGCTAATTTTAATTGCCCTCGTTAGTTTTTACAGAAATTCTTGATTCTTATGGAAGTGATTTTAGATGTTTTCTATTCCCTTCCTCCCGAAGACTCTCTGTCTACACAAGACCCACTCCTTAAAATTTTATGGGTACTTCCAAAAGCTTCCTTGATTTATAAATATTTTTATTCCGCCGATCCAGAGAGATCTAAGTCTAAGATGGAACTCACTTGGGAGACGGATTTGGGTTGTGAATGGAGCATTGATTTATGGAATAAGATATGGGCTAGATCCTTAAAAATATCTAGATCAGCTTCTACCACTCAATCTATGTTTTTTCTTTATCACAGACTAATTTTATACTCCCATCTCCATAGCTCACTTTACACACACTAGCAATAAGACTTGTTGGTCTTGTGCTTCTCCTCTAGCTGATTTATTTCACCTTTTGTTCTTATGCCCTCATGTAGCTTCCTTTTGGTCACAAATCTGGTCCCGCATGTCCACCATTTTTAACTTAAATAATCCTATATCAAATATTCTCCTTTTTATGGGGAGTTTATCAGATTCCTTGAGTTTATTGTCTCATGAAAAAGGATTGTTTGATTTGATGCTAGCTTTAGCTTTTCAACATATTATAATGAATTGGAAATGCTCAACAAAACTTTCTATCAAAGCCTGGTGGAACATCGTTTGTCACTATCACAGATTGGATACTGCTTTTGCCTCCCGTTGTAATCAACATGTAAATAGAGATCTATTTTGGTTACCACTAACTACCTATTTGAATAAGTTTTCAATTAGTCAAATTTCTTGCAATTGTACTGAAAATTTCCAACCTCCATGATTTCTCTCTATTTGCTTACCTTTAAGATTGTTGTATTAGTATGCAATTAAGATATTATATTCGTTTTGATTCTTTAGAGTAATATTATTATTCGTTCTCTTGCTGCAAAGTCTTTTATTTTCTATATTTCCCTCTTTCCCTCCCCCTTTCCCCCGCTCCTATATAATCTTTAAAATGTAAACAGCTTTCTACTATATTTTATTGCCTATTTGTGTCTCACATGTTCATTATTCAGTTGTTGGCTTCTGGCCTATTTCTTATGTATAACATTTATTCAAATAAAGCTTGATAAACACAAAAAAAAAAATATATACACTCAGAGCGGACACCGGTCTGCCCAGTCGCTAAGAGTGCTGCAGAGAGGACTGAATCGACAAGCATAAAAATACGTTATGTACATTTTGTAACTGGGTTATAACACGCCCACAGTGGAATTTTCCAGGCAGGTGCAGCTAAACAGTGAAATACAAAGAAACGGTTTCAGCACTTCTATCGTTCACAAAGTATCTCAATTCCAAGGTCTTTCCATTAGGGCCCGTCACCAGACTAGTGGGAGAGGGCCTCTATCTAGTGAGAAAGGTATGCGCTAATAGGAACAGTGTATTCATTACTGGAACAGAACAGAAGTGAAGAAAACGAAAATCTAATGGGAGCATTTCTCGGAATTTGAAGAGATCAGTTTCGAACAGCTTAAAATGGTGCCTGTGAAGAAAATGGCCAGCAACGTTCGAATTGAAGAAGAACAACACGATCACGACTGCTGTTGAATTTCTTTACATGATACAAAATACACTTGATTGTTTTGTGGGTTGTACACTATGTCACAATAAGCATTGGAACTTTAGCGCATGCACAGGCTTGTGACAATCATATGCAAACAGCTAACTGAAGATGTAGCTAGGGTAGAGTGCAAGTTATTGCAACATGAAACTAGGGTGGCGTCAGGTATGAGTGACAGCCGTCGATTGGATGCGGCGCGCAGCGAACACGTGGAACTCCTGGAAAGGTTGAGATGTCTGAATTATGCAGGGCACTCAGAAACCACACATGCGATGTCAGATAGACTGCGGCAGCTGCTGGTGTGGCTGCTACGCCAGGAGCAGCCCCGACATCCCATACACACAATACACACAGCTGCGGGGCATACAGTATACACGCAACATGAGAAACATGCAGAGATGACGAGACACTATGCCACACTCTACGAATCTACTATCCAACATGACCAGACACGTGTGGACACCTTTCTCGACTTGGTGCACCAACCCGTCATAACCCTGGAGCAGCGCACTGCGATTGATACACCGATTGCCCCTGATGAGACCCGAGAAGCCATCGCGTCACTAGCGATAGGTAAAACCCCTAGCCCGATGGGCTACCTGCAGAATATTTGTAGTTCCCGGAATTAATTAAGATCCTGTAAAACAGCCAAACGTTTATTGATAGCAAAAGGTTTTTCATCCGCCACTGTGCTTTCATAATCGAGAACAGGTACCCACATTCTCATTCCAAATAGGACTTTGTAAGGAGTGACACCTCCTAGGGAATTTCTTGGCATATTATTTAGTGCCCTCTGGACCCCATATAGGTGATTGATCTAACTACCACCCGAACCTAATACCCTTGCTGTTAAAGATTGCTTTAAGTCTCGGTTTTTCCTCTCCATGACCGAATTTCCCTCGGGATGGTACGGAGAGGAGAACCGCAATGCAACACCCAAACTTCCCATGGCTTCCTTGTAAGCCCTAGAGCTAAACGCGGGGCACAAGTCAGAATGTAATGTGCCAACTGCGTATGTCCCTATGAAGACCCGCAAATCTTTTATAACAGTTTGAGCGTCAGCAGAGTGCTGAGGCCAAACCCACAGGAATCTAGAACATGAATCCACTGCCACCAAGATGTACTTGTAAGCCCCATCAGGATGTAAGGGGCTGCAGTGGTCCAAATAGACACAAGCGAGAGGTCTGTCTGATATCAGTAATTGTGTTTGTGGTGGGCGTGCTACGGTCGAACCCTTCATCTGCTGAAAGATGTCGCACTTAAGTACAAATGCTTTCATCTGTTTGGTTAGACCTGGCCACCAATAGTGTTGTTTCAGCAATTAAACAGTCGCAGTAACCACTGCGTGTGCAGAGCTCAGACCCTCGTGTGCAGCTAGAATTAAACCTAACCTGCGATCCATGTTTGGTATTACTCTATCTCCCACTCCTGGAATTTGAGCATAAGGAATATTTTTTGATCTAACTTGTAGGAGTACTTGAGTGGAAAACCTTTCGGCAAGGCTGTGCTGTTTTTGCGTGAAGCAATGACAGCTACCATTGTGCTTCCGTTTAGTTCTGTGTATCTCTCTGAGACAAAGTGAGCACGAGTGACTGAGTGAAAGTACTGTACTGTTTCCACGATCCTTGATGGGACAGGGTTGCCATGTTCGATAGTTGCCAAGAACTATTCTCTCTTTGGTAAGAGGAGTTTACAGTGGCACTGTGAGCAAGCTGGTATACAGGCAAACATACCCAGTGGGAATCAGTCTGGACACCAATCCCAAAGTCTATGTTGTCTAAACGCGCAGATTCTATATAGGTTTATAGGAACTACACAACATGAAATTTGTAGTCTACATCTGTTGCAGTGAGAGAATTAGCCCATTGTATCCATCTCGGATGTAAAGATTTAGCATTTGGAACGCTTGCCTTTGTAACAGCCTCTAAGGCCGGTACTGGAGTTATAACAATTATTTGTTTCCCCTGAGCCATTGCTTTTTCTCTCACTACAGCAGTCTGTACTGCTGTCAGAATTTTATCTGTTGAAGCAAAACGCATTTCAGCGTTTGTGTACAAGTGTGATTTGTATGCTATGGGTACTGTTTCACCTTCATTGAAGGTTAGGTAAGTGTACCCTGATTGACCCACTATTACAAGGATCACCAAATTTGTAGTATTTACACGTGTGGGTAGGTGTTTTGAAGTTATCATGTCAGCTTGTAAGGAACAAAGTATATCTGTGTGTTCCTGTGTCCAATGTCTAATTAAAAAATCAGGTCTGATTAAATCGTAGAAAGGTTTTACTTTTTCCGCTTAATCTGAAATGTATGTTCTACCAAAATTTAGGAATTCCAATATGGATTGCAAGTTTTTCAGAGTTTTTGGAGGTTGGAGCAGTGTGTATTTTTCTTGAAAGTTAGCTGCTAGGCTTTTCCCTTCACTTGACAACTCGTATCCCAAAAATAGGACATTGAGGTGGGCTACTTTTGATTTTTTAAAGTTGAATTTTCAGCCCTCAGAGGCGAACCCTAAAATTATGTTGCTCACCCTGGTCAAATGATCCTTTAAATTATCATCCGTCAGATAAATATCATCTACATAGGACAATGCCTCCTCATCCAAATTTTGAAGTAACTCTGTTACCCTAGCTGAGAACAACCCGGGGCTATTCTTATACCCTTCAGGCAGTATACAGAATTGACGCTGTGAACCGAGCGCTGAGAATGCTGTCAAATATCTGCTTTCAGGCGCTATATTTTGACAGAAAAATCCATTTGAGATGTCTAGTGTTGTTTTGTATTTTTTCCGCACAATGTTATTCATCAATCCGGCACTGTGTGCGGTCTGTACTGCAAATGTCTTTATGCATGTGTTCAGATATCTGTAGTCTAAAACTAGACGATATGAATTATCAGGTTTACGGGAAACAAAGGATTATTCATTGAAGAGGTGCAAGTTTCTATTACACCTTGGTATTCAAGTTGATCTAAGAACTCCCTGACCTGTTTCTTCGCTCCTTGTTTAATAGGGTATTGTCTCTGTGGATTTGGAGTAGTTTTTATTGGGATTTCATGGTGACGTGACTCAGCATCCCACCCTACATGGTTGAAATATAATGCTGGAGCAAGTGCTACCGCCCACTCCTGCGCACATGTATGTTTCAAGTATATTGGAACGAGGTCAGAAAAAGCCGGTAAAAATACTGTTTCTCCCTTTGGGCACTCCATAACGATTTTAGGCGGCCAATCTTTTTCAGCCAAAAGGATGTCATAGCCATAAGTCAGGTTCTCCCAAAAGAGACCTTTAATTTTTTTGGGTTTGTCCCCCTCCATTTGGAGTGTTATTTCATATAACGGGTGTTGGACACTTACCCTGGTATCAGGTGTCTCCACTGTAATATGTTCATTTAAAGCTGCTGTCACCAGAAATTCCATCAGGTTCTGGCGAGCTATTGTTACTTCTGCTGCGCTGTCTAGCATCATCAGAGCCCATTACCCGTTCAGAAGTTGAGTCCTCGGAATTCTGGGCATGTCTAACTTTAAGACCTGCTACCTTCTTCTTTTTAAATTGAGGTTTTTATTTTTGTTTATATATTTTTTTTATATTATAGTCCGAAGTACGCTGTGTGTCTCTGGACTTTGTCCATTCTTCTTGTCTGTGTTCTGACCGTCCTTCCCTCTCGGAGTTTTTTGATGAACCCTGAAAGGAACGAGAGGAACGTGTCTCAGTATCCTGATACCTATCAGGTTTTTTAATGTCATCACGATTCCTAAGGTTGTACCTCCTTTCGGAGGGCTTCTGTTGAGGAGACCCACATCTGGATTGTGACCTATTCTCTCTATTATTTTGCTTTTTATTGTCCCATTTCTTCTTGGAAGAATCAGGTGCTTGCTTGGTGTTGTCCTTTTCAGGACCACCCATGAGTTGAGGTTTTGTTGCTCTAGCTCCCAAATTATGTCTACCTAATTCGGCATATGTGACTTCGATAATTTTAGGTAAATCACGCTCCCGTTGTAAAGGAGTGAAGTCCCTCAGGCGTTGGCGTATTGCCACTGCTGCTGCCTCCACTTTTACGTTTTCTAATATAATAGTTGAAACCTGGGCTAAATTTCCTAACAATTTCATCCCTAAGTTCAGAGCAGGTTCTGCTCCATACTCATTCTGTATTTGACTTAATACATCTGGTATTACTGCTATTGAAGGGATACCATGAGTTCTGGTATAGATGGCAGCGAACACTGTACCCCAAGAGGTACAATCCTCTATCTGGGGAGCTATCCCCATTGGCAGGCAGATTGTTAGCATTCTGTGTTTTTCTTGAGAGTTTGTGTGTGGAAACACTGCCTCTAGCTGTGTTATTTTCTGAGCTATCCAGAATGGAATTTGCTCATGTCTAGTGGGCATTTTACCCATAACTGCATTTAGCGTTTAGTTGTAGATCCCTGAATTTGTCCTGCTGGTGTAGCCCTTGTTGGCTGAAGTGTGAGTGTTCTCATAACGAACTGTGTCCGGTTTCTGTAAAGTTTTATTATTTCTTTGTGTAGCGGACGTAAGTCTGCTACCGGCATTGTGTCAATGTCTGGGTGCGGTGTATGAGCCGCTAGGACCGGCAAATTTGCTCCATCTCTGCATAGCGGACCGAGTCTTACTTTATCTTTTGTATGTGGGAGGGCGCCTTTAAACTAGTTTATGCGCTCCCAGTAGGTGAGCTGAACTTCAGTGTCCTGATACAGACAGTATTCCTCTGGTGTGTCATCTTCAGTGTAAGAATGAAATGTATTTGTGTGTGCATCTGCTAGTGGGAATTTAACTCATGAATAGAATACCTTAGTTCTATATGATTCGTGTGCCTCAATCACGAATGTTACTGTCCCACCCCTAGCTGTGACTCCATAGTATGCTAGCTTTAAAGTAAGGGCAGTTCTGAAATTTTCTGAAATTTTTATTTCGCCTTCTTGTTCTCCTTCCTCCACTGGTGCAACGAGGTCTTTGTCAGCCACTGTTGAAAGAGTTTTAAGGAAACTGAGATAAGGCTTTATGCACAATGGGAACGGTCTGTCCTTCAAGCTTGAATAAACCTACAGCCAATACATAGGATATGCCTACTCAGCTGTGGTGGATTTTTTCCCCTCCCACTCCAGACGTCTCTGGAATAATTGAGTTGGGGTCTCTGAGAAAAGCATGACTGAACTACTCAGATTTGACTGTTAAATTAGAACCAAACCAACGTTGGTGGTGCCATGTCATGTAGTTCCTATAAACCTATATAGGATCTGCTCGTTTAGACAACATAGACTGGGGGATTGGTATCCAGACTGATTCCAGACACCCCCACCGGGTATGTTTGCCTGTATACCAGCTAGCTGACAGTGCCACTGTAAACTCCTCTTACCAAGGAGAGAATAGTTCTTGGCAACTATCGAACATGACAACCCTGTCCCATCAGGGATCGAGGAAACAGTACAGTACTTTTCGCTCAGTCACTCGTGCTCACTTTGTCTCAAAGAGATACACAGAAATAAAAGGTGGAGACGTTTTCAATAAGTATTTATTGAACCAGCGTCATTCTAGTGTAAAATAGGTGTGCTGAAACAACTATATGACAGAAATTGATATAAATGATATTAGCCACCAACAGAGTAAATGGATGGTAGATTTCTACTGTAGTGCTAAAACAAAGGATATATACAAGCATATAAATACATGACAATAGTAATGCGTACTCCTATCTTGCAACCCTAACTATATGTACCTAAGTGCACCTAGCATGTATGTAGGTGTAGAGCCAAGAATCCCCCTAGGCTGAAGCCAACCCCATTACCTGAAGTTAGAGACTGTGGGACCCCGTCTTGGTCTCGAGATGGGCACCCCGCAAGGGATGTCAGACCACTGCGAGCTGGAGTGTCTGCGTGCAGGAACCTCAGTGTCTCGCGTCAGTGTGTCAGCATAGAAGTCTTTCTCCTCAGCCTGCCTTGGCAAAGATATGGGGCCCGTTTCACAAACTTAATCTGAGACAAAATCCTAACTTTACGACTTTCGGTATTCACAAAAGGCATTTAGGAGTAGTAAAGTTAGGATTTTGTCTTAAGTTTGTCTTAAGTTTTGGTCTTAAGACAAAATCCTAACTTAAGTTAAACTTAATTTAGGATTTTGTCTTAAGTCCAAAACTTAAGACAAACTTAAGACAAAATCCTAACTTTACTGCACCTAAATGCCTATTGTGAATACCGAAAGTCGTAAAGTTAGGATTTTGTCTCAGATTACTTTTGTGAATCGGGCCCTTGGTGTATATATACCCAAAAGGAACCCTCAGGGGATTCTACCTTGCTGTGTCATGTCGGCCGAGGATGATGGAAGAGATGACCCTTAGACATAGTTATTATGCAGAAGATGGTAATCCTGCTGTGATTCTGGGAATCTTCATGCATAACTAATGAGGCTAGTTTTTGGGGAAAACCCTACGACATTTTATGCAGTGCTTAACTAGGTAAGAGGTCAATACCAAAACCCGTTATGTAGTGTAATAGTATGGTAAATGTAGGTAAAAGGTTAGGAGAATACTCGGGCCTATATTGGAGTACCCTATGAAACATAACAGTGGTCTCTTAGAGTAGTGAGGGGAACCAATTTGTTTCAAGAGCATATCCCTAATCACTGTTAATTCCTCTAGCACTTCCCAGAAACACTTGATCCTTTTTCATCTTCTCTATCGAGTCTTCCTTAAGAATGGATACACCTGTGACCTCACATACTTTAATTTCTTCATCATATAACACACCACCACAGATATCCCCGTCACACTGATGGCCTCACAACACAAGCAAGATACACAATCCGCTAAAATAATCTTCGATCCAGTAATATACATCACACTAAAGTCAAATTCCTGCAAGGCAATCACCCACTTGCGTATCCTGTGAGACACTGCTTCGATACCACTTCTTCCAGGGGATGTTATCTGTTTTAAATATGAAGTTACTACTCCATAAAAAGTTTCTCAGCTTTGACTCTGCCCAGAACACTCCAAGAGCCTCCTTTCCAATAACCGATTAGTTTCTCTCTGCACCTCTTAAACTCTGGGAACAAACATAATGGTTCTCTCTTTGCCATCAACTACCTGCATTAGAACCTCCCCCAAACCTTTAAAGCTGGCATCCATTAGCACAGTTTCTTGCCCTGGTTTAAAAGAAGACAAACTGGGGGCTTTCACCAACTCCGTTTTCATAGACTCAAATTCTTTCTCACGATCTTCATTCCATTTAAATTCAATCTCTTTTTTTAGTAATTCCCTCATGTTCTTACTCTTTTCGGTGAAATTTAGCATACATTTGCTGTAGTACAAAGGAATTTTCACTAACTCATCTTTACTTTCTGGTATTGGCACATTACTGATTGCAGTCACCACCTCTTTCCTTGGACAGATACCACCAGAGGAAACATGATGTCCTAAATACTCTATGTTGTCCATATAAAACTAATACTTGTTTAATTTAAGCAAGGGGCCACAAGAATCCAGTCTCATAAAAAACACATGCAACCTTTTGTCCACCACCACTGAACTACCAAACACTAACACATCATCCTGATATATTTTGACACCTGATATCTCTTTCAGAACATCTTACATCACCCTCTAGAACACGGATGAAGTTCGTTTCTAGACCAAAAGGCATCCTAAAGTACTTGAACACACCATACGGGGTGACAAAAGACATCAGGTCTTAAGCCAATGGATTCAATCTTATCTGATAATAAGTGGACATCAAATTCAGGGAGGACAAACATTTGACATTCCCTAATGAAATGAACATCTACATTATGTTTGGTAAACGTTACCTTTGCATATGCTTCCCAAAGTGATGCCGCTCTAACACAGTGCTTATTTTTGAAAGGTAATGCATATCAAGTTTCTTCATGCAAATTTCAAATTATTTTAAGTCAGATGAGTCTGGCTCACTCAAATCTGGAAAATGCTCATATACTTCTCCCCCTTCTGGACCCGAGCGGTGTAGTAAGAGGGAGGTTTTATCTACGGCACTCAGAAATGTACCACACACCTTGGCATAATGGATCAATACCTTCTTCCACTTTGACCAACAAAAAACGGGTTACCCAATGGATGATAGACAAAATGGAGGAGGGCTTACTTCTGCCTTGTTATTGACTCGTTAGATAGATTATATTAACAATTTTGCAATATGTCAAATGTATTTTACAACATCAAGTGTCATCAGTATTCGATTAATAGCCAAAGGTCCAAACCTGTCAGGAAGAAAATGGTTAGTACAATAATAATACAATAATGTTGTATCAAGAAAACTCCTGAAGGATAATGGTATAATGTTTCTAGGAGAATAAATATCTGAAGGAAAAAACACAATTTTCCTCGCTTTTCAAATCCTAACATTCTCAGAACCCATGCTCACCTAGCAACAGCATTGGGCTCATGTAGAGGGTTCTAAACAACAGATTCCAGCAGATACCACACATGGCTCCTCTGGAACAATTTTCATAGATCCTAAAACCTTTAAAGCCTTTTTAGCTTAATACAGCTTACATTTCTTGGCTTGACCTCAGCTGTTTGAGACCAATCAATCTAAGTTTACTTTCATCCTGTCACACCTGGCCAAGGATGCCTTGACATGGACAAATATATTAATTAATAATACTAGTCCCTGGTTGTCTATTTATTACCTTTTCCTGGAACATATCAAGAGAATCTTTGGTAAATGCCAAAGCACCCATATGTGGTTCTTTACTCTCAGACAAGGGTTAAGAGATCTGAGTAACTATATTAGCCACTTTTGTGATGAGCGCGGCTGGGTCAAATTCTGCGCAAGATCGTAGGGCAAATCAACATTTCTAAAATTCTCTGGATGCTCATAAGGATAAAAGAGAAATAGCCACCCAACGTTTCAAGAAATCTTGTGGACTAACAAGCCCCAAAATCATAAGTAACAATGAGTCTTTATCCTGAGCAAAATCAATAATGTTCAAGAGTTCGCAAACTTATAGTTGTTGGAAACTTCTTCTTTAATTCCAGGTGTTCACTTCTTATTTCGGTATAATCACATCCAATAGACCAATACTACACTTGGTTGATACAGTCACAGCCAGATGTTAAATGTAGCCAACACGTGTTTCGGCATTGGGTCATCACCCACCGACTTCCTCAGGGCTACGACAACAAGAACAAGATGCAACCCATAACTATCTACGGTATCATGGTTTCCCATGGTTAGTCTAATTAGGGTGTCAGGAAAACCCACGAAGAAAGAGTACCGTGATCTCAGTTATTCTTAATGAAGGGAGTAAATAATAAGGAAAAAAAGGGGGAAGGGGAGTGTGAGGAAAGGAACTCAGAAATTTAACTGAGCCACAAGAGAAATAAATAATAGTTTTAGTACAAAAGTAATCCCTACCAGAAATATAATTTGTGATGTGCTGTTGACACTTTAAGAACAAGAATCACCACCATAGTAGTGCCATTATATGTATAAACTCACCAAAAAAATTGGAAGATTATCTTTAATTCCATATACAATATGTTCTGTATTTATTCCTTCAGAACCTAATCAATGAGACAGATCATGTTTAAGTAACACAATAAACAACATTATAAATGATCAACAAAAAAAAAATAACTAACTAATCTCACTAAGTCATACCTATGTCTCCGATCCTCAGCGAAAAATAGTGTGTTCAAATGAAGGTTTGAAGGCTAAATTTATAAGTCTTTCCAGTCTTATAAATTTAGCCTTCAAACCTTCATTCAAATGAAGGTTTGAAGGCTAAATTTATAAGACTGGTAAGACTTAGAAAATTCGAGATTTCCAAATGTGGGACGGGGCAACTTTAAAGCAGTATTTAAAGCTGAACAGAATTCCACGGGGACTGCATGCACAAATATTCCCTACATATGATGACCTTGAAGAAGATCTTTTGTTACTTTGGGAAAAAGAGCTTAGTGGCAACAGCATCAGACTAATGAATATATTAATTGAAAATGAAGATAGGAAGGCTATCAAGACAGCACAGGAAGTGGATGCATTAGAAAAGGAGATTTCTGATCTTAACTTGGTCGAAGCAACTAAAAAGAACTAAACGATTTTGGAGGAGGTACTAACAAAGTATGAGGATGATATTAAACAGCACAAGGCTCGCAAACTAAAGCGTGATGAGGCAGATTATGCGAATGGTAGGGTATTTACATTTGCTAAACGCTTTGATGATGTAGTAAGGCAGCACTACACAAGGGCACAGAATAAGATGTCTTCTGCTAGCGGTAAAAGTGCTAGCTCATCAAGCAATGTTTCAAGCAGTGGAGATGAGGGACCTATTGAGGAACCATCCAGCGTATTGACAGACAGTTCTTTTTTAAGGGAAGTCCAGAGAATTAGGATGGGCAACAAAAAGACAGATGAAAGACAGAAAACAGACAATATAGGAAAACAAAGAGAGGGAAGAGGGGTGGAGGAAACACCAAGAGAAAGAGCGAGAGTACACACACACGTTCATGGAACAAAAACAAGCAATAAATGACCACCCAGACAAAGGGGTACAAGTAATCAATCTGTCGAGTAAGGAGTTAACTAAGGATATGGTCTCTGTATTACAGAAAGGCATGAATTTCTGTCCAACAAAGATGTATGATACTACTGACACTAGGATCGATGTGTATATAAGTTCAGTAGACAGCTGAAATTAAAAAAGTTTTTTGCAACTGTTAGAACTGGGGGTCTCTAGTTGGCAGAGGTAGGTACCTTTGACCTAATAGGGACCCTTGCTTCTAGTCAGGGAAAGGGGATTACACTCCTGGATAACCCCTGCTCACCCCCTTGGTAGCTTGGCATGAGCAGACAGGCTTATCTCAGAGACAGTGTGTAAAGCATTTGTGAACACATACAGTAATTCAGTGAAAACACTACAGATGGACACCACACAGGTTTTATAAAAATAAGCATTCTTTATATAGACTTAACACAAGACCACAAACGACACAAATCCACAATACTGTAATCAAAAATAATACTTCAAGATGGTAGAAATAACTCAAAAATAGGTTATTCACTTAAAAGCAGTCTTTGGCAACAGATAACCCCAACTGGAGTTATCACGACGTCGAGGTCAAAGAAATCCCAAAGTACGGCGCCGACCGCGAGGTGCGCGGCGTCGGGCCCGGAGTCAAAACAGACCCACAAAGAACAGTACCTTGGAAAAGCAAAAACAAAGACAGCTCACGGCGTCGGGGAGATGCGGCATCGTTGGCGCTGTGCGGCGTCGGTTCCTTGCTTCGGGGGAGGCGATGCGTCGGGTCCTCGATGCTTGCGCAAAGCGGTGGATGCATCTGTTCCTTACCGGAGAGGAGGTGACGTCACGATGGCGCCGAAACCACGGTTCCGTACGATGTCACGATGTCTATGAATTCTGGACCACCAACGTCGAGAATCGGCTCCGCGATGATGTCGGCTTCGTAGTCGATGCGGCACAGCAGCAGGCGTCGGGCCTACGTCGCAAGTCGGAGCAGCGCTCACGGCTTATGGCAGGTTACAATGTTGCTCGCTGGCGTCAATTTGGCACGCCGGCCGGCGTCGGGTCTACGTTGTAAGTCGGAGCAACGCTCACGGCTTCGATGCAGAGTACGGCGTCGCTCGCCGGCGTCGGTGTTGCAATTTCCTTCTGTAGCAGCTAGAACAGCAAGTTCCAGATGAAGGCAAGCAGAAGGGGTGAAGTCTTTGTATCCCTGAGACTTCAGACAGGAGGCAAGCTCAAATTCAAGCCCTTGGAGAAATATTCTGCAAGATGATGAAAGTTCTTTGAAAGTTCCTTCTCCTTCCCTTGGCAATAAAGACCACTGCAGGCCAACCCAGCAAACAGCACACTGGCAGAGGGGCAGTCCAAACTCCTGCAGCTTCCTTGGTTCTTCTCCTTGGCAAAGGTGTGTCTTGTTGTTCCAGAAGTGATCTAAAGTCTTGGGGTCTGGGCCCCAATATTTATACCCAAAAAGTCTTTGTTCTCCGAAGGCAGAGAGTGTCTGTGCCTGACCAAAACCAGTTCTGTGCAGCTTCCTGGCAGGAGGTGGAGACAGCATTGTGTGAGAGCAGACCTGGCCCAGGTAGCTGAAAGGAAATCTCCTCCCCCTACTCTCTATTCTATGAGGTCTCAGGGGAGTGAAAGGAAATCCCCTCCCCCCTACTCTCTATTCTATGTGGGTCCTATTCAGCCCAGCCCTGGCCCATCAGACTACTGGAGCCAAGACCCTCCTGCCACTCACAAACCAGACAAGCAATACACAACCTAGCAGAGGCAGCTGGATGGTTAGGCAAGAAAATACCTACTTTCTAAAAGTAGTATTTTCAAACACAGAGGGGCCGATTCCGATCTCGGTCGGAGGCGCACCCAATACCATTCGGTCGGGAAAAAAGCCATGCGAATGCCTGTTTCCCGACCGATCCGTACAGCACACCAAACGAGTAAGTACGATGCGCACAACAGCACAGAATCCGGCCGAGCCGTACTCACCCAATCCAGGTCCTGTACTCCGACCGAGGCGAATCCGGAAACGCAGAATCGAGTCACACGGAAGGGAAAATGCAGCTCCGTCCGGCCGACCAAGTACGATGCGCTTCCCGTACGCGCCGAACCCGTCGCTACGCACGGCACGTCAAAGCATCCGGGAGAGGCGCACATAAGCTCCGATTCGCGCCACAACACAATACACGGCTACGAGACGAACACGCCAGCGACGAGGACGACGCGAAGCAACGAGGACGACGCGAAGCAACGAGAAGGACGAACGACACGAACCAACCATGAATCCCTTAGTCCCGATCATACCAATATTCTACATTTACTACCGGAACAGGCACGGACGCGTACGGCGCAGAAGGTAAGTCAGACACCAACCACAAAACACATACAACACGTACACGACACATCACACACACACAGAGGGATGCAGAATATACTTACACCAGCAACAGCAGCACCATAGGGGCGGGATGCCCATCACCAATGCCACATATGCACACAGGGGCCTGAATGCGCACCACCACCCCTACCCAGGGGGGCTGGATGCCTACCACTACTACCACCCTCACCCAGGGGGGCTGGATGCCTACCACTACTACCACCCTCAGCCAGGGGGGCTGGATGCCTACCACTACTACCACCCTTAGCCAGGGGGGCTGGATGCCTACCACCACTACCACCCTCACCCAGGGGGCTGGATGCCTACCACTACTACCACCCTTAGCCAGGGGGCTGGATGCCTACCACTACTACCACCCTCACCCAGGGGGCTGGATGCCTACCACTACTACCACCCTCAACCAGGGGGCTGGATGCCTACCACTACCACCCTCACCCAGGGGGGCTGGATGCCTACCACTACTACCACCCTTAGCCAGGGGGGCTGGATGCCTACCACTACTACCACCCTTAGCCAGGGGGGCTGGATGCCTACCACTACTACCACCCTCAACCAGGGGGGCTGGATGCCTACCACCACTACCAACCTCACCCAGGGGGCTGTATGCCTACCACTACTACCACCCTCACCCAGGGGGCTGGATGCCTACCACCACTACCACCCCCACTCATAGGATGGACAATGCATGACACAACCAGCACACCACAACCTAGGGAATGCAAGAAAAAGACATCCCCCAACACCATGACAAGCGTGTGTAGACTGTGTCAAATGCCTACAACACCGAACATGACTTTGAACATACAATGTGACCCCCTAGCACATGTGCCACACATATATGTGTGTGGCCCCCACAATGCAAGCAGGCCATGACCATTGTGGCAATGGGGTCCAAACCCCCATCATCACAGTGACCAAAATGTAAGTGTGGGGTCCATAGCTGAAGCACATTCAGAACATTGTGGCAATTGGGTCTAAACCCCCATCATCACAGTGACCAAAATGTAAGTGTGGGGTCCATAGCTGAAGCACCTTTTGAACATTGTGGCAATGGGGTCTAAACCCCCATCATCACTGTGACCAAAAGGTAAGTGTGGGGTCCATAGCTGAAGCACATTTTGAACAGTGTGGCAATGGGGTCCAAACCCCCATCATCACAGTGACCAAAATGTAAGTGTGGGATCCATAGCTGAAACACCTTTTGAACATTGTGGCAATGGGGTCTAAACCCCCATCATCACAGTGACCAAAATGTAAGTGTGGGGTCCATAGCTGAAGCACCTTTTGAACATTGTGGCAATGGGGTCTAAACCCCCATCATCACAGTGACCAAAATGTAAGTGTGGGGTCCATAGCTGAAGAACCTTTTGAACATTGTGGCAATGGGGTCTAAACCCCCATCATCACAGTGACCAAAAGGTAAGTGTTGACAAAGAAAGAGCTGCAACTGCCAAACTGCATGGATGATTCCTGGTCACAGAACAAAAAACACATCAGTGGCAAAGTAGTGTATGTGTCCCATTGCAACATAAATTGGGTGAGCCAAATACTGCAGTGCAAATAAGACATACCTTTGACCATGTGCAGACAAACAACACCCATGGGGGCTGACACTGTCAACATTCATCAATGACACAATGACAGAAGTGACCATCAGAATGCAGACCCACATATTTGCACCAATGGGCACACAAATGCAGATACCCTGTGGAGACTGCAGATGTGAGGTGAACAGATACCATACCATGGCAGCAATGGGACACACAAACCATGATCATTGTGCTGACCGATGACCTAGGAGTCCCTGGGACAGCAGGGGAAACCCACCAAACTACATACAGCCAATGGCACACCCAAGATATGCCAATGCAGTGGTGAAGATGCACAAACACAAACAGGCAGACCCACACTGCACATCATACACAACAGGTGAGGGGGGGCAGTGTCCCCAGGCAACCACACAACACATGAGGAGACCTGAATACCAATCATACAGATGTGCATACAGTGCCACACAAAGGTAACTCATGGATCCAAATCCCCTATGTGGTCAAGCAGGCATTGTCAGATGAGAGGGAGCACAAATCACACATGTCACACAGGCACGTAGGAACAGCAACTGACACAGCAAGACACAGACACACCACAGCACCACCCCAGGGCCCCCACAATGTGGTGACCCTGGGCTGCATTACAATCCCACTGTGATGACAAAGCTAAATGTCGTTCACACTGTGAACCACAGTCATGTGTCCTGAGCAACAAACTACCATCACACCTACACAAGCACAAATCAATCAGCATGGCCAGTAAGCCAAGGCCAACATGGAGGCAGGGGCCTAGCCGGGCAACAACTCTCATCTGCACACACTCAACACCACACCCCTCGACCTCCAACAATGTGCAGCAGTGAAGCACACATGCACTGGTGACATTGCACATGCACCCATGACTATTCCAGGGTGGTGGGTGGGAACCAAGGTGCAGAAACACATCACACATGGCCACTCAACAAGACTCCTGAATGTCTGACACACTGCACACTACGCTGTACATGGACATGACGGCAATACCACACCAACCAATGGGATCCCAGCCACAGTCACACACCAATGAAGAAGCCAAGGTCACCCACAAAGAACACACATAGACAACAACCAACATTGCAGCCCGGACCCTGAGGAGTGCCAGCAGTCACACACACAACGTGTCACAATCACTGAAAGATAACACAAACTGGAAATCACATGACAGGGGCAAACAACAAGTGCCAAGGGGAAACCTGACTGTGACCCATCTGCGTCTGCACACAAAATCAGCCCTGACAGCAAACACACCTATGGGTGACACCCTGATGACCAGTAATGTGCCATGCACCCACATCACAGAGAACCCAGGGAGAAGACTTTGGGAGAACATAGGTCAACTCAGCAAGCATCACAAACAGGTACAACACTAGGGATCACAGCATGCACAGTTAAACGGAAGTGAACACACAGACATGCACATACAACACACACCTTGGGCGCAGGCAATGTCACAGGAGTACACACTGCCATGAGGGGACACCACTCCTGTGTGAGGAAAGCTGTGCCATATGTTGCCTCAGTAGGGCCCCATCATGTCAGCTGAGCACTTGGTCACACAATCAACAATTAGCACCAAATGAGGGCTCCCGTCACATCAGCCTGGTCATGGAAGTGCCAACGGAATCATCAGCACAGATCCAACACACTTGTATAGCAATGTTGCACTGACTACACGGATGAGTCCTTCCCCATTGATGCCCAAACCTGCATGTCCAGTGGAGATGGCCACATGGTCAGGGAAGTAGACGAATTGAACAATGGGAGGCACAACAGATGTGCAGGGGTGGAAGCCACAGATGTGAAATAGCTAATCTAAGTAGGAAATCCCATTGCCAAATACTGAACACATGACACCCTCAGATGCTGCTATGGATGACATGGATACACCACAGGATAGGACACATTCCCCCTGGACCACATGGGTTCCTGCACAGTAACACTTCATTATCATGAGACCAAATATCACCATCACTGCAGCAAGGCCATGGTTAGCATCATCAACAACATGTACATCAGAAGCATAAGCACTAGAGAACAGAAAGTTGCTTTATTCAGCATATGTGTGGAATGAAAACAAAGTCCAGAAAAAACACAAAGGCCAAATGCCAGTCCATTGTCAAAGTCCAAACTTGGTGACAGTGGCAGATGTCACCCTACGCATGCCTGCACAAAACCAGGGACAATCCACTAGGAGGGGCAACCCGGGGGGCAGGCCAGGCACCGCAGGGACAGGATCAGGGCTCACCAGGAGGAAGCAGGGAAGGGGTGGTGGGTGCTGGAGAGCCACTGACAACTGCAGTGGAGGTGTCTGACATGGTGTGTGCTGGCACAACTGGGGGCATGACTCAGATGTTGTGGGTGCCGGCACGACTGCAGTGGACCCTGCAGATGGAGTGGACAGGTCCGCCACTGCAGTGCCCAAGTCAGACAGGGTGGAAGTGGACTCCACTGCAGTGCCTACCACCAGGGGAGGAGAATGGGGAACAGGCAAGGTGGGCTGGACAGAGGGGGGGGACACCCTCACCACATCAGTGGCACAGACAAGCGCAGCGGGGGTGTGGTGCCGGGAGAGCAAGTGGCAAGGAGAGAAGGCCGGATCCTCTTGGGGATGGTATATCTGTGGGTGGGGGAACCTGGGGCAGGGTGTGGTGGGGGCACCTGTGGAGTGGGGGCCTGAGGGATGGAGGAAGGAGACCTGGTTCCTGAGCTGCAGGGCGGCGGCGGGGTCTTGCTCTTACGACTCCGGGGGGACTTGCGGGTGGGGGCCTCAGTCTGTCTGCGCCTGGGGGAGGGTGTCCGGGGGCGAGGGGCACTCTGCTCCGTGTGGGTGGGCTTCCTATTCCCCCTGAATGCTGTATCAGCTGGATCGGAGGGGAAGAGGCCGAGGTCACTGAGGAAGAGGCGCTGGGACTTTGGGGTTGCAGGTGAGGCAAGGGAGGGTGTTTTGGAGGGAGAGGCAACTGAGGACTGCGCAGTGCTCGTGGATGCGTGTGTGTGTTCCAGGGCCCCATCCCCTGTGAGTCTGGTTTCAGTCCCCTGACTGTGCGTGTGTGTGCGTTTTGTTTGTGGCGTGTGTGTCTGTGTGCTGGATGTGTGTGTGCTGGTGTGTGCCTGTGCCGGTGTGTGTGTGCTTGGGACGGGTAAGGTGCTGGGGAGTGTGGATGGAGCAGAGGCAGGAGGGGTGAGGGACTGTCTGAGGAGGGACACTGCTGCCGTCAGGGAGGAGTCCATGGACCTATTGCCCCTCTGTAGGTCAGACATGCCCGATGAGATGCCCTCCATGAACGACACCAGCTGAGTCAACAGAGCGGTGTGCGCATGGAGGACACTCAGCATGGCTGTCTGCCCTACATGGAGCTGGCGAAGGAGGTACACAGACTCCTCACTCAGGGCAGCAGGGGACACAGGGGCAGGGGGTGCGGTGCCTGGCCCAAAGGAGACACGCTCCCGAACATGGGAGCCTCCACGGACCTGGGGAATGGGAGCCGATGGGAGGGCGGTGGTGGTGCTGGTGGTGGCAGGGACAGCAACACTAGCTGGGGTGTGGTGGCTGCTGACACCTGCCTCCATAAGGGAGTCATCCTCCGAGTTGCTCTGGTCCTCAGCTGAGGTGGATGGTGCTGAGGACTCCTCGGTGTGGCTCCCCTCGCCCTCCGTGCCACTGGGTCCCTCCGACCACTCCTCGGCTGCTGACCCAGTCTGGCTCTCCGGCTCCTCCTGGTCCGTGGAGCTGTCCCCTTCCGTGGCCGAGGATGTATCTGCAAACAATGGGGAAACAGACAGACATCAGTCACCTGCACCAAACGCACACACCACTGTGAGCACAGCACATTACAGAGCAAGCCCTGGCATCATTAGTTGTACATTGCTAAAAGTGCCCTAACTGAACAGGAGAAGCCAATTGTCAGTCTGATGCCAACCATGGCACTCACATCCCACATGGCCTTGCACCCATCTGTCTGGTGTCTGTTGGATAGCAACACCCCAGTGTGGACACATGCACCAACTACACAGTAGTTGGACAGTGCAGAGCACACGGTGTAGCATGTGGACATGCACACATCACAACTCTTGCCACTGAGTCAGTACAGGTTTCCGGATGAAAGGGATGCCCAGAGTCAAATAGGAAATGCATGTGATGCATACCAGCGACAGACACCATGATGCACCCATGTCCTGATAGCCATCGCCACAAATGGTGTGCATGTAGCACATGTCACTCCCCTGCAGGATCACCAATAAGTAGACACATGCCATGGTGGAGGCATGACTGCTAAGTCATACATCACTGTCTCAGTGATGTATGACTTGGCAGCCAGACAACAACACTCTGCACTGTGTCACAATAGTAGGTCATGGGGAATGCAAGTCCTGGAGCTGCACAAGTGCACATGTACATCCCCACACAACACATCATCTTAACCCTCATCTGTCCAGGTCATACCGATTGGACATATGGGAGACCTGTGACACTACCCTCTGAACCTGAGCCCCTCACAATCTGCTGTGAATGGGGAACAGCTGCCTGAACTTCACATTCGCATACCCCAGTCTGCACGGGCAGCTGATCAAACACCTATGTGACACACAAGTATCGTCTCCTATGGTCACATCTCCAGTGGCATGCTGAGCCCCTACCAAGAAACACCCCAGCAGTCCTGGCAACTAATCCACAGCACACTGACACAGAGGCAGACACCTGAGGGGTCAAATCACTGCACACAATGTGTCAGCTGATACACGGGAGTGGGAGTACAGAGTGCATTGCATGGCCTGGAGTAGGCATGACTGTCCTGCCCCACATGAATGAGGGATGAGCCCTGGACAGTGGATAGCTGGCTATGTATGTGTGACACACGTAATCTGCACACTCCTGGGGCCCAAACATTGTTCCCACCCGCTGCATGGGCGTGTGCCACATACCCCAGGCACATGTGGTGGCTCAGCTCAGCAAGTGGACCGCATATCAAAGCAACACGCAGATTACATGTCCGAACACAGGCGTTGTGTGAACAATGGACCCACCCATGATGCCCACAACAGAGTTAGGGAAACAGATGCTGTCCCCCACCTTGAGTGAAGCAAACTGCAAGGACACAGTCCCAAGTGACACAATTCCCTGAATGTAAGGGCCACACCTGGGTATCAGATGAGGAGTGGGCAGTGCACAATAGAGGGACATGGCTCCTGGACAACATGACTGCTGCACTGTGGCAGTTGAACCAGGCCAGAGGAGGGCACAAAGCATGTAATACAGAGTTCACAGTGCAGTCTTTGACTCACCCCCTCCTTGCTGCTGTCTGGCCTTCAGCTGCCCATCCAGGTCTGGAAACACCACCGCCAGGATCTGGAACATGTGGGGTGTCAGGGTTCGTGTTCCGCCCCTCCTGCAGGAGGCGACAGCTTCAGCTGGACCCGTGCAATCCTCCGGGTCCAGCCCCGAAGGTCCTGCCACCTCTTCTGGCAGTTGCGGATCCGGCGCTTGTAGACCCCCACGGACCGGACAGCCCGGACGATGTCCTTCCAGATCTCCTGCTTCCGATGGGCATTAACCTGTCAGGATGACAAAGTGAAAAGGCCATTACTACACATGCAACATATCCGTGCATGACACAGTTGTATATACATGTCTCATTCACAGGGGCACATGATGTACACAGGCAGTGCAACGCTGCCCATGGACACTTTGCCAGACGTCACTACATGGTATCATTGCATGGGAAGTAAAACCTTGTTCAAATGCACTGTCACTGCACCATACCTGTCCAGTGCATGTCACTACACACTATGGGGGGTGACAACTACTCAGTGAGCCTGCTAGCCAGTGGCGTGCAGACTTTCAGCCTTGCTAGTCAGACAAAATGCACATTCAGAAAGGCAGTGCACAGAACACTCACCTGCTCCCCTGGTGTCCCATACAGCTTGCTGTACTGTGGAAGTAGGCTGTCCAGCAGGGCCTGGTTCTCCTCAAGGCTGAAGGCTGGGGCTCTCTCCACAGTACGTGCCATTGCAGGGTCCAGAGGGGCAGAGACAGCAGCAGTGCAGTGGCAGATGTCGTCCTGGAGCATGTAGTGCAGGCAAGTGAGCTCTCAGGGGAACAGCCAGCAATATATATGTGCTGGAGAGGCAGATACTGTCCCTTGTGTCCAAAGTGATAGGTCCAAGTCGTTTGCATCTTCTGAATCTGGCCAATCCATGGAATAGCAGCACCAATACACGCCCACGGCATCCTTCAAATCTTCAACTTCATGACATACATGATTTTGCAACATTGTTGTGGGTGACCAACTGAATTTCCAGCAACCGACTCGTTCGAAATTCGAAAATGCGTCCGTTGCCAGGCAAGGCCATTGTCAATGGGTGCGCACCGATCGGTCCATTGCGGTACAACGCGTACAGGGGCACAACGCGTACCCGCACACATTGAATGCAATGGGCCGGCCGGGGGCACCGATCGGTCCATTGCAGTACAACGCGTACAGGGGTACAACGCGTACCCGCACACATTGAATGCAATGGGCCGGCCGGGGGCACCGATCGGTCCATTGCAGTACAACGCGTACAGGGGCACAACGCGTACCCGCACACATTGAATGCAATGGGCCGGCCGGGGGCACCGATCGGTCCATTGCAGTACAACGCGTACAGGGGTACAACGCGTACCTGCACACATTGAATGCAATGGGCCGGCCGGGGGCACCGATCGGTCCATTGCAGTACAACGCGTACAGGGGCACAACGCGTACCCGCACACATTGAATGCAATGGGCCGGCCGGGGCACCGATCGGTCCATTGCAGATACAACGCGTACAGGTACAACGCGTATCAACGCGTGCACTGCGCGCACACATTGAATGCAATGGGCCGGCCGGGGGCACCGATCGGTCCATTGCTGATACAACGCGTACAGGGGTACAACGCGTACCCGCACACATTGAATGCAATGGGCCGGCCGGGGCACCGATCGGTCCATTGCAGTACAACGCGTACAGGGGTACAACGCGTACCTGCACACATTGAATGCAATGGGCCGGCCGGGGGCACCGATCGGTCCATTGCAGTACAACGCGTACAGGGGTACAACGCGTACCCGCACACATTGAATGCAATGGGCCGGCCGGGGGCACCGATCGGTCCATTGCAGTACAACGCGTACAGGGGTACAACGCGTACCCGCACACATTGAATGCAATGGGCCGGCCGGGGGCACCGATCGGTCCATTGCAGTACAACGCGTACAGGGGCACAACGCGTACCTGCACACATTGAATGCAATGGGCCGGCCGGGGTCACCGATCGGTCCATTGCAGTACAACGCGTACAGGGGTACAACGCGTACCCGCACACATTGAATGCAATGGGCCGGCCGGGGGCACCGATCGGTCCATTGCTGATACAACGCGTACAGGGGTACAACGCGCAGGTACAACGCGCACCTGCACATTGAATGCAATGGGCCGGCCGGGGCACCGATCGGTCCATTGCAGTACAACGCGTGCAGAGGGTACAACGCGTACCCGCACACATTGAATGCAATGGGCCGGCCGGGGCACCGATCGGTCCATTGCAGTACAACGCGTACAGGGGTACAACGCGTACCCGCACACATTGAATGCAATGGGCCGGCCGGGGCACCGATCGGTCCATTGCAGTACAACGCGTACAGGGGTACAACGCGTACCCGCACACATTGAATGCAATGGGCCGGCCGGGGGCACCGATCGGTCCATTGCAGTACAACGCGTACAGGGGCACAACGCGTACCCGCACACATTGAATGCAATGGGCCGGCCGGGGGCACCGATCGGTCCATTGCAGTACAACGCGTACAGGGGCACAACGCGTACCCGCACACATTGAATGCAATGGGCCGGCCGGGGCACCGATCGGTCCATTGCTGAACAACGCGTACAGGGGTACAACGCGTACCAACGGGTACAGGGCACATGCGTACCTGCACATTGAATGCAATGGGCCGGCCGGGGGCACCGATCGGTCCATTGCAGTACAACGCGTACAGGGGCACAACGCGTACCCGCACACATTGAATGCAATGGGCCGGCCGGGGGCACCGATCGGTCCATTGCAGTACAACGCGTACAGGGGCACAACGCGTACCCGCACACATTGAATGCAATGGGCCGGCCGGGGGCACCGATCGGTCCATTGCAGATACAACGCGTACAGGGGTACAAGCGTACCAACGCGTACAGGGGCACAATGCGTACCTGCACACATTGAATGCAATGGGCCGGCCAGGGGCACCGATCGGTCCATTGCAGTATCAACGCGTACAGGGGTACAACGCTTACCCGCACACATTGAATGCAATGGGCCGGCCGGGGGCACCGATCGGTCCACTGCAGTACAACGCGTACAGGGGCACAACGCGTACCTGCACACATTGAATGCAATGGGCCGGCCGGGGGCACCGATCGGTCCATTGCAGTACAACGCGTACAGGGGTACAACGCGTACCCGCACACATTGAATGCAATGGGCCGGCCTGGGGCACCGATCGGTCCATTGCAGTACAACGCGTACAGGGGCACAACGCGTACCCGCACACATTGAATGCAATGGGCCGGCCGGGGGCACCGATCGGTCCATTGCTGATCACGCGTACGGGTACAGCGTACCAGCGTACAGGGGCACAACGCGTACCTGCACACATTGAATGCAATGGGCCGGCCGGGGGCACCGATCGGTCCATTGCAGTGCTACGCGTACAGGGGCACAACGCGTACCCGCACACATTGAATGCAAGGGGCCGGCCGGGGGCACCGATCGGTCCATTGCAGTACAACGCGTACAGGGGCACAACGCGTACCCGCACACATTGAATGCAATGGGCCGGCCGGGGGCACCGATCGGTCCATTGCTGTATCAACGCATACAGGGGTACAACGCTGCGCGTAGGGCACAATGCGTACCTGACACATTGAATGCAATGGGCCGGCCGGGGGCACCGATCGGTCCATTGCAGATACAACGCGTACAGGGGTACAACGCGTACCCGCACACATTGAATGCAATGGGCCGGCCGGGGGCACCGATCGGTCCATTGCAGTACAACGCGTACAGGGGCACAACGCGTACCCGCACACATTGAATGCAATGGGCCGGCCGGGGCACCGATCGGTCCATTGCTGATACAACGCGTACAGGGGTGCAACGCGTACCCGCACACATTGAATGCAATGGGCCGGCCGGGGCACCGATCGGTCCATTGCAGTACAACGCGTACAGGGGCTACAACGCGTACCTGCACACATTGAATGCAATGGGCCGGCCGGGGCACCGATCGGTCCATTGCAGTACAACGCGTACAGGGGTACAACGCGTACCCGCACACATTGAATGCAATGGGCCGGCCGGGGGCACCGATCGGTCCATTGCAGTACAACGCGTACAGGGGCACAACGCGTACCCGCACACATTGAATGCAATGGGCCGGCCGGGGCACCGATCGGTCCATTGCTGTACAACGCGTACAGGGGTACAACGCGTACCAACGGGTACAGGGCACAATGCGTACCTGCACATTGAATGCAATGGGCCGGCCGGGGCACCGATCTGTCCATTGCAGTACAACGCGTACAGGGGCACAACGCGTACCCGCACACATTGAATGCAATGGGCCGGCCGGGGCACCGATCGGTCCATTGCAGTACAACGCGTACAGGGGCACAACGCGTACCCGCACACATTGAATGCAATGGGCCGGCCGGGGGCACCGATCGGTCCATTGCTGATCAACGCGTACAGGGTACAACGCGTACCAACGCGTGCAGGGCATAATGCGTACCTGCACACATTGAATGCAATGGGCCGGCCGGGGCACCGATCGGTCCATTGCAGATACAACGCGTACAGGGGTACAACGCGTACCCGCACACATTGAATGCAATGGGCCGGCCGGGGGCACCGATCGGTCCATTGCAGTACAACGCGTACAGGGGCACAACGCGTACCTGCACACATTGAATGCAATGGGCCGGCCGGGGGCACCGATCGGTCCATTGCAGTACAACGCGTACAGGGGTACAACGCGTACCCGCACACATTGAATGCAATGGGCCGGCCTGGGGCACCGATCGGTCCATTGCAGTACAACGCGTACAGGGGCACAACGCGTACCCGACACATTGAATGCAATGGGCCGGCCGGGGCACCGATCGGTCCATTGCTGATCACACGTACAGGGTACAGCGCGCACAACGCGTACAGGGGCACAATGCGTACCTGCACACATTGAATGCAATGGGCCGGCCGGGGGCACCGATCGGTCCATTGCAGTACAACGCGTACAGGGGCACAACGCGTACCCGCACACATTGAATGCAATGGGCCGGCCGGGGGCACCGATCGGTCCATTGCAGTACAACGCGTACAGGGGCACAACGCGTACCCGCACACATTGAATGCAATGGGCCGGCCGGGGGCACCGATCGGTCCATTGCTGATCAACGCATACAGGGTACAACGCGTACCAACGCGTACAGGCACATGCGTACCTGCACACATTGAATGCAATGGGCCGGCCGGGGGCACCGATCGGTCCATTGCAGATACAACGCGTACAGGGGTACAACGCGTACCCGCACACATTGAATGCAATGGGCCGGCCGGAGGCACCGATCGGTCCATTGCAGTACAACGCGTACAGGGGCACAACGCGTACCCGCACACATTGAATGCAATGGGCCGGCCGGGGGCACCGATCGGTCCATTGCTGATACAACGCGTACAGGGTACAACGCACCAACGCGTACAGGGCACAATGCGTACCTGCACATTGAATGCAATGGGCCGGCCGGGGGCACCGATCGGTCCATTGCAGTACAACGCGTACAGGGGTACAACGCGTACCTGCACACATTGAATGCAATGGGCCGGCCGGGGGCACCGATCGGTCCATTGCTGTTCAACGCATCCCTGTACAAGTGACTGGCATATGTCACCATGCCTGTCTCAGATGGACATATGCCAGCCACAGATAGCTCCCAGGGAGTGAGGGGCACACCTACAACACGACAGCCTGTCCAAACTGTATGATAAGGCATGTAAGGCTGCATTTCCTATTGTGTGTATGTTGGTGTACATGTTGTCCTGTGGGTGTCACCTGGGGGCAGCCACCCCCAGGCTGTGCACGTGTTCATGGGGACAGGATCCTGGGTGTTACGTGTACATGACCACTGTGATGTGCAACTGTTCATATCTGTGCATGTGCCATGGTCACATTTCACGGTGGTGTATGTGTATGTCATGTCACATACCCCGTGAGTCCCATGTGGGACGGTATGTTTGAGCCAGGGTGTCCCAGTGGCACAATAGTGATGGTCCTCCACAGTCTGTGTGCATGTAGTGTTTACAATGTCTCTGATTTCATGTGCACAATGGGAGACAGTCTCCACATCCACGTTGTGTGTGCATGGACTTTGATGTTGTGCGTGTGTGTGTCACAGACGTCCATGTCTGTCCTGCAGTGGCAAGTGGGACCACTACCTGTGGGGGTCATAGTTGTTTTGCTGTGGTGTATACATGATACTCCATGTAATGCCAGTGTCCATGTGGCAATACAGGGTCCCTGGGAATGTACCTGCCGTTGAGCTGTGATGCCTGGGGCACATCTGTCCTCACATGTCACTGTGGGGGTGATTGTGACACGGCAGCAGGAGATGGGAACTGTGACACGGCCTCATGATATCCAATGGGCCAACCTGGGACTAATTGATGCCACTTGTTGGACCGTGATGACAGATGTTGGCCATGTATGTACCATACATGTCCTTACGGAACTGCACACTTCATGTAGTTGTGCCTCATAATGATGTATGTTGGGATATTGAGTGTGTTCAATGCCGCATATGTGGGCTGACTGACAATCTTGCTTACTTCTCCTCTGCACTGCAGGGCTCCTGCTGTCCATCGACCATTCCCAGACCTGGCAACGATGGTGGAACGGGACAGCATCCGACGGTACCGCTTCACCAGGCAGCTGATTGAGGATTTGGCAGTGCAGTTGGCCCCACATTTGCAGCCTGGCCGGCCGTATCCTACAGCGCTGACCCCCAAGGTGAAGGTGATGGCAGCCCTACACTTCTTTGCCACCGGTACCTTCCAACATACTGTGGCGACTGCTGGTGGGATGTCACAGACCATGTTGAGCCGTGTGCTCCGCGATGTTTTGGCGGCAATGTTGCTATTCCTGAACCGGTACATCTATTTCCCTAGACTGCGACGACTCACTGACGTGAAGAGTGACTTCTATGCCCTGGGGAGGATGCCGCATGTCATTGGCTCCATTGATGGGACACATGTGGCTTTGGTACCACCACAGGCCCAGGAGCAGGCCTACAGGAACCGCAAGCACTACCACTCGGTCAATGCACTGGTGGTGTGTCTTGCAGATATGACCATCACACACGTGTGTGCCCGTTTCCCTGGTTCAGCACACGATGCCTTTGTGATGAGGAGTAGTCGCATCCCCAGGATGATGGCACAGATGCAGAACCAGCGTGCCTGGCTTGTCGGTGTGTACTGACTTTGTGCCATTGTGTGTGATCTGATCTGTAGTATTCCGCCCACTTTTCCAAGTCAGCTAATGTGCACTTGTCTGTCCGTAGGTGACTCGGGATACCCCAACATGCCGTGGTTGCTGACACCCCTCAGGAACCCTGTGACACCAGCCCAGATGCGCTACAATGAGGCACATGGTCGGACCAGGAGAGTGATTGAGCGGACATTTGGTCTCCTGAAGAGCCGCTTCCGCTGCCTGGACAAGACCGGAGGGTCCCTCCCATATGCCCCTGCGAAAGTGTGCAAGATTATCATCGTCTGCTGCATGCTCCACAACCTGGCAGTGCGGAAGGAGTTGCCTCTCATCCAGGATGACAATGACCAACATCCGCCACCTGTGGAGGATCCTGGCCTGGACCACGATGCCAGTGACGATGATGATGATGATGATGAGGGTGATGTCCGCACACAGCTCATCACCAACTTCTTTAGCTGAATGTGAGTATCCTGAGGTGTCATGTCAATGATGTGAGTTGGCATGATATGTGTAGGTGGTGCTCTGGTGCTGTTGGAGTGTGTCCATGGGCTACTTGACTGGATGTGTGTTGCGATGTGTGCTTACAGGTGGGCTGTACTCCCCAACAGTGTTGACATGCTAACTTGGTTCTGGGTGGGTATCTTGTAACATGTATTGTGCATGAGTTTTGCTGTTCTGTCCTGTTCTCCATTGCTTTTGACTGTGTGTCATTTCTGTCCTTCACAGGGTACTTTCAGATTTGTTTGGTCAACTGTGTCCACCGACGACGTGATTGCACTTCCAGGGTGGTAGCTGTTGTGTCCCTACAGGTGATGTGCGCCACACCCATGGACTTCCTTCCGTCTACAGTTGTTGACTGTGTGCCCGCTGCCAGGTGGGATTACCTTGCATCTGTAGTGGTTACGACATGTTGCAACTGTGTAATAAACCTGTGCTTCACTTTGTGATGTGCGTTGTCTGTGGTCACACATTTGACTGCCATTTGCTTACTGCACCTGTGGGCTACTTGACTACAACTGGGAATGGGTGTGGTGTCTGTGCATTGCACCGTCTTCCCTGGCAACATCAGTGTAGGCAATGAGTCAGATGGCCTAGGTGTGTATGTGTTGTGTAGCCCTGGTGGTGTGTCTCCCTCATATGTGTCACGTTGCCTTTACTCACATGCCTGTGTTGTACTTGCTGTTGCAGTTCGCATACACAGTGTAATTTTGCAGTTCATCATCCCCATAACAGCACCCACGTTGGAATCACAACAGAGGCAAGTATGGTGTATTAGTGTGTTTATTGTGATACATTTGTGTGAATAGTGCATAGGATGGGTAGTGCTGTACATAAATCTTGCAATCAGAAGTTCCTAGGTGAATTGAAAGTCCTGGTAGACAAAATCCCCAGTATCGGGGCCACAGTTGTCTGAGACATTGGTCCAACTTGTACTCCCCATGCAATGTGTGGGAGTAGTGTTGCCGTCAACAGGGTGAACAGTCTGTGCACAAAGGTGAACATCCAGAACAGGTTCAGGCTTCCTGGGAGTTGCGCTTGGCCATCGGCCTCTCACTTGCCCCTCCTCGGACGACCCCTCTTCTTGGGGGGGCCCCTCAAGTACAGGCTGCTGCGGTGCAGGGGACTCTCCGCCAGAGTCATCCTCCCTCCCTGTGGCAGTTGCAGTTTGTTCAGCACCAGATGTTGTTGGCACACAGGGAGGTGTGGACTGGTTGCTGTTCATCTGGCGGAGGCATTGTAAAATGTCCCTGTGCACCGCCGTCATCTCATGCAGTGCATCCCACTTGGACTCCACGCGGACATGTGTGAGTCCACGCGGGACATGTGTGACTCCACGTGGGACATGTGAGAGTCCAAGCGGGCATGATGGGCAGCCTGCTGCTGTTTCATGTCTCTGAGGAGCCCCACTACCTGGCTGAGGTCTCCGGTGCTGGACTGGTACGCATCAGCTATGCGTACCAGTTGTGGGTCATCATGCACACCAGCAACCTCTGCAAGCAGCGACCTCTGTCTCCCACCCCTCCCACCACCCCTGCTGACATGTGCAGGTGCGTGCAGTGGCACGCACAGATGACCCTGGTCCACCTTGGGGGTTGGTGGTGGTGGTGGTGTCCATGGCCCCAGGTTGGTCCAGGGTCCCTGTGCTGGTGTTGCTCCTTGTTCTGTCCATGTCGGCAGGGATGGTATTTGTGGTGACAGTCGTTGGAGGGGTGGGTGCAGGGGGTGCAGCTGGTGGTCCTGCTGGTGCTGCAGCTGGTGGTCCTGCTGGTGCTGCATGTAGACTTGCACCGGATGTGCCAGGTTGGTCTTCTTCGTCCGAGGAGGGCAGAGGCTGTACGACACCAGTGAGCTCCGCATCCTCTTGAGCCTGGGACTGGGACTCCTCAGCGTCTGCTGCTGTGTCCCCATCATCACCTGTTTTTGGGAGACACACACAATGTATGTTATGTTTCTGCAGGCATCAATGGTTGACACACCTGACAGTTGTGACTGTGCCTCTGGGTGCGGGCCTGTACATTGCATTGTCCTAAGTCGTCACAGTCAGGGGTTGATTTTGGTGTGGCACATTGTCCTGCATTATTTGGGCATTTCTATGTATTTGTTGGGGTGTGAACATGGTCTGCATTGGTTGTATTTGGTTGACAGCCGGCCCTCCTTCCCACCCAGCCAGTCAGTTATCCCACCATGGACTGTGCTTGCATTGCAGGGAGTGGAAGTTGTCTCTCAGGATGTCAGTCAGTGGTGTCCTGCTGTTTGTTGGTGCACAGTTCCCAGCAGGGCCTTGTGCTCCCCGCAGCAGTAGCCAGTGTCAGCCATCTTGTGAGTCCTTCTCCACTCCCTGTGATGTGAGCATGGTTCAGGGTGGTGTTGATGGGACAGTTGTGGGGGTGACCAATATCTGTGACTGCCACTCCCATCATGCTATTGCCTCCACCCCACTTCCCAGCATTCCCATACTTACTTGCTTTTGTGGGGAGTTCAGTGTGTGTGGGTGTGAGGGCAATGGCAAGATGGCTGACAGTGGTGTCCTGCTGTTGGTTGGTGTGCAGTTCCCAGCATGCCCTTGTGCTCCCCACGACACAGCAACAGTGTCAGACATCTTTGATGGGTCCTTTCCACTCTCTGTGGGATGTGAGCATGCGTGAGTGTGAGCGTTGCTGGGCCATGTGGTGAGGCTGATGTAGAGCTGTGACTATGACTCCCATCATGCTATTGCCTCCAACCCCCTTCCCAGCATGCCCATGCTTCCTTCCTTTTGACTCTGCTTCCCTGTGGGGTGGGCTGGCTGTGCTGACAGGATGGCTGGGAGTGTTGTCCTGGCAGTTGTTTGGCTAAAAGTCCCAAGAGTGTCCCTGTGCTTCACACAACATAACCCAGGGTGGTGGTTCTTTGTGGGATCTTGAGTTAGGATGGGAGGCATTGCATTCTACCAGGTGGGTTCTGTGGAGTTTGTGTTGAGGGGGTGTGAGGGGAGGTGCTTGTGACTATGGTCAGTGCTGCAAGTCCTCCTTCCCACCCAGCCAGCCAGATATCCCACCATGGAACGTGCTTGCATTGCAGGGAGTGGAAGTTGTCTCTCAGGATGTCAGTCAGTGGTGTCCTGCTGTTTGTTGGTGCACAGTTCCCAGCAGGGCCTTGTGCTCCCCGCAGCAGTAGCCAGTGTCAGCCATCTTGTGAGTCCTTCTCCACTCCCTGTGATGTGAGCATGGTTCAGGGTGGTGTTGATGGGACAGTTGTGGGGGTGACCAATATCTGTGACTGCCACTCCCATCATGCTATTGCCTCCACCCCACTTCCCAGCATTCCCATACTTACTTGCTTTTGTGGGGAGTTCAGTGTGTGTGGGTGTGAGGGCAATGGCAAGATGGCTGACAGTGGTGTCCTGCTGTTGGTTGGTGTGCAGTTCCCAGCATGCCCTTGTGCTCCCCACAGCAGTAGCCAGTGTCAGCCATCTTGTGTGTCCTTCTCCACTCCCTGTGATGTGAGCATGGTTCAGGGTGGTGTTGATGGGCCAGTTGTGAGGCTGAGCAATATCTGTGACTACCACTCCCATCATGCTATTGCCTCCACCCCCTTCCCAGCATGCCCATGCTTCCTTCCTTTTGACTCTGCTTCCCTGTGGGGTGGGCTGGCTGTGCTGACAGGATGGCTGGGAGTGTTGTCCTGGCAGTTGTTTGGCTAAAAGTCCCAAGAGTGTCCCTGTGCTTCACACAACATAACCCAGGGTGGTGGTTCTTTGTGGGATCTTGAGTTAGGATGGGAGGCATTGCATTCTACCAGGTGGGTTCTGTGGAGTTTGTGTTGAGGGGGGTGTGAGGGGAGGTGCTTGTGACTATGGTCAGTGCTGCAAGTCCTCCTTCCCACCCAGCCAGCCAGATATCCCACCATGGAACGTGCTTGCATTGCAGGGAGTGGAAGTTGTCTCTCAGGATGTCAGTCAGTGGTGTCCTGCTGTTTGTTGGTGCACAGTTCCCAGCAGGGCCTTGTGCTCCCCGCAGCAGTAGCCAGTGTCAGCCATCTTGTGAGTCCTTCTCCACTCCCTGTGATGTGAGCATGGTTCAGGGTGGTGTTGATGGGACAGTTGTGGGGGTGACCAATATCTGTGACTGCCACTCCCATCATGCTATTGCCTCCACCCCACTTCCCAGCATTCCCATACTTACTTGCTTTTGTGGGGAGTTCAGTGTGTGTGGGTGTGAGGGCAATGGCAAGATGGCTGACAGTGGTGTCCTGCTGTTGGTTGGTGTGCAGTTCCCAGCATGCCCTTGTGCTCCCCACAGCAGTAGCCAGTGTCAGCCATCTTGTGTGTCCTTCTCCACTCCCTGTGATGTGAGCATGGTTCAGGGTGGTGTTGATGGGCCAGTTGTGAGGCTGAGCAATATCTGTGACTACCACTCCCATCATGCTATTGCCTCCACCCCCTTCCCAGCATGCCCATGCTTCCTTCCTTTTGACTCTGCTTCCCTGTGGGGTGGGCTGGCTGTGCTGACAGGATGGCTGGGAGTGTTGTCCTGGCAGTTGTTTGGCTAAAAGTCCCAAGAGTGTCCCTGTGCTTCACACAACATAACCCAGGGTGGTGGTTCTTTGTGGGATCTTGAGTTAGGATGGGAGGCATTGCATTCTACCAGGTGGGTTCTGTGGAGTTTGTGTTGAGGGGGATGTGAGGGGAGGTGCTTGTGACTATGGTCAGTGCTGCAAGTCCTCCTTCCCACCCAGCCAGCTAGATATCCCACCATGGAACGTGCTTGCATTGCAGGGAGTGGAAGTTGTCTCTCAGGATGTCAGTCAGTGGTGTCCTGATGTTTGTTGGTGCACAGTTGCCAGCAGGGCCTTGTGCTCCCCACAGCAGTTGCCAGTGTCAGCCATCTTGTGAGTCCTTCTCCACTCCCTGTGATGTGCGCATGGTTCATGGTGGTGTTGATGGGACAGTTGTGGGGGGCAATATGTGTGACTACGACTCCCATGATGCTATTGGCTACACTGACTTGGCCAGCATACACAGAATTCCTTCCTTTCAGTGGTCTTCACTGTGTGTTGGTGTTGTTGTGGTGGCTACATGTCTGGATGTGTTTGTTAGTTCTATTTGTGCCACTGCCTAGCTGTAGTTGTAGTTGTGTTTGTACATGTGATGGCACGGTTGGATGTAACTTTTTTGATGGCATGTGTTGTGTTTATCTGACTGACATACACATTTTGGGATGATTCTGTTCTGGTTGCTGTGTAATTGCTATGAGTGCATGGTTTGACTCTCCCTTGACAGTGATGTGTGTGTGTTTTGTGGCAGAATATTGTGTACATTTGTTGTGTACTCACCAGGCTCTGGGATGTTCTCTAGTCCATATACGCTCACTGGCGGAAGGATGGCCCGCACCTTCTCCTCCCAGGGCCTGAGGTATACTGGCTTGGCAGGAGGGCCACTGCCGGTGTATTGGCTCAGGAGGTAGTCTTTCTTGAGCAGGTCCCGGACCCTCCTGCGCACGTCATACCACCTGTTCTGGATGTCGGTCTTTGTGCGCAGACATGGTGATTGTGCGTTCACCCTGTTGATGATCCTCTCCCACATCTTGGTTTTCTGGGAGATGGGGGTCTGTTGGACCAGTGTGCCAAACAGCTGTGGCTCTACCCTGAGGATCTCGTCTACCATGACTTCCAATTCACAATCTAGGAACTTGTGATTCTTCTTGGGGGGCATGGTGATGGGTGGTGATGGTGAGTGATGTGTGTGTTGGTGTGCAGGTGAGGGTGTGTGAGTGTGTGTTTTGCTGGGTGTATGTGAGGTAGGTATTTGTTGGTGTGCTGATGGTGTGTGGCTTGTGTGAGGGATGAGCTGTGGGTGTGTGGTTGCTGTCTCTTGGGTGCTGGCAGTGGAATGGCATTTGCAAAGGATCATGGTTGTGATTTGTGTCCTTTATATGGGTGGAGTTGTGGGTGTGTCTTTGTTCTCTGTCCCCACCCCCCCAGTATTTATTGGCTTTGTAATTGCTTGTTTGGCCTTTTTTTGTGTGATTTTTCCTTTGTACTGTCTGTGCATGTTGGAAACGTTCTTGTGACCGAGTCGGACCCTGCATTTGTCTCGTACGGTGTTCTCCGTTTCGTTCACGCTGTGTTTGTGCAGTTTTCTATGCTGCGTACGCGTCGGTCGCGGTGTTTTGTGTAGCTTCGGCTCGGTTTTGTATGTGTGTCGGTCGTGCGGCTTGTCCTCCGTCCGACTCGGTCGTGGTTTTCGCGCCTTGCATCGTACTTTGCGGTTTGGAGTTCGCGTGTACGTTTCGGTCGGATTTGTTCCGGGTGCGTGTCGGTCGGTTCAATTCGCGTGTTTTTCCGGCCGGATTGCTGTTTTCCGTGCGGCTCGGTCGTTCGGCTTGGGTTCTGTACGTGTCGGTCGGATTTTGCACGCTTTGCATCGTACTTGGCGTGTCGGGCACCACAGGTACGTGTCGGTCGGTATAAATTCCGGCTCCGAGTCGGTCGGTGCTTTTTCCGGCCCGAATCGGAATCGACCCCAGAATGTTAAAACCAACTTCACTAAAAGATGTATTTTATCATTCTGAGTTCAGGCATACTAAATTTGTTTTTCTACCATGTTCCCTGGGTCAGTTAGGATTATAAGATGTTATAATCAAACTGCCCATTCTGGCCTATGGGGACATGTAGCCTTGCAATAGTGAAAAACGAAATTGGCTGTAATTCACTATCAGGACATGCCACACACACAGGCATGTCCTACCTTTTACTTACAATGCACCCTGCCCTTGGGCCTACCTTAGGGGTGGCTAACATGTAGAAAAGGGAAGGTTTAGGGACTGGTAAGTGGGTGCACTTACCAAGTCGACATGGCCGTACTAGACTGCACACAGGCTCTGCAATGGCAGGCCTGAGACACACTTTACAAGCTGCTTCTGTGGGTGGCACAACCAGTGCTGCAAGCCCACCAGCAGCATTTGATTTACAGACCCTGGGCACCCATGGTGCACTATACTAGGGTCTAACAAGAACATCAAATAATCCAATCATGGCGTCACTAATCCATACATCAATTTACAATAGGGAGCACTTGCACTGTGGCACTGAATAGCAGTGGCACAGTGCCCAAAGCATCTAAACCAGCAATACATATAAAAAACAGAGGAGGCAACCATTAAAAAATGGAAGGGAGACTCACGCCAATGGTACCAGGTCTAACAGCAACCAATGCGAAGCCTATTAGGACTACTGAACAAGAAGTGGTGATTGGTGATCTGTCTATTCAGGATGCTCTTGACGTAACAACACTGCTTTCTCTTACTGAAGATGAACAGAGCCCAGTTACTGTACAAAGTGTAATGTATGACTTAGAACGGTGTACTAATCTTAGTGAGGATAGGGGCTTAAGACTCAAATCTAGGTGGACCCCACAACTTATTTGTGGGAATAACATTGATTTATTTCATAAAACAATCAACATTGAAATAGATAAGTGTGACAAGAAAACATCTTGAACTGGCTATGTGTCCCATTCCAAGAACTTAACATATAAGGAACGAGAAGCAATGAGAAATTTAGCCATGGATGATAGTATCATTGTGAGGGAAGCTGATAAAGGAAGAAATATGGTTGCTATGGATAAGATTTTGTACGATAATGAAATTATGACACAGCTTGAGAACAGTACGTGGTATAAAAACCTTTCCCGCAATCCTATATTTCACATAGCCAAGACGATTAACATCAGTCTTAAGCTATGGTTGGACAGAGGTTTACTTAATGAGGATGAATATTTGTACTTACTGGTGGACAAACCTAGATACCCGTGCATGTATGCGCTCCCTAAAATTCATAAGAGCCTGGTCTCACCACCTGGGAGACCAAATATTTCCGGGATCGGTGGTCCAACGGAAAGGCTTTCCGAATTCGTAGATACCTGTTTACAAACATTTGTGGTTAATCTCCCATCATACATCAGGGACACTTGACACATACTGAACATCCTGAATGACTTAACTTGGGACTCGAACATGATATTTGTGACTATGGATGTGGTCTCACTATATACGAACATTTCTCACCAGCATGGCTTATCTGCTTTGAAGTATTTTCTGTAAAGGCGACCTGTGGAACATATGTAACATTCTGATATGTTTATAGATATGTCACTCATGATATGGAAGCAAAATGCCTTTTTATTCAATGGCTCCTGGTACCAACAAATATGCAGGACTGCGATGGGTTCCAGATATACGCTGTCTTTTGCCTGTCTCTTCATAGGCTGGTTTGAGGTGGTGCATATCTGGGGCCCATCGGGAGCCAAGTGGCAAGACTTTATTGTCTATTATGGACGATATATTGATGATTGCCTTCTTATTTGGACAGGCAGTTGCGAGGACTTACTGGAGTTTTTGCGAGGACTTACTGGAGTTTTTTGAATACATGAACAATAATGCATTTAATGTGACTTTTACTATGGTACAGAGTAATGATAGGATTGTTTTCCTAGACATTGAATTGTACATTGATGAAGGGAAGATTAATAGTAGAATGTACAGAAAGGCTACTGCCTGTAATGTACTTTTGCATGCAACAAGTTCACACCCTAAGAGCCAGATTAATTCTATCCCGTTTGGAGAAATGCTTAGGGCCCGTAGGAACTGTAGCAAAGACATGGATTTTGTACTCAATGCTGATGATATTGAGCAATGGTTCCTAGCCAGAGGATATCATGAAAACAGTGTCCTGAGGGCTAAGAAAAGATAGTTGAGGTTACAATGGACCGATACCCTCAAGGACCGTAGAAGGGATACAAACACGGAAACACCTATAAGATTGGTGACCAATCATCATCCATGGTCACACAAACTGTACAATATATTGAAACGTCATTGGCACCTATTAACAGCAGATAAAACATTATAACACTATCCACTGGGACATCCAAGCAACACATATAGGAGGGGTAAAACTATAAGGAATCTGGTTAGCCCTAGCTACCCCACAGTACAGATGCCTAGGAATACTTGGTTAGACAAACTGAATGAGGGGTCGTTCCCCTGTGGTAACTGTAATATGTGTAAAATGTCAGTAAATGGAATTAAAGAATTTGAATACAATGGATCCCGGAAGTTTTGGATAAACTATGTCTATGTGATTCAATGTAAGTGTGACAAAATTTATGTTGGCAGTACAATACGCCCACTTAAGGAACGTATAGCACAACATTTTCAGGTGCTTAAATACTTGGATGTGAGTTATCCAATTGGAAGTCATCCAAAAGAATGTATTGCACAAAGTAAACAACTTGGTTTTAAGTTCCATGGTATAGATTCTGTAATATCTGATATAAGGGGAGGCAACCGGGAATTTAAGCTTAGACAATGTTCGGCCTGTTGGATTATGAAATTACGTGCTGTTGATATGGGCCTCGACATGGATGGTGAACTCCAATATTTTCGGAGCAGATAATCATGTGAATATATCATGTTATTCTTTTCCCCCTTTTCTTCTACCTGTACATTTCTCCGCCCCTGCAATACTGTATACTCCTTGTATACTGTTCACATGGATTACTAACAAACTCTACCTTGGTGATAGGACTAAAGATTTCCCATCTTCAATATCACGGTGCCTATATTAATATATTGCTAATTTGGTGATGTATTATTTGGATATTTCTGGCTACTTAACATATAATTTCATTTTTTACGGAGTACGATATATATTGGATGTGTGTAGCTGATTCATAATGGATGAATGATCCTGTAATAATTATGCAGATCAATACTTGTATATTTAAGAATGGACTATGTTACTATGGGATATAGAATATAGGATGCTCTACTGCATTCCATGATTAATTATACCCAAAAACATATTTAAGCACACTACGAACCTTGGCCCGGTTAGTTACTAGGATTGAGGGTTTTCGGGTAGGAACTACAAGATGGCGGCTGGGTTTTGAGGTAATTGGCTAATTATTCTACTTGAAGATATGACACTGAGATATTACCCTTGATTATGTACAGCGGAGCAAGACAACTGTAATAATGTTATTTAAGAGTTTTGGCAATTGTAAATACTGAGGACCCTTTTGCGTAATTAATTTTGTGAGTAATGAAACGTCAAGTTGTGTAATGTAGACTTATAAGTACGCTGGTTTATGGTTTTACATTCATTTGTAAACATTGAGCATTTTAAGGCCCTATGTGGATTTGAGTGTTAGACCTGTCATTCTTGGAGTGGTTTTTCCCTAGACTTTTTGCCTTTTGCCTCTCGTTTTTGCTGATTCTTTTTGTTGGCCTTAGGACTCCTTACAACTGCTAACCAGTGCTAAAGTGCAGGTGCTTATCCACTAAACATAATGACATTGGTGCATAACCTAATTGGCATATTTGTTGTCTGGTAAGCCCCTTGTAAAGTGGTATACTATATAGTCATGGCCTGTACTTCAAATGCTGCTAGTGGGCTGCAGCAGTGATTGTGCCACCCACAGAAGTAGCCTTTCAAACCTGTCTCAGGCCTGCCACTAAAGTGCCTGTGTGTGCAGTTTACTGCCACTTTGATTGGCATTTAAAATTACTTACCAAGCCTCAAACTCTCCTTTTATTACATATAAGTCACCCCTAAGGTAGGCCCTAAGTAACCCTTAGGGCAGGGTACTATGTAAGTAAAAGGTAGGACATGTACTTTTATGTTTTGCATGTCCTGGTAGTGACAAACATCATATTTCATTTTTCACTACTGTGAGGCGTACTCCTCTTATAGGCTAGCATTGAGAATTCCTTAAACACTTTTTAAGCTGGAATTCCTGATCAGAGAGGAGTGGTGTTTCCATGTTTCATATCTTTGGAATAGTAATGATAAATCCTCCTTCCTGGTGGAGTTGGATTTAACATTACTGTTTTAGAAATTCCACTTTTAGAAAGTGGACATTTCTCTGCACTGACTGTTCTTTGGGCCAGATGTACAACCATTTTTTTGCGGTCACAAACGGGAAATCGGCCCATTTGCGACTGCAAAATAGGTCTGTGCAATGTACAATCCATATTTTGCGAGTCGGTTACCTATTACTGACTCGCAAAATCGGGTTTGCGACTCGCTATTAGGAAGGGGCATGCCAAGGGCGTCCCTTCCTAATAGCGAGTCGCACTTCTATGTATGATTGTTTTGCGACCGTGGTAAGGCACTCGAAAATGGGAAGGGGTCCCCAGGGGACCCCTTCCTCTTTGTGACTGGCAGCAAAAATATTTTTTAAGAGCGGGCAGTGGTCCCACAGCCCACTGCCTGCTCTTAAAAAATTAAACTGAATTATTTCATTTTTCTTTTTTAAATGCATCCTGTTTTCCTGTAAGGAAAACGGGCTGCATTAAAAAATAAAAACTGCTTTATTTGAAAAGCAGTCACAGACGTGGTGGACTGTTGACCTCAGCAGGCCACAGTCCCTGTGAGTGCTGGCCATTCCCAATGGGGTCGCAAATTTTGACCTGCCTCATAAATATTAATGAGGCAGGTCGTTTGCGACCTCATTGGGAATCGCAAACAGTGTCTGAGACACTATTGTACATTCCATTTTGCCAGTCGCAAATTGGGAGTCTCAAAAAGGCGCAATTTGCGACTCGCAAAATGGAAGGTTCTTACATCTGGCCCTTTGTACCTTACAGTCTGTCTCCAATACACATCTGGTTGGGTGACAGCTACACTTTGTGCATTCCCTCTAGACAGCCACAAACACAGGAAGGTGAGGATCATCTGCATTCTGAGCACTTATTTGCATTCAACTGCGTTCTGATGGGTCTTCCTGGGCAGGGGGAATGGGAGTGGCTGACAATTCAATAGGTAGTGTCCTGGCCACACACAAAGCACTGTTTTGCCCTCGCCCCCCCCCCACAGATAACTTGGCAAACAGGACTGGGTTGAAAGGGATCCCTGTGCACTTCAGAGAGCTGCTTTGAAGTCACTCCCTACATCAAAGGCACTTTTGGGTATTAATACTGAGTCTCTGAACCCCTAAAATCAGACACTTCTGGATCTTGAACTGAACCTCTGTCAGAAGGACAGCTGTGCTGCTTAAACTGGCTGCTTTTCTGGAAGGACTGCTTTTTTGCTTGTTGCCCTGCTGCCTGCTGCTCCCTGACTCTGCTAAAGGAGAGCTGGACTCTGCCTTCCCTCCAAGTGATCTCCAAGGGCTTACTGTCTTGCCTCCTGTTTTCTGAAGTCTCAGGGACACAAAAGATGTCCTGCAATTCTGCTGGTGCTGCTGGACTCTGCCTTCTGTGATTCCTACCCTTGCCTGTGGTGCCCTCTCCAAGTTCTGGGCCTCATAAGTGGGTTCTGTGACCGTTTTGCTAAAAAACTGACACATTGTCACCTTTGCCCCGACACATCGCCCTTCGACGTTGACACAGAGGCTGTTCGGCAACAGCGGTTCTGCAGCTTGCCCAGCCCAACAATGACACTTTGCGCAGCTCGGTGATGATGCATTGCCTTCACCGCAGCGAAGCTCGATGACGACCCAGTGACCCAACTGCGTGGAAAAGATTGCTGCATCGTGCCATCAGCATCGCCACTTTGCTCTATTCAAGGTACTTTCTCCGCGTGCCCTGCGGGGTTCCTTTAGCCGGCCTGCCCTCCATCGCGGTTGGCCTGAACTTTGGATTTAGACCATTGCCTTGCGACCTCAAGTATCCTTTTGACCGCTAGTGACATCTAAGCACTGTTTTTGCATTTAATCCTAAAAAATTCATATCTTGCCATCTACTGATTTGGATTGTTTTTTGTTTTGGTCTTATTTTACTCGATAAATATTCTCCATTTTGCTAAACCTGGGCAGAGAATTTTTGTGGTGTGTTCATTATGTTACTGTGTGTTTGTGTGTGTTGTGCAAATACTTTACACATCGTCTCTTTAGATAAGTATTACTGTTTTGTTCCAAGCTACCAGAGGGTGAGCACAGGTTATCTTTTACTGTTTATCTAGCTTACCCTGACTAGAGTGGTGGTTCCTGCCTGGTTTCATACCTCAGCCAACCAGGAATCCAATTTCTAACATTGAGAAAGTAGATTATTATTTGTGGCAGATGCTAGCCCATCTCAAGTAAGAAGGTAACTATTCTTGTTATGTTCAGTAAAGGTCTCAGTAATTTTAACCTAAGCTCATTCCCTACTAGCTATAGCACTGAACAGACAGGCTTAATTTACTAAACTTTGTAAAGCATGTAGCAGTAATAAAACTTTTAAAATGTTGAAAACATACCACAATAAAAATCACACTACAATTGATAAGAATAGAGAATAATTCAAATAAAAAAATGACACCAAAACAACAAAAATCCAATGAAGGAAACCGCTTACATGAATTTTTAAAGCGTTATATAAAAATAGCACCAAAAGGTGTTAAGAGCCAACTGCGGACATCTGGATGTGCTTCATCAGGAAGTAGGTGTAATTTAAGGCTGACCACAATGGAGCACAGGTCAGACACATAACCCAGATTTGTTCTGGTCAGCTGTTTTACCTTCTGAGTTAGACTTTGAAATGGAAGTCAAGAAGCCTCAGATGGGTAAGGCAGCAGGTTGTAGGCAAGAAAGGCTCCACGAGTCTGTACAGCTGACAGACACGGGTCCGGTGAAGATGGTGACTCCTGCCAGCAAAGCTCTAAGCAGGTGAACTTCAAAATTCATTTCAAAGTATGGTCCGCCACCTGCTGGATACTTCTGGTGCCTTTGCTTGTTGAAGGTTTCTACATTTGGACTACACTTTTTTGAAGCTCTGGTTGTTCCAGCAGGGCAAGGGATCCACAAGGCCTGATGTCCTCCTCGTAATGTTCCGCTGAAACGGATTTGCTACTGTGGAAAACTTAGAGCCCGAGCAACCTGAATCTTAGGCCCAGCAGCAATGCACCCATGTCACATTGCCTTGGCAGGTTTGTACAGGTCCTCTGGAGGTCTTTGGAGCCAAAAAGCTTCTAAGTCCCTGGTTTTTCAAGATGTTAGGAGGAGTATACTTTGATACAGCCAAGGGTCCTGGGATCTCACAAACAGCACTTGGGGGCCAAGACTCACTCCAGTAGAAGCCACCAGCAGGGTCCAGGGCAGGTCCAGTTGGAACTGGTCAGCTGGTTTCTTTAGGGAAAGGGCTTCTATGAGCATGTTGTGTCCCTTTAGCTTAACAGGGGGTAGAAGTGAAGGATGGTCCAGCCCTCCAGCCCTCCAGCTCTCGTCACAGGTCTCAACAGCAGGTACAGTTCTTTTTCTGTCTTCCACAAGTTCTGTAGTGTTCTGAAGAGGGTGCACATGGGTACCACATTTATCCCTAACACTATCCTGTAGGTGGGGTGACTCCAGCCCTCTCCCAAACCAATAGGGAAAACAGTATCCACGTTTGCATCACTTCATGTATGTGCTAGTGCAAACAATCCCACAGTGCCCCTCCCTCCCTAAGTACAAAATGGTGAAGCCTTCCTCCCTTTGTGCAGAGCTTGTGTTCCCACTCAGAGGTGTGGACAGGGAAATTAACAACCCCTCCTCTGTGTCCACTTTAAACCAGTTCTGGTGCAGCTAATTTCCCACTGGGATTGGTGACTGCCTGACTGCAGGAACAAAGAAGGACCCTGCCCAGGTGCCAGTTAACATTTGTCTATGATAGGGTAGGCCTCTTTGAAGTTAATCAAGTTCCAAGGCAACCCCAGGTGGTCATCTTGTACAAGAGCAGAACACTTCCCCATACTCAAGGCCTTTGTCTCAGCTCTGAGAGCAAGTTCATACCTCATCAAAGGGGCTATTCAACAGTCAGGTGACAGTTGGAGGTCATGCAAATGGGCTTCAAGAGGCTTTAGGCTAGCAAAAGATAACTTTCTAAAAGTAACTTTTATAAAATATTTATTAAAAATCTGACTTAAGCAGGGAAATAAGCTTGTGATAAATATTTTGAAAAATCCATAAATTAATTTTGCAGGTGTTTCCTAACTGGAGATAACATAATTGAATGCAATATTGTATCTATGGAACATCTAACCCTCATGCAGTGAAAATAGCTTTTAAGGCCTTTTCACTGCATGGACATGTTTACCGTTAAACGTTTCAATGTACTACTTTTAATTATCATGCACACTGTCTTATAGGCAGTAAGGCCTCCTTAGGGTTGCCTTATTAACATTTAAAAGGAAGGTTTAGGCCTGTCAAAGGGTGCTATTTTGACAAGTCGAATTTGAAGTTTTAAAACTGCACAGACTGGCAGCAGTGGCAAGCCTGTAGTCATGTTTGCACTGTCACTGTAGTGAGTGGCGCAATGGGTGTTGAAGACCAGTAGTGACATTTAACCATGGGTGCACTTTTTACCTATACTAGGGAATTATATGAGAGTTAAATATGCCAATTAGTAGTATAGTGACACAGCTGCGTCGCCATGTCCCTGCTCATGGCAGGCGGCGCAGACAAACCAGGAAGTGAGGAGGATGCCAAAGCAGGGGGTGTGTTCTAGTGTTACTGCATTCCCAAGAGTCGGACCACCTCCAGGTAGTCAGCGCTAGCTGCCGTTGAGATTCTCGGGCTCAGCAGTATAAAAGCTGCCCCAGAGAGTCCCATGTTATCTGTAATTATTTTAAAAAGGGGGACTACTTACCATTTTGCCAGAGGTCATGTTTCTGTAGACTCCTCGCTACCGCTGCTGGAAATCTTCACGTTTATGAATAACTTCCTGATTCCTCTACTCATGCTTCTATCTCTCCGGCATTTGGTTCTGTTGCTCTTCTTTGGGAACCTCCAGAAACAAACAGGGTACAGAGGGTTTACTAAAGCTGACTGACTGCTCTTCTGAGTTGGTAAAATGCGTTCTTGGATATGTACTCGCCGTTTTAGTGCTGTGATTTCCTGAACTCTTATGGATGGCGATTATTTACTCTAAAAAAGAAATAAAAGGCTATTAAGTTTTTGATTACACTTCTGAAACACAGTGATTGAGAACTGAAGGCTCTTTATTTCTGAGACTCATCTGCTGACCCATAGAACATTTCTTAATCAGTGCTCTTATGGATATTTTTGCAAGACATTGAAGGAATAAATTAATTTCATTAGTATCTGGTCTGAACTCTAAATCAACCTTAGGTACGATAGTAATGTCCTAGTTAGGTGATATTTCAGAGATTCTCAAATTATCCCGATTCTGTATTTGTTTCTTTCCCTTAGGACGTACACTGCACAATCAGGGTTCCAGCCGATAGATTCTAGTGGAAAAGTGGGAGGTTTTAGAAAAGAACATACATAACATACACTTACCAATGTAAACTCGATTGATGGTTGGTTATGGTTATGCCTTAAAAGGGCAGGTCCTATAAAAACATTGTATTCAACAATACTAAAACCATGAAGGAATCTGCAGTGCGACGTGCTGATGCAGTCACTTTGAAAGGGCTCTAAGAATGCCGTCTTTTGTTTTTTGCCACTTCACCTTTCACCTGGGTGCTGTACTCGCCTGGAATTATATTTACTTCTCAGGTGGTTGCAGGGCTCTGGTGGCATGGGGAACCAACTTCTGGCATTTACATCTCCCTCCCACAAGATTGCACAGCCAAATCAGAATTGGTTGTGTCTAGATAATACATATAGCCAATTTTGACATGTTTTAGTGGTCAGAGCGCATTCCCTGGGGCCTAGTTAGCAGAGTCTCTGTCCACAGAGTCAAAAAACCAGCAGTGGGACAGAGTCTGGCAGCAACGAAGATCGCCGACTCCTGCTAAAGAGCTGACCGAGCTCTGTACAAATTTGCAGCTGCCACCGCCCCTGGGAAGTAATGCCATCCCCAGTCAGCAGATATTCATGCCTAAGAGTGTTTAGACTTAGGAGGATGACATGACATCCTCAGAAATAGTGAACCATCTATACCACGACCCCGACCATGGCCTTGGCCACATTGGAATGCATGTCATGTCATACAGAATGACCCATCGGGCCAACAGCTGAAAGAGGGACATCTATAGGCAAGAGAAGAAGGGCACCTGTACCTACCTTCTCCCCTAAACAACATGTTGGGTCCAGGACCGCACAGACCTTCACAGGGGCAGATGAGAGGGGCAGCTGAAAGGACAGGTCATCATCCAACTTGTCATGTTATAGCGCACTACCTTGCCCCACATTGCAACAGAGTTAGATCGCTACACTGCATGCAGTGTGGCATGTGAAATCACTAGTCCTTGGAGCCTCGAACAGTAAGAGCGAGCCAAGAAACAGACCACGCCTGCCTGCAAAGAAGCGATGGACATTGGTGCAAATGGCTGCCTGTGGATAGGGCATCAGGGGCCACCTAGAGGCCGGTCGGCAGAAGACAGAGCCTTGAACATACACAGGGCATATACAGCCTAGTCCTGAGTTCTTATTCACTGGATATTGCCAGTTTGAAACCAAACACATTAGTGGCTCACTGAATGGCAGGCTACTATTTGTCTGAAGGGTCCACAGACAAACAAATGGAACACTGAGGCCTCACCTTGGCTACATGCAGAGCACTCAACATAAAACTGGTCAGAGTAAAAAGATTGATTCACCAAAACAGGGTGAAATTACATCACAATGAGGTGCAACTTTTGCAAATGGTGGGGAACATGCTCTTCCTGCCCAGAACCAAGAAAAAGGCCAGTGCAGAGAGAGGAGACCTCAACCTATCCAGTGAGGGTGCCATAATCATAGATCTTGCCAGAGAACAGCTTCACCAAGTGAATAGTCGACGTCTTCTCACCTATACAGTGCACCACTTGTACTCACCAGCGGTTGGATGACTAATTGATCAGTCAGCAGGGCCTTACGATGGGAGAGGATCGTGACCCTGTGCTAGGGATGCTATATATATATAGGCAGAGGATAAGAGACTTAAAAAGCCTTGACTGACTCACTTGGGCCTGCAGGAAATTGTAGAGACTTGAGACCACCTGCAAACTTACATCAGGGATTGTACCCCAAATTAAGAATTCCCATCTTCCTTCCTCTTACCTCTGTGACACAGATGCCCAACTACAAAGCTACATGCCAACTACTTTTCACAAAAGTAGTAGCTGAAAGAAAGAACGAGTGCCAAGATAATATGGCTGAGACAATGATCGAGACCCTGATGAAAGAACTCACTTCCTTCAAAACAACCATGGACTTGGTCCGTGAAGACACAAAAATGTCGTCCAACAAAATAAAATCTTTGCGCTCGGACCTAGGTGCTTTTCAAACAAGCCTTAATATAATGAAAATGGCAGACCTAGAGGATAGAATTTCCATGATGGAAAGAGGTACAAGAACTACGGACAGTGCATAAGAAAGTTAGTTGAGTTGTAGGACAGAAGCAGGAGGAACAATGTCAGGCTCATGAATGTCCCCGAGGGGTCTGATGCGAGGGTGTCTCAGAGGGGTCTGAAGCAAAGGACATGACTTGGTTTCTAGCCTCCTTCCTCCCATAGCTAACTGGTCTAGCGTTCACCCCCCTGCCTGTTTGAGATTCAAAAAGCACAACAAATGTGTTCCTGTTTGGATAAGAAGAGAGCTTCACCCCAGCCAATCATTGCCTGTCTTCAGTGACACCACCATGGTTGACAACTCATAATGGTGGACATGCAACACAATTGCCCTTTGTGTGCAAGGACAGTAAAGTACACATAGCTGCAAACGTCTCCCTGAAAACGATGATCTAAAGGAAACAATTCCTGGGGCTGAGACCCAAACTCCACCAACTAGACATCCGCTATGGCTTGTTAGAACCATCCATGATGCTGCTCGTGATCAACAGTATACCCGGGGAGTTTGAGGAAGTGGATGATTTAGAACTTTTTTCTGGTTTCACTGTAGAACAGAGATATGAACATATCAAGCCCAACAGATACCCCGGATGCTTGGACTGACTGGAGCACACTGCAGCCTGAAGACCAAGAGACTGCAAACAACAGTCGCTCTGTGGAAAGACAGTGGCTGGACATTGTGATAAAAAAATGGTTGGAGAAGGACAGGAGAGAATTTCACAAACCAGCAGTTCCAGAAGATGCTAGTCCAGTTCCTCCATGAAAGCCTGACTGGCTGCCCTGGGAGGAGGGGAGGAGACGAGAGGAGGCAATTGCACCCACTATTGGAACTACTGCTATAAATGTATGGGACTATACTGAACTGCTCCCGCTCCCCCACAACAGGGGGTATTAGTACCAACATCAGCAGTATTAGCAGTCAGGCAAGCTATTGAACATTGAATCACTAATAGATGGCCATGCCAATTGTTGGACTTTGCTGATACCGTTACCTAGGCTGATCAAATTGTATATAACAGTAACCCGAAATAGGTCACAGGGATTTCTGAACTGAACATCTTGATGTCTAAATAAGTTACAATTAAGAGTAGAGGAAAAGGTGTGTATTTACAGTTGCCAACTCGAATAACTCCCTAAAGGTATATCTGCCACTGACTTAAAAGCCAGTGATATACCTGCTATTCCCCATAGCGTCACACCCTCCCACATCACTCACCCCATCCAAAAGCAGAGCCCATCTAAATTCGTACCTTTGGACCAAGAGTACACCCGCCCCAGGTGGTATTTGAGCCTAGAGTCATCAGACAGTGCCACATCTACCTCACACACAGACACCTCTATACACCCTGCACAGTCTATATGTTCACGCTCTATATTTAGTTCCGTGCTTGACCCGGAAATGACACCACATGCCTGCTTTAAGAACATACGCATACTGTTGTTGAATGTAAAAAGGCATCACCCATTACATTAAGCAAAATAAAGTGTTAACATAGCCACGAAAACCCCAGACATAGCATTGCTACAGGAGACCTACCTATTGTAGATAGAGTAGGGGAGCTGAAAAGGGATTGGGTGGGCAGGGTGATCAGTAGTAGCTTTCCCAAAGGACAGGATAGCCTATCATTCACAACTACTACTCAACTTTCTAATAAAAGGTGTGAAGAACCCAACCTTTAAAAAAAATCACTTGAGTACATTATCCTGAAACATTGTGAAGAGCCAATGTGTGCTAAGATCAAAACTAAAAAAGATATATGTTTGCAAAGACCAATACCATGAACATGACAATGATAGTGGGCTCCATAAACATGCTCAAAACCGAAATGGGTGGTTTCTTATCATCCCTCTCCAGACATTTGAGTGAAAGTGTCAGACTGAAAATAGTGGCGGGAGGAAACTGGAACATGAACCTTGGCAGCTGGTGACATTTGAAAGTGGTGGGGCGAAAAATTAGTGGTGGAGCACACCGCGGCGAGCGAGCGTAGCGAGCGAGCCCGAATGACCTAAGGAGGGTTCGGGGGGGTTCTCCCCCCGAGAAAATTTCGAAAAATGAGTGGGCAAATGGTGCATTTTCAAGACTTTCGGAAGCCTTCGGAATGCTTTCATTAAGCGGCAAAGTCATTTGTGAACAGCTTAATTACCCTAATCACCTCCTCTCCAGCTGTCAGTGCGTTCTGTCTCTTTAGCTATTTCTTTCATAAAAAAGGGAGTTTGGGGAAATGAGTTCTGCAAATCAGCTGATTTAATAATCCCCCAAGAGAATGCCAGCACACTCAGCTTTAAACGTACGGTTTTATGTGAAATATTAATACGCGACAAGTCTGTGCAAGTACTGTTCACTTACCCAGCACTTCTGTGTGACGGGATGAAATGCTGCACGACTTAAAGCTGTGTGTCAGATGTGCTGTACACATTGTAGAGGTAAACACAAAAATGTATTGATCACGTAAGGAATGCTAATATAAAAGTTAATGTTTAGATTTTTAGTTTCTTTAATTATACAATGTTCGCAGTATTTGATTTCCCCACACGACATCAAAGCTGGTCATGTTCAAAAACTTCAATGCTGCTGAGTGTGACACATTTTCCCGTGTTCCAACACTAGTGCAGGTTTCTCATTATACAACCTCAGCTGTCAGTGTTGGTTTTCTGCTAGCCCATCAGTATCACCATGAAGCCAGTGTTTACATTGCATTTGCCTCATATGGCAACCCAGCATTGCCAATGCCATCAGTTTCAAACTGCCCCCTTATACAAAATACCACTGCAATATCCAAAGCACTACTTGTGGGAATACGAAAAACATCAATGTCACAGCAGAAACCAAATTATCTTGGTACTTCCAAGATGCCAGTGTTTATTCTGTCCCAGTAAGAACACCACACTCCGCCATGGCAGTTTATACACTCCTCTCCACTATATAAATATGAGTGTGCCACCAGGAACCACACATCATTGTCATGCGAGAAACAAAAATGTCCTTGGATAGACAGTAACAATACCATACCATAATCCATACTGCCTAGTAATATACTGCACTGTCGTGAAGTCCAACCCTTCCGTTTAGAGGCCCTTTCAGTGCAAACACCCACACTGTCCTGGTTTATAAAGCAGCACTCGAATTCGAAATTGTGCTAGAGTCCACGTTGCTGATATACGCACAGCTTTATTGGCATGGCAAAACCCACATTGTGCAGCTACAGTATGCACCCTGCGACGGTGACAGCATTACAAAAACCCCTGATGTTTGTGCAGTTATTTAAATTTTTCCTTTCCTCATCATACTCACAGAATTTAGTCCGTCTTATTCTTTTATATTGTAGACACACGCACCCTCTTTCATGCTGGCGACTGTCACCATGAAAATGTTATGCTTAACAAACAGTTGTCATAAGAATATCCCAATTCCCAATGGAGGAAAACAATTAGGGGCACACACCTGTCTGCGGTGGAGGCCACATCGGATGGAATGTGTATTTTTTTGTTTTAGTATAGACTGCGTGCTCGCAGTAAACACCTCTCCCATTCAGTGTTTGTTTGTGTTGGACTAACGTCTGAACCGAGTGCTTCCCTGTTTTATACAGACCTGCACTGTTAATTACAACTTTGAGTCGCTTCAGGTTAAAAGGAAAAGAAGGTCTCCTGCACAGTGACGATTAGTTTGAGACATTTGCATTTCGTTTTAAGGTGTGTGCATTATATTCTACATGCAGTTACCTCTACCTGAAAGTCTAGCAACATAATCACAAAATATTTTTCTTTTTAGTTAAGCATCTTACTCCGTCCTCACACTCACTCGCCCCCACGTGTGCTCAGGATTAGGCCTGGGCGGAAAACTACGCTACGCTCGCGTAGTTTGCGAAGTTTGAGCTACTTCGCACTACGCGAATTACACGTAGCACAGTGCACACACGCGTAGCGTAGCGTAGCGTAGTGCAGCGGTCATTTTTTGCTTGCTCGCGGTCCTCAACGTCAAGTTGGCGACCGCGAGCAAGCAAAATGACATCCCGGCGAGACTTTTTCTTCGTTCGCGATCAGCAACATCAAGTTGCCGATCGCGAGCGTGGAAAATAAACCTCCCGGCGAGATTCTCAACGCGGGAGGTCAGGTTTCTCATTGTGAGTGGTCGCGTATGCTCGCGACCGCTCGCGATGAGAAACTACCAGTCCGCGTTGAGAAAGCTGCCGCTCGAGTAAAAATCTACTCGAGCGGCAGTAAAGACAGCTCGCACTGTGCAAGATGCCGTTTTCAATGATTGCACAGTGCGGACAAGCATCCGGCACTGTGCAATCATTGTGAACACGCACTACGCAGTTCGCGTAGTGCTACGCGTAGCTCGCGTAGTGCGAACTGCACTTTGCGTAGCTTCGCGAAGCGTTACTTCGCGAACTACGCCCAGGGTTACTCAGGATCACAGTTGCTATAATTTTTTATGCAATTTGACCGCTGTCTAGGACGAGAGGGTGGCTAAGGTAACTGGCCCTATGACAGCAGGGGGTAACACAGTTTCCTGCGGCGCCCCAAAGACTACGGAGGAGGGGGGGCATTCAACCCAAGACCAATGGGGGTCGGGGGGCGTCATTTTACGTTATGCCCTCGGACTGTTGCTGGAGTAACACAATTCGTGGACGAGGGCGCGCCATGCATTCTTGCACAAAAATCGTATGCCCATGTGTCCATTTTGGAACAGGTCCATTCACCAGGGATATTTTGAGTCACCACACAGCTGTTCACGTATTCTAGCAAATGTAACATCTAAACGTAGGAGTTATTCAGAAAATGAGTATCTTGAATTTTTCCGTATGTCTTCGACGACAACAATGCTGTCAGACTTTAAGAGCCTACCGTCACAAAACAGCAGGAGACGGCGTTTCTTTGGCTCGGTTCTTGGGAAAAATGTCCAGGGGCAAAATGCGGCCTGCTATCATCACGGGCCTTGGAGTTAGCAATAATTCTGAATGTCAAAGTCACTGCTCACGAGGCAACTTGGCTGGCCCGCTCTGCCTCTCTCCCCTTGCATCAGCTCCTGTCGAGAGATCCCTGTCAACAGGAAAACACTAGTTCATGCAACCCCGCTAATGATCCTATGCATCAATTGCTCAAACAATCACAGTCAGCAGCTGTCCCGAGTCAAAAGAGGGACTCCGTGAGATTTCGCATGTGAAACATGGTTTTTATAAAGCATTAGTCGTTTGTCCTCACTTGAGATCTGCAAAACCCTGGCACCAATTCCTTGGGCATGTGAACCCTCGACTAATGGAATTTAATTACTTTAGCAGCATTAATCATCCGTACAGTGGAGCAAAGAGTATTTTATTGCCACTTTTAAGGGTTATCAGCACATTTATTTCGAATGAACTGTCAAACTGCATTAGGCGAAAAAACAGCCCAGCTGGAATCGAGCAGCACAGGTGAAAACGAATTTATGGGATTAAAACTCAACCAGGAGGTATGCTAACCTTGCCTTCCCGGTCGGATACTTGTCTGTTATTTCGAAATGGCGATTAGATTGTCACTTGGTTTTTCAGAAATTCTAGTTCTGAGCAAACTCACTTAATGTATGCACTGTATTATCTACGTACTATTAGCTATTTCCTGTCATGAGAGCCTTTGAAAAACATCTACCCGTTTATAAAACAAGCATGGGCATACCATGGTTTTTGCTTTATATAACTGAAAAGATTTTCTCAAACTTCTCTAATAGGAACGAAAATAGAGAAAGACAGAGGAAAAAAAACACAGTTTGAAAGCAGTCAGAGATTGTCTATCGAGAGTTATGTAGTTAGTAGGTAAGCACAGGTGCACTGCTCGCAGTAAGCATGCGGTGGCTCTCAAAAGACTAGAGTTTCTGCACCTCTTCTCGCTAGTTTAAATGCACATTGCACAAACCATGTCTAGGTTCTCATTCATACACTTCAGTTCACAAACCTCTTATTTCGTTTATGCTTACTTTTTTGAATTTTACCGTTCTCAGTTGTTAGCCGAAAAATTATTATGTGGGAGGGAAAGAGGACCTGGCTTTAACCCAGCCTCACTGGCTCCTTCACTAGCTCTTACACTGCAGATCTATAGACCATTACCAGAATGTAGGTCTAGAAATAAAGATGCCACACACTCACTGTTTATTTCTCTGTTCCATCACGGACTCGGAGATGATCCGCCTGTCGTCCTCCACTGGTACGGGGCTCACCTGCATGACCCATGCAGTCCGTCCGTGTCCTGTCTGAGTGATGCAGCAGTGACTTCCAGAAAGTTCCAGTGTGCAGACACGCGCGGGAAGCAGTCGGAGGACGAGTCTGCGCAGACTCCAATCCTCGGCTTCCCGCCTGCCACACCCCTTTCCCAACTCGTCACAGGGGTGGGTCCCACCACGCCCTGTAATGAGTTGGGAAAGGGCTGGGTGACAGTCTCCACTCTCTGATTGACGTGGAGGGTTAGCGATACCGGGCTTGGACTTAAAACGCCCAGGGCTAACTTTCCCTCCACGCCATCAGGGGGTGGAGACTGGGCCTGAAGCTAGGTCTTTGCCGAGCTGATGACATCACAGCCTTCAGGGCTGTGAGGTTGTCGGCCCGGCAAACACTTAGGCTTCTTTGGGATGCAAGGGGAGTCGGTCACGTCACGTGACATGACATGCTTCGGCTTCGCTTCCAGTCACAGCGTGCGGCGTTGGCAGGCTGACAGTGGTTGTGTTATTGATGATATTTGTGTTCACCAGTCAATAAGAAGTAAAAAAAAACATTTTTTTTAAAAATAAATAAAGATGGGAAGATATTGAGAGGCCTTGGTTTTGGGAACGGGGGCGGAGCTTCGACGCCCTCGGGGCGAAACCGCCACTGACCTTGACCCCCCCACATAGACTGTTCCAGCCCATAACATAAGCTAAATGCTAAGGACTGTGCAATATTGACAGATGTAATGCAGGACAATGGCTTCCCTGACTCATGGCGACTGTTGTACCCGGGAGACAATAACTTCATCGTCCTTTCATCCATTCACACGTCGTTCTCGAGAATCAATTGCTTTCTCCTGAACCACACGCTACTTGCATCACTGAGGGACTGTAGGATACTAAAGGTGGGGATCGCAGACCCTGCCTTGGTGATACCAGAGTTAGAACTGGGCCATGTGGCGCCAACTACCAAATACTGAAGGCTTAACATGTCACATTACATGCTGCCAACAAAACGGCAGGAACTCACTGTCCACCGGCGACTAATGAGGGCTCGGTCAGAGCCAGACTGGCTGAAGCGGGCAACAGGCGTTTGCCCGGGAGGTTTGGAAAAGTGGGGGCCGATTTTGCAATGGTGTGGCCCCGTTTTGTTACTGTGGGCTGGTTTTGTAGCAGTGCTGCAATATCGGCCCCAGTAACAAAAGCAGCAATGCTTCACACTTGCCCCTTTCCGGGGGGGAGGGGCGTTCCAGCAAAATTGCCAGGGATGCTTTGGGTTCCCAGTCCAGCCTTGGTCTCGGTCTCATCGTTAACTGGTATAGCCCACAGGTAAAGCTGCGGTATGAGAGGAAGTAACAAGAGAGTCTACCCTGCGGGGGAAAAAAGAAAGCAGCAAAGGCAATTATAACTAGTAATTACCACACATAGAGCAGTATAATAACCATCTAATGCCACTGTTTCTACAGCAACTGGAAATAGCAAAGTTCGATCTAAGCTCCCACTTTATCACATAAGCAAAGTGTGCATTGCTACGCTTAAAATAGCAGCATTGGGGAAGAGGGGAGCAGCGCAGACCACTGACACCAGGTTTGTGTGAAAAAGGCCACTTTCTTCAAACAGGTGCACATCACAAAACAACCTTGGCCTTTGCCTTACAAAACTACAACCTCACTATACAAAGTTAATCACCTACGTTAAGCTACACCCCACCCCTAAAAGGTCCCCCCACCACAACTTAATTCAGCAATATCGTACATGCTCCAGAGCTGGGCAACTGCAACTGAGACCTTTAAACACTCTTCCCTCTTTACTACATCTATTAACCTCTTAACCAATGAAACTTCCTACAAGACCTTAAAGTTGCTGGCTCGTCCAGGTGTGAACTTGCCTACCCGTTTCCTTTCAGCCTGAGTTGCCGCTGACAAAACAATAAACTTCGGTAAACCATGGCAACTTCTCTGCTAACCGCTTAAGCACCTGCTTCAAGTGACAACCTTTGCAACATAACTCCTTTTGCACACCTGTATGCAACAAAACTTGCCTAATCAGGATGATGCATGAGAAAAGAGGGGAAACCCCCACTCAAAAAGCCATAGTAAAGGGACGGGAGGGTGGGACAAAATTGTTAACTATCAGTTACCAGCCACCGTGTCACCGAGGTAGAATGGTGGCTGGTAACGTGAAATGGTCGCATATATAGCCCTGGACTACATAAGTAGCCCAAAAAATACCCAAACCCCTTCCCCAAAATCCCTGGGGGCAGACCTCCCTGTGGTCGGCTGCCCCCCAAATCCCCTTTATGAAGAGTGTGAGAAGGTCAGAGGGCTGCTGGCAGCTCAGCTCTGTCAGCGGGAAGACCACCAAGCCATTCTAGCCATGAGGGACTGAAGAGATTTCCTGGTGTCTCACTCGTCAGAAATAGCAGAGACCTTTTCCAATTTATAAGCACTCTGGGGCAAATTTATAAGGGCATAGCGCCACTGGAGTGTCATTTTTACAGACGCTCTGTTGGCACTAAGCCCTGCTCCAGAAATACAAAGCGGCGCTAAGCCACTTTGAGTGGCTTAACTCCACCTTGTGAATACTGCCCTTTTTCACGCATCACTTTGGGTGCAATTGGTGTTGCTGTGGCCGTTTCCATGCAACACCCTTTGTATTTTGATGCTGCCCCAGATTTACAAGAATCTGTAAATCTGAGGCAGTGCCAAATACTTACGCCAGTGAAAAGCAGGCGTCAGAGTGGCGCAACAAGGAGAAATACTTTTATTTCTTGTTGTTTGCTCTTTCTATGTGTGCTGCGGAAATGAAGATACAGGCAAGGCTGTAGTTGAAGTAGTTGATGTTTATTCAAGTGGATGATATGAACTCCAGCCTCACACGCCTAACCACCTCTAGGCTTCACCGTATTCTCCTCAAGAACCTCCACCCTCACCATGGAAACCCCAACATAAGCATTCCATGTTTTTCAACATTAGCATTCAACCCCAACATTCTGATTCAGCTGTCAGTGGCTTAGAACACAGGCCACTGAAAGCTGTAGTGCTAGATACTACAGCTGCATTCTGCCATTAATGATTGTTTTCGTGCAGGAAGGTATCCCTTCCCGCACAAAAACAATCATTAATTAATTCCAATTTGCTACTTCTATGTGTGCTGAAAAATGCAAATCATAGAAGTGGCAAATCGACATTATTGATTGTTTATGTGCAGGAAGGTGTCCCTTCCTGCACATAGACAATCATCCCTGCAACGCACGCACCCTTGAAAAATGGTGCAAGGGTGTCTGCGCTGGCTCTAGGCAGCTATTTTTAGCACTGGCGCAAGGGAAAACTCAGGGGTGTGCCGTATTTTTGTGAATATGGAGCATCCCTGCATTTTTTAAATGATGCAGCACTGCAAAATTGCTCACAGCGCTGCTCCATTTCCTAGCAAATATACCCCTCTATGTGAAAAAGAAGCACCTGGGAACCCACAAAATGAGTTGGAGTTTTTGGAAGAAATATGCCTCCTGACTCTGTCTTATGAAGGCAGGCACTTGCTGGAGGGGGATATAATGTAGGAAGTGATATCAAAGGCAATATGAGACATGCCCTATAATAAGGCACCAGGAGACGATGGCTATCCCACCCATTCTATAAATTAAACAAGCAGAAAATGGTCCCCTTGTTTTATAAAAGTTTTAAAGAAGCAGAGGAAACTGGGCACCTGTGTTCAGAGTATAAAAAAGCAATAATTAGCCTTACTTTGAAATCTTAATTTTTTTTTTACCCGATGTGCTAACTGCTATCCCATTTCATTAATAAATACGGGCATGAAAGTAATGGCCAAACTATTGTCTGCGTGACTCAAGAGATTTATCCCAAACTATATCCATGAATTGCAAGTGAGCTTCATACCTGGCAGATCTTCCAGAAACCATATGGGAACACTGACCAATGCCTCTGGCAGACGAGAACAGATCTAGAAGATAAAATCTTACTATCCTTGGGCGCCAAAATGGCTTTTGACCAGGTCGAATGCGGCTACCTGTTGGGTTCATAGCCAAGATCAAATTGTTCTCCTTGGACCCAACTGCGCAAATTGATTGCGGTGGGCACACATCACTGACCTTTCCCATTCATGGATGAACATTCCAGGCGTCTCTGCTATTGCTCTTTCTAGCACTGGAACTGCTAGCAGCTATTAGGCAAAATAACTGCATCAAGGGTATTAAGACCACATCAGAGCAGATCAAAATATTGCCATATTCAGATGACATCCTCCTAATGCTCTGTGACCTTGACGCCTCACTGACACCACCCATCTCCCGATTGATGCGTTTTCTGTAGTCTCTGGATACAGGATTAGCTGGTGATCCAGCACGGCTAATATAAATTTCTCCTCAGGACACGAATCCAGGTAAATCATTCACATCTATTAAACCATATGACGGTGGGGCCCATAACACCGCATATCATACATTCATTCATTCACTGGATTACACACCAAGGAGAAATGTGTTGCTGGAGGAACGGGATACCCTGTTAAATCCGACAGAATAAAGTCTCGGACATCATATACATTAGTTTTTGATCCTGTCGGTTCCAAACATCAAGGTATTCCGCTCTTTGGTCGATGGACCAACCAGTAGAATAAGTTGATGGTGATTAAGACCAGCTCAATCACTTTAAAACCTGTTAAACTTTAAACTTATCAATGAACTAAAGAACCACAGACTCATTTTAATTAGAATGAAATTTTATCTAATTTCTCTATTGCACGGGTGAGATTCTTAGTTTATTAATCACTTTAATACATTAATAACAATTTTATGAAAGGTTCTAATAAAGAAATTGAAAATTATGCATTACCCATTTAGATGCAGATAGGAATGGTTCACCAAAAAGAAGATAAACCGTAGATCACAGAATAGACTCCCAAACAGACTGACTGTCCCTGCTAAAGGCCTCCTCGACCGGACCTCCCGTACAGATTTCCCGCAACGGTCTTGTTCCTTCCCCAGTCAAGTTCGAAGTCCAAAAATGACAAAAGTCCTCTCATAATATTGAGGTGGAAAAATGGAAATTAGGAAAAATGGTATGGCAAGAATTACCAACAGCAGCAGTAGCATCAATAGCAGTGGCCACAGCAGCAGCAAAAGGCAACCCAAAGAAGCAGCCTATAGAAGCAGCCCCTCCCACATAAGAGTAGTCCCTCTTATTCCTTACTTCTAGCTTACTAAACAAAAAGTTGCAATCCTTAGGGGCAGGAATCACGCTAATTGGTCCATTTGAGGGGTGGTGATAATCACCTCATCGCCTTCCTTGTTCAAACTGGTTTCGGGGATAGTTAAGAGTACAATGATTCTCATGACCTTTGGGTAAAAGCAGTCCAATTTGTCCATTCATTTTGTTGCAATCCCGATGGTCACAATTTAGTTAGTCCATTGTCGCTCAGTACTTTCTCTTTCATTCCCACGAATACGTGCTGAGTCTTTCTTGGCACCCTCCTTATGGCAGGTCAGTGCGACCTTGACATCTCTCACTCCGTGCACGGGCCGTACCCACGTGGTTCAGCTCCTTTATTTCTTCCGCTTAGAGGCCATCTTTGACTTTTCACGTGAACTCATCTGTCTCGGCAGCCATTTTCACAGCATGTCCTAACAGGCCTGAACGAACTATCATAAGAACAAACACAACCAAAATTAAAACAAAGAAAATGAGCCTTTCTGTTTACCACCCGCCATTCTAAAGACCCGTGTTAGGTGTTACCTAGCAGAAGCAACATTTAAAGCCATTTTACTTACCATCCGCATTCTTTGCCACAATACAATTCTACTACATAGCATAAATCATGCGATTTTACTCTAATTAGTACGCAAATCACAATATTAGTGTCAATCAACTTCACAATTGTAAATAAATTAGATTTTGCACAAATTGCGGTTACCCTTATGTAGTGTTTACTAAAGGTGCATTTGTTGATTATCTCATGCTCCATCAAACAATTAGTATCGTTAATTTATTAAAGCTCATTAATTTTCCAAGGGGGGGTACAAATTATTTTATTTACCCTGCTCCATCAATTCCCCCCTTTGGTGATTTTTAATATCACCACAAAACCCTATCCTACAATTTATCAGATAAATGTTTCTTGTCCAGTTCATACAACAGTGTTTTTCTCATCTTGTCTTTTAGACCTTTTATACATGTTCTCTTTCAATTCTTCCAATTCTATTTCACCCATTTCCCGTTCTCTTTCTTTCTTTTTCTCATTTTCTCTTTTTATTCTATTTTCTCTTTTTCTCCTTTTAATACACACATATGCTAACTTTGCCGACAACATTACTAATATTATCACTGTTACTGATATTAGTATTTTCCCAATAAGAGAACCACCTATCTCTGTGAACCATTTTTGCATTGAGGAAAAACTCTTACCAAGTCTCTCCCAAACACCTTCAACCTCCAGTGGAGCAATTTCTTTGTGCAAATCAGTAATATTCTTTATATACTTCTGTATATTCTCACTTTTATCTGGAATGTAAGTGCAACAATGTTGGACTTTCAGCATTCCACAGACTCCACCCTCTTTTGCCAAAAGAATGTCAAGGGCAAGTCAATTTTGCATTACCATAGCTCTCATGGCAACCATTTCGGTATTTACCATCAAGAACCCTCCAGCAGTATTCGTTGATAAACGATCTACTACTGTGGACAATTTCCGAATCTTGAATGCTTTCAAAGATATACCCACTGCTGGTATCAATGCTCCAAAAATGTCACCTACTATTTCTGAGAAGCTTTCCCTTCTCCTACATGTTAATGTTTTACCTATCTCATGTATTCTTTTTGTTCCTCTCTCCACGTGAAAAATCTTTGGAAAGACCAGGCCTAAATAGCACGTTCCGTACCAATGGTCCGGCAACCTATAATAAGCTCTATTTCCGCAAATATAATAGATCCCTGGAAAGATTGGATCTTTTCCTCCTTTAAATCCCCATCCTCCTAAAATTTTATATGCATCTCGTCATTCACTGGAACCCACGAAATAGTGATCATACATGGTCTTACTTCTACTAATACACAATTTTCCCTGTTGGGGCCAATCCAGAACCATAGCTGCATTTGTTTCTCCTTTGTCATGATTTTTCTCTTCAAACGCCCAAAGTGGTGTTTTTGTCTTTTCTTCTACTACCTTTCTTTGAAACTTAACTCTTCTGTCTTCTACCATATCCAAGAAAATCTTTTCCTCTTTCTTTAATTCACAGGTAAGATTGTGTCTAACTATATACTCTAACGTTAACTCTTTATTTTCTAAGAAAAATTCTCCAAACATTTTTGCATTTTTCACCTTATTTAGTTCAGGGATTACGGGAACTTTCTCAAAAACAGTGTCTATGTCAGTGTAATAATATTCTAATCTACCTGTTTTATAAAATAAACTAGCTAAAACGCTACAAGTTATCCCATACGTCAAAGGAAGGTGATGATAGGTCACACCTTCTGTGACAGACGCAGGTAACTGCCTACAGACATAACAATCCCTCACATCCATTGTCTCCACATATTCATACAACAGTTTCGTGAAGACATTCTTGGAAAAATCAGTTGTAGACTTATCTTTATGTAAATCAGTACTATCTACTAATGCTGCAATGTTTTGTGTGATAGCTTCTTTGTCCTTTTTCGTGTTATTCCCTATTACGGATGTTTCTTCTACAACTAACCTAAGTGGAATTATTATTGCTAAAATAAGTCAAATAAACATTAGCAATCCAGTACAAAAGAAACACATTCTACACCATCTACGTAGAAACTCACATCTAGATCTTCTATTCTCAGTGTCTACCATGTTGTACTATTACCTAGCTATATATATATATATATATATATATATATATACACACAGAAAATGTGTCACCACACCTCAGAATGACTTTTCGGCCACTCTACCCTTTACTTTGTCTCGTTTCGGTGCTTTCTTCAGCTCTTTTCAGAACTCTTTCTGGTCTTGTTCGGTTTTTGTGTCCAGTCCGGGTTTCTTTCTTTGTCTTTTCAGTTTTGGTGCCATTCACTTTCACCCATTGGTTTACAGCTTTCGTCTGGGCCTTCGTGACTGTTATCTTCTTCTTTAATGTCAGTCAATGCGATGTATAGCCACTCAGGTGACTTATATTTCAAGTTAGGTCTCTTCACTCTTTTTGTTTTTTGTAATTGTTTTCCACTTTGTTTTCTTTGTCCCCTTTGACTCGTTATTTCATTTACTTGTTCCGCATCATCTCTGTTCAAATTTATTATCTTATATCTCAGTCTTTTAACTTCGTGGGGCCAATTGTCTCCTTTTCTTGACCTTTTTAGTTCGTTTTCCTCTTCCTCTCGTTCAGCTCTCCAAGTTCTCTTTCTTGGTCCTAGTCTTTGTTTTCTTTCTTCTTCACTTTCTTCTGATTCTGTCTCAGACCTTACTTCACTTCCTCTAACCTTGAACCTTATGATCTCAGTTTCGTTGTCTGAATCTGAACCTTCTTGTGTCTCTTCTGCTGGGACATTTGATTCTATCCCTCCTCGATTGTCTTCCGCATTTGTTTTAATCTTTCTATCTGAATCTAAATTTCCCTGTGTTTCTTCTATTTGTTGGTCTGTCCCTACTACTCCTCGGGTTTCTTCCACTTCTTCCCCTATCTCTTTATCTGAAGCTAAGTCTCCCTCAGTTAACTCAACTATCTCTGGAGGAATTCTTCCATAACTTGTACTTGGTTGTTTGCTGTCACTGTCTCTTGATTCAGTTTCTTCTTTTATAATGTCAGCTTTTGTTTTTCTCTTTTGTCTTTCATCAGATTCAGGTTGGTCCGTTTCAGATTCTGAACTGGTATCCGATATTTCCAGATGTCGACTTACAGGTCGAGCTTCAAGATCTGGAACTTTGATCGTTTCAGGTTCTTCTTCAGTTTTCAAACTTGTACCTGGTTCTTCCAGATGTCGACTTACAGGTCGAGCTACAGGATCTGGAACTCTGCTTGTTTCAGGTTCTGCTTCGGATGCTGAGCTGATATCAGATATCTCCAGATGTCGACTTACAGGTCGAGCTTCAGGATCTGGAACTCTGATGGTATGTCTGGCATGACCCAATTTTTCACACCTGCACATTTTACAGCAGTCGTTGTCACCAGGATCACTTGACGTGGCTTATCCCAGCGAAGAACCAAACAGTTTCTTCTTCTGTGGACTTTTATGCGGACCCAGTCTCCTGGACTCAAATCATGAGCTGGTTTTCTTTCAAGAGTGGTCGCATCCGGTCCAACCTGATGAAACACAGAATGTACCACATCAGCCAATCCTTTGCAATTTTCCAATACGAGATCATCAGTTATAGTCAGCAGTTTGTTGACAGGTACATGTGCTTGTCTCATTGCTCGTCCCATGATTATTTCATGAGGACTCAGACCTGTTTTTCTGTCAGGTATACTTCTGATAGTCATCAGCACCAATGGCAGGGCATCTGGCCATTTGAGTCCTGTGGCTTGACACATTTTCCCTAACCTATTCTTTATTGTTCCATTTACTTGCTCTACCACTCCAGAAGCTTCTGGTCTGTAGGCACAGTGCAATTTCTGTTGTATGTCAAGTGCTTCACATATCAACTGGATTAGTTCATTTTGGAAATGTGTTCCTCTATCTGTTTCGATCGTTACTGGAAAACCATATCTCAGAATGAATTCTCTCAGTAGGAGCTTAGCCACAGTAACTCCATCATTCCTTCTTGTCGGATAGGTTTCCACCCAACGAGAAAACAAACGACCACAAGGACATATTTCAATCTATTGCTCGGGGGCATTTCAATAAAATCTAGTTGCATTCTGGTAAAAGGACCTCCTTCACGTCCTATTGTTCCCAAACTCACTACTGTTTTCCTTCCTGGATTTATCTGTTGGCATGTAAGACATCTTTGACAGAGACTTTCAGCTATAGCTCTAAATTTTGGGTTGTACCAAGTCTGTCTGAAAAGTCTGATCATGGCATCCCTACCAATGTGAGCTTGTCCATGGTACACCCGTGCCATATTAGAACTCATGCTATCAGGCATAACTGGTCTTTCATCTCTATAAACCCAAACGTCATCTTCCTCTCTTTGTCTGCAACCTGCTTTTATCCAACCATCTTTCTCCTCTTCATTTGCTTCTTCCTGCAATTGCCTTACCTCATCCCAGGTTTCGACCATTTTAGTAAACAGCAAGGGACATGAAACATTCTCTTTTTCTCTCCTCCTATTCAGTGAGACCATATTTCTGGCACAATATTGGGCTATTTCATCTGCATATTGATTTCCCACTGTAATATAGTCAGTTCCATTTTTGTGTGCAGTGCACTTCACCACTGCAATCTGTTTAGGCAGCTGTATCGCCTCAAGCAATTTCTTCACAAACTCACCGTTCCTAATAGGAGTTCCTGCAGACGTCAAGTAACCTCTCTGGGACCAGATCTGTCCAAAATCGTGGACCACTCCGAAGCCATACTGGCTATCTGTGATCACCGTAATTCGGACGTTCTTTCCCAATTTGCACACCTGAATCAGAGCAATCAGCTCAGCCACTTGGGCTGAACGTATCCCTCTCAAACAAGATGCTTCCATTATAGCTACTACTGTACATACAGCATACGCAGCACTTAGAACTCCTTCACTCGTTCTCAGACATGACCCGTCCACAAACATCACATAATCTGATTCTTTTAAGGGCTCATCTTTAATATCTGGGCGAGGCTTGATACAAATTTCAAGCACATCCAGACACTTATGATCAACTTCATCTTTGACTCCTCCATTTTCTTCATCTGGCAGTAAAGTTGAAGGATTCACACTTGTGCATCTATCAATGGTTACATTGTCTGCACTCAAAATCACTTTTTCGTACCTAGTCAGCCGACTATGTGTCATTAATTGGGTTTTGGTTCTAATCAGAAGAATTTCAACAGAGTGTGGAACATATACTCTCAGTGGATATCCCATCACAATGCCTTCACTCTGTTCCAGACTCACACAAGTAGCAGCTACTGCTTTCAGACATCCAGGTAATGCCTTTGCTACTGGGTCTAAAACAGCTGAAAAATAAGCAATTGGTCTTTTCATTTTTCCATGCCTTTGCACTAACACTGAAAGTGCACATCCATCTCTCTCACTACAATACAGCTCAAATTCTTTTTCATAATCAGGCATTCCCAATGCCGGTGCCTCACACAACTTTGTTTTCAGTTCTTTGAGAGCCTTCATTTCCTCCTCATTCAACTCAATCGGATCTCTGACATCTCTTTTTGTCAATCGCTGTAAAGGTTTTGCAATTAATGAAAATCCACTTATCCACTGTTGGCAATATCCAACCATTCCAAGGAACATTCTCACCTCTCTCTGTGTCATCGGGGCTCTCATTCCTCGGATAATCCTTATTCTTTCTGTCGTTACCTTTCGCATCCCTTTCTCAATCTTATGACCTAGGTATTGTACCTCCTGTTGACAAAATTGCAGTTTTGACAGGGACACTTTGTGCCCTCCCTCTGCCAAATGATTCAGTAAAGCAATTGTGTCCGTAACACATGCTTCTTTGGTCTTTGATGCCACTAATAGGTCATCAATGTATTGGACCATCACAGATTTTTCAGGCATTTTTAAATCTTCCAATGATTTCTTTAGGATCTGATTAAAGATTGAGGGACTTTCTGTATACCCTTGAGGAATTCGGCACCATGCCAAATTACGCTCTCCGAACCGGAATGCAAATAATGGCTGGCTGTCTGGGTGTAACGGAATAGAGAAAAATGCATGGCACAAATCAATAACTGTGTACCATTCTGCATCATGTGGAATCTGATACAGTATTACTGCGGGGTTTGGCACAATTGAACAACAAGGAATAACGATTTTATTTACCTTCCTCAAATCCTGCACTATGCTATATGTCCCATTCGGCTTTTTCAATCCCATTATAGGTGAATTACATGGGCTACTCATTAATTCTTTCAAAATTCCTTGTTCGATCATCTTATTAACTACAGGTGTTATTCCTTCAATAATTTCTGGCGTTAATTTGTACTGTGGAGTATTTGGGTAATTTGTTCCTTCTCTTACAGTAATTTTTACAGGGTCTACTCCTCTCATTAACCCAATATCTTCGCCTGTGAAATCCCATACATCAGATCTGACTATTCCTTTCAATTCAATTGGGATTTTCTCTGCCTCAAACACAGGAAACATGTCATTTACTCCTGGATCTAGTTCTGCCATTGTCATTTTATACAGGACATCTTCATCTGGTGTCTGGAAAGCAATACCATACCACAAACCGATGCATCTCTTTGAATGGTCCAACTTTCACCTCTACTGGTTTGGTAAGAGGCGCTTTGATCTGTTGGTTTGAAACACCTACAACTTGGATTTATTCTCCTGAGAGAGGAAGGTTTGGAATTTCCACTGATCTAACAGTAGAACGGGTAGCTCCAGTGTCCACAAGGAATGTAACATTTACACCATTCACTTCTCCATCCACAAATGGACCTGACTGATCTACCTCTAGAGTTGCGCCAAGCACGCACTCTTCTTCCTCTCCTAGGCACCGTCATAAACTTTCATCCGATTCATTTCCATCCTGCCGTAAGCAATACTGCGACACTGCCGCTGCGCGTGGCAATTTCGTTACCTGCTCTCCTCTGTAGAATCCTGCCTCTGCACTGTATCTCTGGGGGTTTACACTCTTTGGAAGAGGTGGTTGTGGCACCTGACTCTGTTGAGTAACTACCTGCGGTTGTTGCAGCTGTTGGTAACTCACCTCATTCTGCACCTGTGGATTTAATGGTTGATTTTCCGTATTAGCTTTTGGAGGAAATTTACACTCGTTTCTCCAATGCCCTAACTTTCCACAATTATGGCATGGCCATTTCTTTTTAGCCTCTTCTATACTCATTTGACCTTTTCGCTTACCTATATTCGGTTTGGATTTAGTCTGTCCTGCATCACCAGACTGATTATTCATTTGAGCCTCTTGCTTTTCTGCAACCTTTACTTGTGCCCACATCGCTTTTTCTTTTAGTTTACGCTGTCTACACTCGAGGTCATCACTACAATATTTTGCATACCTTAGTACCTAGTCTACAGTGCTATTCTGCCAACACAACATATGCTGCTTAATCATTTCACTTATTTCAGGTTTCAATCCATATACAAATCTATATACGAAATGACTCATGTCCTTTTCACTCAAAGTCTCATAACCACTGTACTGTTTGAAAACCAAAAGCAACCTTTCATAATAGGCGTGTACAGATTCCTTACTTTCCTGAGTTGTTCTATCAATCTTTACCCAATCTGTCTCTTTCGGTGGAATCTTATTTTTCAAAAACGTGACGGCTTGTTCATACTTTCTCATCACTTCTGGACCTGGGGCTCCAGTTTTTGAATCTCTTGGATATTCTTCCTTTGGCCAATCAATTGTAATCTTACATTCTGTCCATAAATCTGCTGGCACTACAATTTCAAACAATCCATCCAGATCTTCCCATAACACCTTTGAAACTTTGACAAATCTTTCCACCTGTCTATACCATTCTACAGGTTTCTCTCTCAATCTTGGGAAGTCGTTTGTAAACGACAATATATCTTGTCTGGACCATGGAACGTGTACATAGCTACCTCCTGGAGTTTCTCTCATCGGATATTCCAGTGCTATTGGTTCCTTTTCCTTTACCGGAAAAGCCAATGATGCTTTATCGGTCATTCCCTCCTTTCTTCTTATCCACCTGCTCCTCCATCTGTCCACATCTCCCCATTTTCTCAATAACACAATCAGTTCCTTTATCTGGGTTAATCGTCCTGATGTGTTCAGATTTTCTATATCCTTTTCACTAAAATCTACCCTATACGGTTTCTGCAATCCTCTGATTTTTCCAAATTCTACTCCTAGTTCATTTGCTTTTTCTTCCAATTTTTCATGCAAATTCCTAGCTCTCCAAGTAACACTCTTACACATGAACATAAGTTTGTCATCCTGATAGGATTTCAATCTATCTGTACCAATAGTCCCTAAAATCAACTCTTCCATGTCTATTTTAAGTCTGATTACATCCAACGGTTGCGGTTCTGCATCTTTCTTCTGTAAATTCCTCATCCACTCATTTAATTCTTCTGGAGTCGGACCCACAGGGGTACTATTTATTTCTATCCAATTTGTACTTCTCTCTGGGGTCTCAGTTGCTGACTCAGTTCCCATAGGAATCCTATTTATCTGACTCTCATTAACCGTCAAATTTGTAGGTGGACTCGATCTATATGAGCCAACCAGATCTCATGTCTCTCTAGTTTCTGGAATTATCCCTTCTCTAATTCTTTGCATATTCGAGTTCATTGGAATTGTCAAGGAATGCTCATCTAGTCTTTGGTTTTCAAATACCGGTATTACTGGTCCTATTGTCACTGGCACAGTCACGGCTTCCATGTTCATGGTTAATTCTCTTATTTTCTCAGTCAATTCTCTTGTGGTACTTGCTAATTCAGCTGTATTATCACTATCAGGCTTTGCATTCTGTGGAGTTTCTGATTTTTCATAAGACCTATTTATTTCATAATTTCGTTCAGGGCTTTGATTCCTCACAGTTTCCATTGGTGGTGCATTTGGGGTCACCACCGCAGAATTCTGTTGATATGGAGGTGGTTTTCAATTTAAAATGTCTTCCAGCAACTCATCCTCTGTATCGCTACCTCCATACCCATACCTCTCTGTTACTGCATGTTTCTTTTTCTCCGTACACTTTCTCCCTGTAACTTCTTCAACTGTTCGGACAGGAAACAAACCATCCGTCATATTAGCATACCTCCATCGTCTCATCGTGTCTTCATGATTCACTCCCCATACTCTTCCATGAACTAAACTATAATTCTTTGCACCTCTGTGTCTTTCTCTTTCATACATCTCATCTTCCCATTCACCTAACGCTTCAAACTGTGTTGGTCTAGGTCTCGGTTTAAGTTTCATCATTTTCTCTCTTAAATTTCGAAGTACCGCTGTGCTAAACGAACCGTTTTCTGGAAACGCCAATACTCCATCGTTCTGAGTATATTTTGTCCAATTTTCCAACCAAATGCAAGTATGATAACCATATTTCAACAACATATGAGAAGCTGGCGTTTGGCGGAGGAAGTACTTCTACTTCCCTAGTCACTACCTTTTTGTCCTTCTTGAAAAAGTTTTTAATCTTCACCATCCATGACGGTTTCTCTCTACCATACTCATAATAAGCCATATTGCATGATTCTTTCTCTCCAACAAACTCACGAAAATTCTTCACTACGCTGTTCTTTCTACTGTTTGGCTATTCGGACCTATCCCAGCGCGTCTCACACCAACGCACCAATCCGAACTTCTCTACGTCACTCTCAACTGACCTATCCCAGCGCGTCTTTGCACCAACGCACCAATCAGGAAGCTCTTCGTTTTCCCACAACTGGCCAATACCAGCGCGGTCTTTGTTGACGTCAGTTCTACTCCTGTCTTTTCTGACCCCTCCTTTACAATAATTATCGGCAGTTTTCTTACCCTCTTTTCTCGACTGAATTTTATTAGTTACAACGTAAAACACATTACCATTGTCTGTTTTCGCTAAACAAAAGAAATAGTTTGCTCTATCTTGCAAGAATACTGTTTCGTTCGATAAGTGTAGCACTTCTCTCTACCTTACCCTTCTCTCAAGCAAGGGGTAAACCCGTTTCTCTGGGGATAAAACACATGCGGAGAATACACTGCTCCTGAGAATTAAGGCCAGAGTTTCACAAGAAAACCTGTTGCTATTTCACTCATATGCGTTTTTATACATGAAATGTCCCTATCATAACACAATCCTGTGTTATCACCAATTTTGAAAAATCAGACAATACACAATTCCGTGTGACTTCTCTTGCCACACGTGTCCACTTCCTACTTCCCGGAAGCTTCAAAGTTTCAACTTACACATAACATAATACAATTCGACACGAAGTGTTAGACATGAATCATCAATAATCAATAATCACCAAACTAATCTATAGTAACCATAACTCTGCTACCAAGAAATCTGATCCAGCGCGGCTAATTTAAATTTCTCCTCAGGAAACGAATCGAGGTAAATCATTCACATCTATTAAACCATATGACGGTGGGGCCCATAACACCGCATATCATACATTCATTCATTCACTGGATTACACACCAAGGAGAAATGTGTTGCTGGAGGAATGGGATACCCTGTTAAATCCGACAGAATAAAGTCTCGGACATCATATACATTAGCTTTTGATCCTGTCGGTTCCAAACATAAAGGTATTCCGCTCTTTGGTCGATGGACCAACCAGTAGAATAAGTTGATGGTGATTAAGACCAGCTCAATCACTTTAAAACCTGTTAAACTTTAAACTTATCAATGAACTAAAGAACCACAGACTCATTTTAATTAGAATGAAATTTTATCTAATTTCTCTATTGCACGGGTGAGATTCTTAGTTTATTAATCACTTTAATACATTAATAACAATTTTATGAAAGGTTCTAATAAAGAAATTGAAAATTATGCATTACCCATTTAGATGCAGATAGGAATGGTTCACCAAAAAGAAGATAAACCGTAGATCACAGAATAGACTCCCAAACTGACTGACTGTCCCTGCTAAAGGCCTCCTCGACCGGACCTCCTGTACAGATTTCCCGCAACGGTCTCGTTCCTTCCCCAGTCAAGTTCGAAGTCCAAAAATGACAAAAGTCCTCTCGTAATATTGAGGTGGAAAAATGGAAATTAGGAAAAGTGGTATGGCAAGAAATACCAACGGCAGCAGTAGCATCAATAGCAGCGGCCACAGCAGCAGCAAAAGGCAACCCAAAGAAGCAGCCTATAGAAGCAGCCCCTCCCACATAAGAGTAGTCCCTCTTATACCCTACTTCTAGCTTACTACACAAAAGGTTGCAATCCTTAGGGGCAGGAACCACGCTAATTGGTCCATTTGAGGAGTGGTGATAATCACCTCATCGCCGTCCTTGTTCAAACTGGTTTCAGGGATAGTTAAGAGTACAATGATTCTCATGACCTTTGGGTAAATTAGTCCAATTTGTCCACTCATTTTGTTGCAATCCCGATGGTCACAATTTAGTTAGTCCATTGTCGCTCAGTACTTTCTCTTTCATTCCTTTGAACACGTGCTGAGTCTTTCTTGGCACCCTCCTTATGGCAGGTCAGTGCGACCTTGACATCTCTCACTCCGTGCACGGGCCGTACCCACGTGGTTCAGCTCCTTTATTTCTTCCGCTTAGAGGCCATCTTTGACTTTTCACGTGACCTCATCTGTCTCGGCAGCCATTTTCGCAGCATGGCCTAACAGGCCCGAACGAACTATCATAAGAACAAACACAACCAAAATTAAAACAAAGAAAATGAGCCTTTCTGTTTACCACCCGCCATTCTAAAGACCTGTGTTAGGTGTTACCTAGCAGAAGCAACATTTAAAGCCATTTTACTTACCATCCGCATTCTTTGCCACAATACAATTCTACTACATAGCATAAATCATGCGATTTTACTCTAATTAGTACGCAAATCACAATATTAGTGTCAATCAACTTCACAATTGTAAATAAATTAGATTTTGCACAAATTGCGGTTACCCTTATGTAGTGTTTACGAAAGGTGCATTTGTTGATTATCTCATGCTCCATCAAACAATTAGTATCGTTAATTTATTAAAACTCATTAATTTTCCAAGGGTGGGTACAAATTATTTTATTTACCCTGCTCCATCACTGGAAGACTTCTAATTTGAAATACCTGAGAATACTGGTTAACAGAGAGCTAGAGAACATGGTAGCGGACAACTTACAATCAGCTTCTCGTAACAAGAGCTAACAATGACTTCCGCAGATGATTTCTGGTAACAAGAGCTAACAGTGACTTCCTCAGATGGTTCTTCCTCCAGCTCTGCTCTGGGGCAGAATAAAGGTAGTGAAGATAGTGACTGTCCTCAAATTCATTTATGCTTTCGGCATGTGCCCAGTGCCAATCAAATGATGAACAAGATCTTCAAAACATTCATATGGGTGGGACGGAAATCAACGCTCAAACAATTGAAGCTTTACACAGACAGGAGGGCTGAGACTGACGGATGTGCACTTATACTGCCTGGCTCACCACCTCTCCCAGTTGGTATACTTACTGGTGAATAATGATGAACAATCCACTTAGGTACACATGCAGTGCTCTGTGGCAAAGGTGCTACCCACCACCCTCTCTTTGCTGACCCATGCCATGTGGAGGACATCACACAAGCTATAGGGGCTGGGCAACAGAACACACAGCAAGTGTCAAATTGTTCAGAAAATGGTTAACTGGACAGAGTGAAACATCTATGGGATGGAATCTTTATGACAATGATACATTCAAATCATTTGACACATTATGTACTGAATATGGGACCCCATGCTTCCATATTTGGCAAGTCTGCCAAATAAAACACTGTCTGAGAGGCATGTTTGGGCGAGACTTCTGCTAGAGTCACCGATTCAACAATATCAATCCCGTTTACACAGCTCACACGAGTGCCGAGATTAGGACTCATTGGCAGACAAAATTAACAATAGACTATAAAGACAAAGGGACTTCTTTACAAGCTCAGTGCACCGCCGGAACATCACTTTTTTTGACGTTCTGGTAGTGCACAATGCAGACCCAGGTGGCTTTCCCTGGCCTTGTAGATATGGTGTAAGGCAGCAAGGCTCAAGTCGCTGTGTTGCCTCACAATGCCTTGGGAGGAGTGCCAAGGAGATTGCGGTGGGTGTTGCCAATCAACGTCCATGGTTTTTGACACATTCCCAGATTTACAACATAGCTTAAATCTGGGAATGCGTCAAGACCCTGTGCCTCCCCCTCTGAAGGAGGGTGCCCCTTACTGCGCAAAAAGAACCTTTTTTCTATGTAGGCACCCTTGCACCATGGGGGAAGGGTGCCTGCATTGGTGCTAGTCAGCCATTTGTGCACCAGTGCAGTGCAAGAGGAAAGGAATGCACTGTATTGTATAGATATGGCGCATTCCTGCCCTTTTCTTTTGATGCAGGGCAGCACAGCAAAGTGACGTACAGCACTGCCTTGGTCAAATTGTTGTAAACATGGGCAAAAGTCTCCTGGAACAGCCTGGCTTAATGCCTGATGATAAATGCTGGAGATGTCCAGAACTGGAATGCGATCTTGTGCCTATACTATGCTCCTGCATGCGACTGGGCTCTTAATCAATCTATCAATCAGGGAAATTGTAAGTGCACTACTCACCCATGAGGGTCTCAAGGCGCTAGGGGGGGTCCACAGTTCCATTCAGTTGAAGTGCCAGGTCTTGAGAGCCTTCCTGAAGGTGTTCAGAGAGGGGGCGCGTCTGATGTCGATCGAGAGCTTGTTCCAGGTCTTGGCCGTGATGTAGGAGAAGGCTCTTCCCCCTGTTCTGGCTCTGTGGATGCGTGGGGTTTCGGCGAGGACGAGGTTGGCGGATCAGAGGTTTCTTTTGGGTACATGGAAGATGATTCTCTCGTTGAGGTATTGGGGTCTAGTGTTGTGGAGGCATTTGTAGGTGTGGGTGAGAATCTTGAAAGTGACTCTTCTCAACGGGGAGCCAGTGGAGATTCCATAGGTGTTGGCTGATGTGCTCGTGTCGAGGGATGCCGAGGACGAGTCTGGCGGCGGTGTTCTGTATCATCTGGAGCTTGAGGAGCAGAGACTTGTTGATGCCGGCGTAAAGGGCGTTTCCGTTGTCAAGTGTGTGGGTGACTGTCTTCTTTGACTCGGGGGGGGGGATCGATTTGAAAGTCTTTAGGAGGAGGAAGAGGGTGTTGAAGCAGCTGGAAGCGACGGGGTTGACCTGTCGGTTCATGGAGAGGGAGGAGTCGAGTACGATGCCAAGGTTTCTGGCGTGGTCCGTGGGGGTCGGAGGGCTGCCAAGGGCGGAGGGCCACCAGGTGTTGTTCCAAGCTGATGGGGTGGTTCCGAGGACTTCTGTCTTCCCCGAGTTGAGCTTCAGGCAGCTGTTGCTCATCCGGAATGCAACGTCCTGCATTCCTTTCAGGAAGCTGAGTCTGGTAGTGGCGGGGTCCTTGGTGAGGGAGAGGATGAGCTGAAATGTCGTCAGCGTAGGATACTATGCTGAGGCCGTGCTGTCTGACGATGGCGGCAGGGGGGCCATGTAGATGTTGAAGAGGGTTGGGCTGAGCGATGATCCCTGGGGTACTCCGCAGTTGATTGCCGTGGGTTCGGAGAGGAAGAGTGGCAGTCTGATCCTTTGGCTTCTGTCGGTGAGGAACAAGCGGATCCAGTCGAGGGCGGTTCCTTGTATGCCGGCGTCATGTAGTCTGGTGGCGAGAGTGCGGTGGGAGACGGTGTTGAATGCTGCTGACAGGTCGAGTAGAATCAGGGCCGCGGTGTGGCCTTGGTCAAGGAGGGTGCGGATGTCGTCTGTGGCGGCGAGTAGGGCGATCTCGTGCTGTGGTTGCTGTGGAATCCGGATTGAGAAGGGTTGAGGATGGAGTTGTCTTTGACGAACCTTGTTAGTTCTGCTTTGACGGTCTTCTCAGCGACTTTTGCCGCGAAGGGGAGGAGCGAGATGGGCCAGTAGTTCTTGAGGTCCTTGGGATCTGCTGAGGGCTTCTTGAGTAGGGGTCTGACTTCTGCATGTTCCCAGTCATCGGGGAAAGTGCCGGTCTCAAGGGTGGCATTGATGATGCGTCGTAATTCTGGCGCGATGGTGGTGGGGGCTCTGTGGTAGATGTGTGATGAGCAGGGGTCTGTGGGGTCCCTGAGTGGATGCCTTTCATGTTCGAGGCGGTCTCTTCGGTCGTGAAGGAGATGGTGGGCTGGCTGGCATTGCCGGAGGGAGGGATGGTTGCAGAGTCAGGTGTTTGGTTGTTGAAGTTGTCGTAGAGGTGTTTGATCTTCAGGTGGAAGTAGGATCCGAACTTGTCGCGGAGGTCCTGGGAAGGGGTGATGTCCGTGGCTTCGCTGGGGGGCTTGGTGAATTCCTGGATGACGCTGAAGAGTTCCTTGGAGTTGCTGGAGTTGGCGAGGATTTTGTTGTGGATGACGGTTCTTTTGGTGGTTCTGATGTGTTGGTGGTATTCCGTCATGGCGTTCTTGTAGGTGGTGTGATTTTCAGGTGTCTTGCTGTTTCTCCAGTTCTTCTTGAGGCATCTGCAGGTGTGTCTGACTTCTTGGAGGTCGGTGGTGAACCAGGTGGCTTTCCTGGGGCTCTGTCTGTTGGAGTTGCGTAGTGGGGCGAGCTTGTCTGCGCAGTTGGAGATCCATGTGTGGAATTCCCTGGCTGCGAGGTTGGCGTCGGTTGCAGCAGTGGGGGTGTCACGGTTGAGGGTGGAGTTGAGCTGCTCCTCAGTGACTCTGCTCCAGTTCCTTCGTGAAGGGCGCGGAGCAGGATGGGGCGGCTTGGGTTTGTCGACGAGGAAGTGTACGCAGTGGTCAGTCCATGGGGGTTGCGTGGCTGAAGTGGATGCTGTTTCCTCCTACGAAGATGGGGTCGAGGGTGTGTCCTGCATTGTGGGTCGGCGTGGCGACAAGTTGTTTCAGTCCGATGTTGGCGAGGTTGTCCAGGAGGGTGGTGGAGATGGGGTCGCTGGGGTTATTGAGGTGGAAGTTCAGGTCTCCGATGAGTATGTAGTCCATGGAGGCGATGGCATAGGGTGCGATGAGGTCGGTGATGGTGATGGAGCAAGGACTCACGAGACTTGCTCGGAAGCAATTCTCGCACAGTATTAATTAATTTGTACTAAAACCATGTAATGTCTTATTAATAATGTGCAACACAAACATATTTATCTAGAAGATGCTTGCCTATGTGTTTTCCGTTAATAAGTAATCCTTGTCTAATCCAAAATGGCCGCTAAAACGCGGGAATCTTACTGCGCATATGTCAACCATGTCACGTGGTATGACGTCTTTCTTTGCTTGGAGGGATTCTGCTTGGAGGGATTATGCTAAAATGGCCGGATTATGCTAAAATGGCCGCTTTAATGTTTTCACATGCTAAAGCTTACGCATTGCTGCAATTAATAATGTGATATTCTAACGCTACTAATGCGGGATAGACATTTATAATTAAATGGGACTAGGGTAGAAGTAGGAGGTATACAGTGAAAACATTTATTTTTGATTTTAATATGTTTCTTCTTTGATTTTCTATTAGTTTGTAAAATGGGCCTGGGTTGACTAAACGGCAGCTCAAGAATCATGTGACCTGTGCATGCGCCCTGAAAACTAACAAAGCAAAGCGATGAAGTCAACTTGGAAGATGTCCAAGGACATGACCTGCTGATCACCTTCAGAGTTCATCCTAATAGTCCTACAAAATGATACATTTTGTATATACTTTGTATTAAAATTGTTGTGAAACGGGTGGGAAATAAAGCAAATGTATTAATTGAGAGGGGCGGTATTTTTAAACAATGGGCTTAAGAAAATTTAACTAAATTGACATGGTGTGAGGATCAACCCCCTGTCCCTGTCCAATCAGAATTAGTGGGCCCATAAATTTGAAACATTAATGGGAGGTACATGGGCAAAGAAGGGTATAATAGGTATAGAATTAGCTAATTAGTTAGCACAGAGTGGCAGTAGCATTAGGAGAACAGATGAACATAGATGAAACGATGCTATTGCAGAACAGAGCAGACTGACCGCTGTCCGAAGAGGTCGTGAAGTGGGGGCGGCGGACCGTATTAGAGGGAGACGCGGAAGAATCCACGAGGAGGAACGAAGTGTCAGAGAGGGGAACGACACAGGCGTCATTGGTAGAGAGGTCACCCATCCTGTCCTACACCTGGTCCAGAGGTCTTGGTCTTCATCTTTCTTGGGACCCTTTTCCATCTCCTTGGCCAAGGGGTTTGGTTGTCACACCTTTAGGTAACTATAAATGCGTAATTTTAGTTCTACTGCTGTCTCTATCTTCTCCTTTCTGAGGGGTCGTCATTTTTGATTAATAGGTGACTATAAAGTGTGCTTCCTCCTTGATATGCGATTAAGTGCCATGTGGCTTGTATTTACTCTGCTAAATAATTTTAGATAAACATTTTAAAACTTCCTGAGTCAGTGGCTATTTCAGATGTTTGATGAAATTATGTTTTGTATGATCTCATTACAACCCCAGTTATCAAAGGTCCATTGGTAAGTCATTACTCTTCAATCAGAAAAGGTAATTGGTAGCAGGGATTTTGATAAGGAGTACAACTGACTCCCACCAGCGGTGATTACTAGTTAGTGTGAATGAATGGGCCCAGGTGAGTATCTAGTGTATGAATGCTTGTTGGTAGTAACCCGCTGGATCAGTTTTCTGGCTAGCAGAGGATGGTTATACTTTGTTAACTGCGTAATGAGAATTTTATTTTTTATGAACGAACATCCATTTTAAAAGTTTTGTTTTATGTTGTCTAGAAATCCCCGGGGAAATTGAATAGCGGATGGTAAGTGGAAACCATACTGCAGTGAGGTTATCTGTCAGGCAGAATTAGTACTGAAAAGTTAAGCAGGGCTATCAGTACTTGTTAGGGACTCTGTGTGTGTGTATGAGTGACAGCAAAAGAATACACTGGTGAAATTATGATGTTATATCACCTAGAAAGGGTAACATTGAAGAAGTAGCAGGTATTTCTGAAGCTTACGTGAAGAGTAAACGGAAGGGTTTTACTCGCAGTGTATGTCTAGTAAACGGAAGGGTTTTACTAAGTGTGAGGAAATCTATCCTTTTCAATTTAGGGAAACTGACAAGATAGCGAATGTTTTATGTTGTTACTGAATTTTAATGAAAAATGTTGAAGAATTAAAGTTTGCGTACGATTTTTGTAAAGGTAGGGTCAGCTGCCGGAGTAGAAGCTGACGACACAAGCGCTGCGCTGAGCTTGGCTGAAACAGCGGGCGTGGAACGAGTCCTGTAAAGGAGGGGTCAGTAGTCAGGAGTAATACTGACGTCACAAGTGCTGCGCTGGGATTGGTCGACACAGCGAGGGACAGAGAAGCGCAGATTGTAAAGGAGGGGTTGTCAGAATAGAAGTCGAAATATTAGTGGACAGTGGAGATTGTATGTGGAAAAACGATCAGACTTTGATAGGAACCCGTCCAGACAGGAGATTTTTAGGTTTTGCAGAATATAATTCAATACATAGATATTTACCCAAAATGTACGGAGAAAAGAGAAAATTGTCATTCTTACAAAAGATTAAGAATTATTTTAAGAAGGATAAGCCAATCAAAACTAGGGAAGGAATTCTCATCCCACCAGCAAAAATGCCCACTTCATTCATGATGATGGAGAGGGGTTATCATACTTGTGTATGGTTAGAAAATTGGATAGAATATACAAAAGATGACGGTGTTGTATTCCTCTTAGGGTGTCCATAAACGGGCTTTCCAGTATCATGTCCTTATATAGGCACAATTCGCCCTGCCCTTATATAGGCATAAAATCCCAGCCCTTATTTAGGCATTAAACCATGCACTCCAAATACAGGCATGGTCTCCGACATCCGTCCACCCTAACGTCACAACGAGTTCATGAAGAACAGACCCTTAGGCTGCGGGAGTTTCCCTAGCCCAGGACTATTGATTTCTTCAAGGACTCATATATTATGCATGAACCATTATTCCTTAGGGGTTCATTCATGACGTCTTCCGCTGTCCGACTCACGTCAATGCTAACATTATGAGGTACTTCTTAGGTATAAATATACCTTCCCTAGCCCCTGTAAATCAGAGGAGACCTCGACTTCAGAGGAGCCCGTTTCCCGGCCTGACGCACTGAGAAGACGCTGTTATCCCTGCACACAGAGAGTCCAGCTTCCAGTGATCTAACTTCCCTTGCGGGGTGTTGGAGTTCGAGTCTGGCAAAGAGATTCCTACCTCTCTCATTCTTCAGGTATGGAGCAGACTAGAACCTAGAGGGACTCTTGGCATACTTGGCATACTAGGCTTAACATACTCTTAGTATACCATAGTAAGGAATACTTCACCTACTTCATACCTCTTCCTACACCTAGGTTGGGTTAGGCACATTGGGGTAGAACTAGAATAGAAACGCATCGTATGAGTACTCGCATTTTTAGTCTGTGTTATTTATGTAAATGCATATGTACTAAAAGATAATGCTATCGCAGTATTATTTATTTCTACTGCTCACACTGTACATTATTTATCTCGCATACTGTCTTGTGATCGTAACAGCACATTTTACTTACACCAGAAACAAGACTGTTCAATAAATCTTTTATTGAAACGCCCGTCTACTTCTTTCTGTGTAACTTGGAGAAAACTAAGCATGCACGATTGAGCTGAGTGAAATAGTTACCTATTGTTTCCACGACTCTGGGACACGTTCTGATTCTAAAGGGAAACACAGTGGTCATGTTTTGCGGCTGCCAGAAACTACTCCCTTCTTGTTGTCAAGGAGTTTCTTAGTGGCCTCTGAGCTAGCTGGCACAAGTAATTAAGTTTAATATACTCGATAGGGACATACTGACCTTAGTCCTATGTCAAACCTATAGGATATATTATTCCAATGCGCAGAGCCTATTAGGGAAATAGGAGCTACACTACATGGCGCCCAGCGGTTTGGTAAGGCAGTAATTCAACGTTAGATACGGAGTAACTCAGCTGTGCTTTTTCTCTCAAGAGACCCCTACCCATATACTCCAAAAGACGTCTGGAGTGGGCAGGGTTAAGTATCCACCACGGCTACATAGGGCAGTACCCTATATATTAGCTGTTTGGTTTGCTCAACGTTGCAGGATACAGTGTTCCAAAATATTGTACACCTAATCTTTGTTTCCTTGAAACTTGTTCTACATTTTTCAAACAACAAAATGCCTGGCTCCGACACTGAGACCGGAAACGGTGGAGCTGCGGCTGATCCAGCCCAAGCAGCAGCTTTTAACATTACAGGTTTAAATGAAAGCGAGGAGGGTGTTATAGACATCGCTCCAAACTTAAGAAGAGCCATCACTCTAAAACATATAAAACATGGCCACCCACCAAGAGGAGGTAGAGCAGTTTTCGTGATAGAGGCACACGAATCCTTTCAGACAGAGGTATTCTATTCATGGGTAATATTTCCTGAATCCAATCCAGTAACACACATGTTTCACTTCTACAAAGACGTTGATCCACCAGAGGAATATATTCCTTTTAGGATATTGAAATTCCATTAACATACCAAGAGCATCAGCTCTGGTTTAAAGGCGCCCTAAAACATCACAAAAACATTACCAGGCTCGGTCCACTAGGTAGACCAGGAGCAACATGGCCGATTCTAGCCGGCTACACACCTCATCCTGAACTTGAAATAATGTTAGACGAGGAACTACTTACTCAAATAACAGAGTTAATAAAAATCTACAGACAATTGGTCCAATATGTCATGCGGACTTTTACAGTCCAGCAACCATTAACAATTCCAAATCAAACTCCTCACCAGGGGAATACACTAAAAATTACACCACAGACTCTATACGCAGTCATGGGTAAAATGCCCACTAAGCGTGAGCAAATTCCATTCTGGATAGCTCAAAAGATTACTCAAATCGAAGCAGTATTTCCAAATACTAGCCCGTATGAGAAACACAGAATACTGACAATCAGTTTACCGATGGGGATCACACCACAACTGGAAGACTGCACCACTTGGGGCTCAGTCTTTGCTGCCATCTATACTAAAACACATGGCATTCCGTCAATTGCGGTAATACCTGATGTCCTGAAACAAATTCAAAACGAATACGGGGCAGAGCCTGCTCTAAATTTAGGTATGAAATTACTGAAAAATTTCGACCAGGTCTCAACAATAATATTATCTAATATTAAAGGGGAGGCAGCAGCAGTGGCGATCTGCCAAAAATTAAGGGAATTTGATGTTACAGAACATCAAACTGAGCTACCCAGAATTATAGAACAATCTTATGCAGAATTTGGCAGAGATAGTTTGGGTGGAAGACCAGTTAAACTGAAACTATCTAAAAGTCCTGAGAAGGACTCAATTAAACAAACTCCTACATCTTCTAAAAAGAAGTGGGAGACTAATAAACAAAATTCAAACGAGAAACGTTCTCAATCCAGAGGTAGGTCTCCTCAAAAGGAGCCCTCTGAAAGGAGGTATAACCTCAGGAATAGGGATAATTTGAGAAAACCTGACAGGTATCAAGATACTGATACACGTTCCTCTCGTCCCTTTCAGATCTCATCACAGACTTCGGAAAGAAGAGGACGATCGGAACATAGAGAAGAACGCGTGAAATCGAAAGACGACAAACACGCTCCAAAAACAAAAGTAAAACCTCAATTCTCCAAAAAGAAAGTAGCAGGTCTAAAGATCAGACATGCCGAGAATACTGAGAACACAACTCAAGAACGGAGAATGGGCTCAAACAATGCTGGACAGTGCAGCAGAAGTCACAATAGCTCGCCAGAACCTGAAGGAACTTCTGGAGATAGTGGACTTGAATGAGTACATTAAAGTAGAGACTGTAGACACCAGGGTTAGTACTCCACAAAAGTTATATGAAATAACACTCCGGATGGAGGGAGACAAACCTAGACAGGTGAAAGCACTTTTTTGGGAAAGACTATCAAAGGGCTATGACATACTTCTGGCAGAAAAGGACTGGCCACCACAATTTGTCAGGGAGTGCCCACATGGTGAGGACATAATTATGCCTGCCTTCTCCAACTATATAACTATGCATCTAAGATATACATATGCCAGGAAATGGGCAGTGGCCCAGGCCCCAGCATTATATAAAAATCATGTAGGATGGGATGAGGACTTACCTCACCATAAAATACATCTGAAACATGAACCAACGGCCCAACGGCAGTACCCAATAAAGCAAGAATCTAAAAAACAGGTCAGGGAGATCTTAGATCAACGTGAATACCAAGGGGTGATTGAAACATGCACCTCCTCAATGACAATCCTTTGTTTCCTGTCTCCAAGCCAGACAATACATATCGTCTAGTTTTGGATTACAGACACCTAAACACTTGTTCTAAAACTTTTGCAGTGCAAAATGCACATAGCACAGCATTAATGAATAACATTGTGCGTAAAAAATATAAAACAACATTAGATATCTCAAATGGTTTCTTTTGTCAAAACATAGCACCTGAAAGCAGGTACTTAACAGCATTCTCCATAATGGGGACCCAGCGTCACTTTTGTCGACTCCCACAAGGGTTCAAGAACAGCCCAGGTTTATTCTCAGCGAGGGTAACAGAGTTACTACAAATTTATGACAATGAGGCATTGTCTTATGTCGATGACATCTATCTGACAGACGATGACCTGGAAAAACACTTGAACAGGGTGAGCACCATTATACTGGGTTTCGCCTCTGAGGGCTATAAGTTCAACTTTAAAAAGTCCCGAATTGCCCATCTCAATGTCCTATTTCTAGGATATGAGCTTTCAAGTGAAGGCAAGAGCTTGGCAGCTAACTTTCTAGAGAAATGTGCGCTGCTCCAACCTCCAAAGACGCCAAAAAACTTACAATCCATCCTGGGTTTCCTAAATTTTGGAAGAACATACATTCTAAATTACGCAGAAAGGGTTAAACCTCTCTACGCATTAATCAAACCTGATTTTTCGATCAAAAACTGGACACAGGAACACACAGAAATCTTGCGTTCACTCCAGGCTAACATGTTAGCAACAAATCACTTACAAACACGTGTAAGTCAATGAAATTTGGTGATCCGAATAATTTCGGGTCAATGCGGATTCACCTACTTAACCTTCAATGAGGGTGAGAAAATACCAATCGCATACAAATCCCATTTGTACACACAAGCGGAAATGCGCTTCAGTTCAACTGAAAAAATTCTGACAGCAGTTCAAACCGCTGTAGCAAAAGAAAGAGCCTTAGCCCAAGGGAAACGCATTATTGTCGTAACCCCGGTACCAGCTTTAGAAGCGGTCACCAAAGCAAGCATTCCAAATGCTAAAGCATTACATCCAAGATGGATACAATGGGTTAATTCTCTTGCTGCAACAGATGTTGAATATGTTTTTGATCCAGATTTAAAAACCCAAGCATTCCTGCAATATGAACAAGAATGTCCTCTGCATACTGAAATTCTGCCTCTCGATCAGTACAAATTCATAATTTACACTGACGGATCCGCATAGCCCGCAATAGGGAGTAAGCAAGCTTACAGTGCAGCATGTGCAATCGTTAAAGGTCGCATGCGAAATGGCATCTTCAGACCTATGGTCACAAAAACTCAGTCTTTAGGAGATTGTACAGCTCAGCGAGCTGAACTACAAGCATTCAAACTGGCACTTGAAAGTACAGATCGAGAATTCCCCACACTAATAGTGTGCGATTCCTTTTACTGTGTTCAGTCATATAATGACTATATACAAAACTGGCTTGAAAATGGATTCAAAGATGCGAAAGGTGGCACAATAAAGCATAAAATGCTTTGGGAACAAGTAGTTCAGTTGAAAAATGAACTACCAAAGGCTCACGTGATCCACACACTGAGTCATCAACGTGATGGCGTTCATGTTGCAGGGAATTCATTGGCTGACGAAGCCGCAAAGGGGGCTGTTCAGACGGCTTCCGTAGCTGCGATCACTCGTTCAAAAACAAAAATAGACGGTGAGATAATGTTGGCTGTCAATGCATCAAGCAAAGGCAGCAGTGCAGCGTTACCAAAAAAGTTTCCACTCAAGTACTCTTATGTAATTGATGCGAACAACGTTCCTTTTGCTCGAATCCCTGGAGTGGGGGATAGGGTAATTCCAAACAAGGAACGCAGATTAGGACTAATCCTAGCAGCACATGAAGGGATAGCTTCTGCCCATGCAGGTGTTTCAGCGACAGTATCTTTACTCAAGCAAAGATATTGGTGGCCTGGCATTCGGAAACAAATTAAAAACTATGTTTTAGAATGTGATATTTGCCAACAGATGAAAGTCTCAACAGTGAAACGTCCTGCGCAGACACCCCTGTTAATTTCAGACAAACCATTAGCTTGTGTTTACCTGGACCACTGCGGTCCCTTGCAAAGGGACGGTAACTATAAATATATCATGGTTGCAGTGGATTCATGCTCTAGGTTCCTATGGTTATGGCCTCAGCGCTCGGCTGACGCTCGAACTGTTATAAAAGATTTGCAAGTCTTTATCGGCACATACGCAATAGGCACGCTACATTCTGACCAGGGTCCTGCGTTTAGCTCTCGGGCTTACAAAGAAGCCATGGCCAGTCTGGGCGTTGCATTGCGGTACTCCTCTCCATTCCATCCTGAGGGAAATTCGGTTGTGGAAAGGAAAAACCGGGACATAAAGCAGTCTATAACAGCTAGGGTATTAGGTTCGGGTGATGGGTGGGTCAAACACCTTAGTGGGGTCCAACGCTCATTGAATAATCTGCCAAGAAGTTCTCTAGGGGGTCACTCCATATGAGGTCCTATTTGGGACAAGAATGTGGGTACCAGACCTTGAACACGTAGGCACAGTGGTGGAAAATAAACCGTTTGATATCAAAGATCGTTTGGCTGTTTTACAGGAACTCAATAAATTAAGAACGAAACAAAGCAACGTATTCCTACAGCCAACCACCACTGGGGAAAAATCGGCGGTCCCAGCAAGGCCTGTCTGGATTCCAAAAGTTGGGGATCTAGTCAGAGAAAAGATTGCGGACAAGAAGGAATTTGGACCTTCTTACAGACAACCAGTACCTGTCCTAGCAGTTCAAGGAACAAGAACAGTACTTCTGCCGCCCCTTGCTGGAAGAAAGGAGAAAAGATTTGTGTCCATCGACCTCATCAAACCACAGTATGTGGCCAATACTAAATAGTAGGCCTCGTGGACTCCGACCTAGTAGCAGACGCACTCCTCTCGCTACTATCCAAGAGGTTCAGACTGAAAGACTGATAACAATCGAGAATTCAGCTGTAACTGATGGAGGACTAGGCAACAACGCTATGGAACTCATCCCTCTTGAACACCAAATAACAGTTCGTCCAAATACACCTGTCTACACCAACGTGGCAAGGGATGAACTGGTTCCAGTGATTTCTACAAATCCTGATGTAATTCCTACAATTGATAGAACTGCTTCTGGCTATTTCATTAACTTTGATACGTTCTCAGAAGATCCGAGTGAACCTGAAACGACGCCAGCATCATTGAAATTCAAGCAGCAAGTACAAGACTTTCTTCACTTTCTGAAAAAGACTTATTTGGTTTCTCCATGGATTGAACTCTGGATTACATCTGGACTTTTTGTTTTCCTGCTCTGGCTAGCTTTGGTAACAACTGTGAGCGTGCTTATAAGTGGCAGATACATCCATGTGAACACTGAAGGAAAAGACGTGAACGTACTTTTGAAACCTCATAAATCTTCCCATCGTGAAGCAAGAGACTTGTCATCAGTGAACATCACAGCTGTTCCTATACAGGATGGTATAGTGTGGGACACAACAGATTATGATATCTTCGGCCCGAATGAACAATTGAACATACCACATTTGTTTAAAATTTCACTAAGTGATCTAATTACGTCCAGTACCTATTCAGATGATTGGGACTTTGAGACTGTGAATGACATAATGTTTGACCTAGAAAAATCTGCTGCATTTTCTAAAAATGAATATTTAGAGGGTTCATCAGACTATGAACAAATGTATTGTTACAACCACTATGGTCATCATTATTTGCATAAATCTGCATATCCAAGACACATGTGTCTTGATGTTTAACCAATGGGAACATTGTCCTACACCACCTAAAGGTAGTTCAAAAACATTTGCCAACAAGTTTCCATATTTTTCAGGTTACAATACATCTGATCCAGAAATGTTTTACTATAAAAATGTAAACAAAACAGGACTGAAAATTATGTTAACTAATACAAAACAGATTTACTCTGCAGCATTTATTGCCCGACTGTCTAGACAGGGTTTCGTCTTATGGAAAGACACGGTAGACACAAAAACTGTCTGGGGTACTAAAGATTGGCAAGTACAGGGTATAGAAGCTTTATTTAGAGCCTGCATTATCCCTGAACAAATACTGTTTTTGAATGAAACCGTCCAACAAACATCTTGTCTTGGATTAGCCAAGATCAAAGAGATGAACACACCTTCTGTACCAACACCTGCAAGTGATAATAATACAAAGGCAGTGGTGACAGTTGACAATATACTACAACTCAACAGATCTAATCCTGATTGGAAAAAATGGTTGATCTGGCCCACAGACACGAATAACTGTCATGAAAGATTCCTGAATAAAACTCAGGGCTTTACTATTAATAGGCCAGACCCAAGATACGTCCAAAGACAACATCCGGGGGTAGTAACAACATACAGTGTAGGAAAATTATGCCTCGATTGGCTGCATAAGTCTACACTACAGGATGTGAAACAACACTTAACCTTACTTATAAAGGACGCAGACCTTAGGGAGTTCTTGCTTGGACCAAGAAAACCGCGTCAAAAACGTTTCATATATGCCGGCATTTATGCTGCCTATAATGAAGCATGGAAAGTATCACAGATGGAGGCTGCAGAACGAATACGTGAACTTGATCGTATTAATTTAGAGCAACACTCTCGGTGGTCGACAATGGGTTAACAACTTTGTCCTCCAGAATATATTCATTGGATGGCATTGTATCCTCTGCTATCGACATACTAGAACAAGATTTGGCGATGTTACAACAAGGCCAATCTCAATTACGTTCTATTGTGTTATTAAGCTGGACGCTGCAATCTTTGCGAGCGGGCTATGTGCCTTGGCATTTCATCAACACGTCAGCTCTGTTTGCAGAATACAATCTAACTGATAAACAGATCGAACTGGCACAAAGAGGAGCAAAGTATACAGTGCTGAGCATTGAAAAACTGGAAAAGTTACCATTCACAGTGGCAGAAAAACCAGCTACAGAATGGCTTATTCATGGCAAAATAACATTACCTGTGACTACTTTTCAGTTTCAGTATTGCCTCAGACAAATGCAAGCAGGCAAATATGAAAGGTTGGGTAAGGAATACATTAAGACATCTTGGGATTTACCGTATACATATAGATGTTGGAGTGGGGATCGTGAAGTGTTTTTGAGCGGTACACACTGTAAACGTGCACTGAGCGGTTCACTTCTATGTCAGGACATTTCTTTACACGGGGCTTGTAATGGTTCTGTGGCAAATTTGTCTTGCCATCAGCAGGGTACACCAGCTGCTGTGATTAATCCAGCGTTTGGACAACTTTCTAATGGGAGTTACCTCATGTTGAATGATCAGAGTTGCTGCGGCATGCTGCCAGGCATCCCATATCTAGTAACGGTCAACTCCAGGGTCACTTGCTGTATGCAAGTATTGTTTCCCCCAATAGACAGAGTCAGGGAGTCGCCTCTATGGCCTTCGCTGAACGTCTCTTTTATAAGATTTGATACTTTGAGCAGAATGAAAGCCATGCTTTTACAGCAAACAGTGCCTTTGACCTCGGCCAAAGAAACGTATGATCTACAGGTAGCAAGGACTTCGGCTGAGATACAGACTTTAATACGTACAAACTGCCCTATACATTTCGTAGAAATGATAACACGCATCTTCAACATGTCTGATACAAGTGGAATTATACATGTATTTAAGAGCATCTGTACCGGTCTGTTAGCACCTTTCCAGGCAATACTCGGAATCATCCCGAACTTTGCACATTCGGTGTTTGGTGGCATACCATTAATTCTAGCACTTGTTGCCGGAATTCTATTTCTCTTCCTGCTATTGCGCTATGGCCAGCCTATTCGCAGACATCACTCCGAGCGAAATGGAGAAAGCTCTCCTTGAACGAAAGTGCTGTGAGCGAATAGTACAGCTTTTGGGCATGACTCGTCTACGGGACCTTAATACAACTTGGTTCCTGTCATTCCGACCAATCTGGCAAGATTGCATCTTACCTGTTCTACGATGCCTGCTATGCGGTGAAGAATGCGTGTTGGACACTTGTCTAACATTTCCATCAGCCACGCCAACGGATGTCGATACTCTGCTGGTCCCGATAACGGCCCATGCTCTGTGTTGTCCCCAGAGGCTACCAATCCTGATGTCAGCATTCATTGAGATCTCACAGACGCTTCCGGCTGCTGCTGAGGTACGAGGAAGATCTACAGGCACACAGGTAACAATGGACGCGAACATTGCTGCGGCATCCTGTGCTGCAAGCGATGCTTCACATCTCTGTGCAATTAATCTACTACACGAGGTGTTCCAGCTGACACCAACTACAGTGGATGATGTTTTGTCTATAGAAATAGATGATCTCATGTTTACACCAGACCCGTAAACTGACTCTGATTCAGCATACAGTGTTCCAGAGATGCAGTAACAATTTGGCCTTCATTTTTCAAAACAACTTGGAACTCTACCAAAATTGAACTTTTTCCCATTTTTCGAATGAAAATGGCACTTCAATCTGCTTAAAGTAGAACTAGCCTTATAATACAGACTTCAAGGTACTTCCACGGACACTTAGTCATCTTGTGTGTCTAAAACAGTTTATTAATTTCCATGACATGAAATGACTTTGATTTTTGAAAAACTTATCGATCATTTTTTTTGTCACATGTAAATATTACTGCTTATTTCATTCCAATTGCATTTATTTTCGAACTTTATGCCTGAAATGAAAAGCAATGCTTCAAATGTACAGTACCTTTTGCATTTTTTACTATGTTTTTAAATGCTTTTAAGAAATATTTTTTAAAATATGCAGTACTCCATTTAATGTTTAGCATTTTAAATGTTTAGCATTTTAGTATTATCGTACACACGAAAGTGGAGTGGGTGTTGTATTCCTCTTAGGGTGTCCATAAACGGGCTTTCCAGTATCATGTCCTTATATAGGCACAATTCGCCCTGCCCTTATATAGGCATAAAATCCCAGCCCTTATTTAGGCATTAAACCGTGCACTCCAAATACAGGCATGGTCTCCGACATCCGTCCACCCTAACGTCACAACGAGTTCATGAAGAACAGACCCTTAGGCTGCGGGAGTTTCCCTAGCCCAGGACTATTGATTTCTTCAAGGACTCATATATTATGCATGAACCATTATTCCTTAGGGGTTCATTCATGACGTCTTCCGCTGTCCGACTCACGTCAATGCTAACATTATGAGGTACTTCTTAGGTATAAATATACCTTCCCTAGCCCCTGTAAATCAGAGGAGACCTCGACTTCAGAGGAGCCCGTTTCCCGGCCTGACGCACTGAGAAGACGCTGTCATCCCTGCACGCAGAGAGTCCAGCTTCCAGTGATCTAACTTCCCTTGCGGGGTGTTGGAGTTCGAGTCTGGCAAAGAGATTCCTACCTCTCTCATTCTTCAGGTATGGAGCAGACTAGAACTAGAGGGACTCTTGGCATACTTGGCATACTTGGCATACTAGGCTTAACATACTCTTAGTATACCATAGTAAGGAATACTTCACCTACTTCATACCTCTTTCTACACCTAGGTTGGGTTAGGCACATTGGGGTAGAACTAGAATAGAAACGCATCGTATGAGTACTCGCATTTTTAGTCTGTGTTATTTATGTAAATGCATATGTACTAAAAGATAATGCTATCGCAGTATTATTTATTTCTACTGCTCACACTGTACATTATTTATCTCGCATACTGTCTTGTGATCGTAACAGCACATTTTACTTACACCAGAAACAAGACTGTTCAATAAATCTTTTATTGAAACGCCCGTCTACTTCTTTCTGTGTAACTTGGAGAAAACTAAGCATGCACGATTGAGCTGAGTGAAATAGTTATCTATTGTTTCCACGACTCTGGGACACGTTCTGATTCTAAAGGGAAACACAGTGGTCATGTTTTACGGCTGCCAGAAACTACTCCCTTCTTGTTGTCAAGGAGTTTCTTAGTGGCCTCTGAGCTAGCTGGCACAAGTAATTAAGTTTAATATACTCGGTAGGGACATACTGACCTTAGTCCTATGTCAAACCTATAGGATATATTATTCCAATGCGCAGAGCCTATTAGGGAAATAGGAGCTACACTACAACGGAGTATTCGCTTTCCCAGAGAATGGTACTTTCAATGGGAGAATTCTTCAAAATTTAAGAATGAGAATGAATTAATTAGAACCCAGACCAAGATTATCGCTGTATGAAGCCCTAGAAGAATGGGAGACAGAAGCATTTGAACGTGATAGACCCAGGAGCAATAGGGGCTATAGGGGATTTTTCCATAGATACCAGAATGGGACAAGAGAAAGTCAGTTGAAACAGTGGAGACGAGCGATGATTAGTGAAGGTTTGTACCCAGTATTCATGGCTGATGAGCAGCTAGGGAGCAAATGCAAAGAAAAGACTAGACATATGACAGGGTTTGGAGAATTCGAAGATGAATTCATGGAAGAAATATTAAAGAACCCTCCACCATACCAGGAAGAGTTGGGTGGATGTTCCCCAAGCGCACCTGTTTTGAGAACACTGTTAGTACCTCGAGTACCGCATAATCCACCAGTTAATAGAGTACTTCAGGATAAGGAAAAAGAGGCTTTAGACAGAAATAGAGCAGAGTTAATACAGAAAATAACAGTTGAATGTACATCCTGATTCCCTGACTATACCTAACTATTGGTCCCGTGGTCCCTTTATATGGCGACAAAGTAAATTGCCCGAAACCTCTAGCTATGACTACACCTGTGGATATTCCTAAACATGAAGCTGTAATAATTGATGATCATATCAGTGACTGTGAATCTATGATTTCACTAATGGATTTGCCTATTCGAGAATCTGCAAATAGCACCCCCAGAAGAACCACACCTGGTTGCTCAAAGGATGTAAATATAATAACATCTTCAGGAACTAAAAGTGCAACCGTAGTAACTCCAGAAGACTTAGAAAGATGGGCACAAGGAATAGACAGACAGAGTTCACCCCCAAAGATTTTGGACATTTATAAATTGAAAGTCGAGTTAGAAGAAATGATAGCAGGCAACGTAGGAGTAGATCGTTTAAATACCTACAGTGAAGAAGAACTATTGTTCGTATGTAGGAGCATAACCAGAAATGCAAAAATATTCCATGAAAAGTTAACGGATTTGGCCTCAGAGATGGGAATTGAAATAAGGAAGTCAAAAGTGTTGCAGAGACCATATAGAGCAGAATTTACTGACAAAGACTTAGAAAATATGAATACATCTGGTAGAAAATTACAAATTAAAGAATTAATGACAGTCTTACAGAAATGGGGACAATTGGATATATGGAAAACTAGATGGTCAAAGAAAAAGGAAGAAGCACGTTCAAATAGAATGACATCTGAGTATTTATTGAAGGAAACAGGAAAGGTAGAACAGATGTATCCAATGAGAGAGGTTCCAGGAGGAGGCTACGTTCATGTCCCATGGAGTAGGCAAGACATTTTGTCATTTACAAATGATTTTCCAAAGTTGAGAGAAAAACCGATTGAATGGTACAAGCAGGTTGAGAGGTTTGTGAAGGTTTCAAAAGTTTTGTTAAAGGATCTAGATGGTTTATTTGACATAGTGGTACCTGCCGATTTCTGGACAGACTGTAAAATTACAATGGACTGGCCTAGTGAAGAATATCCTAGGGATCCAAAGACAGGTGCTCCATCAAATGATGTGATGAAGAAGTATCACCAGGTAATAACTTATTTGAAAGGGAAAATACCACCAAAAGAAACAGATTGGGTGAAAATAGACAGAACAACCCAAGAAGCAAATGAATCGGTACATGCCTACTATGAATGTCTATTACAGGTGTTCAAACAGTATAGTGGGTTTGAAGATATTGGAGACAAAAATATGAGTCAGTTTGTCTATCGATTTGTTTATGGTCTAAAACCAGAGATTTGTCAGATGATTAAGCAACATATGTTATGTTGGCAAGGAAAGCCTATTGATGAGATTTTGAAATATGCTAAATATTGTGGGGATGACATTGAGGATAGGCACAAGAAACTACAAGAAAAAGTGATGTGGGCTCAAGTGAAAATGGCTGAGCGACAGGGAATTAATTTAGATAATCCATCTGAAAGTCAGGGAAAAGAATCTGGATCGAATGGTGACACAGGAAATGGTGGAAAGGTAAGAGGACGAATGAGTAGAGAAGAGGCTAAAAAGAAATTTCCTTGTCATGGATGCGGAAAGTTGGGACATTGGAAGAATGAATGTAAAAAGATTCAAAATAATAATGGCCCAAATCATAATTTAAATCCACAGACGCAGAACGACTCACAGCAGGGTGTAAATCCTCAGAGTCAGTTGCCACCTGCCCCTATACAGGGTAATGTAAGCAGAGCAAAGCACGGTACAGACATCGGATATCAAGGAGGAAGGGGTAAGAATGAATATGTAACTTCACAGTTTCTTTTACAGGATGATTTTAATCCATATGATTATCAATGACGGTGCCTAGGAGAGGGGGAGAAGGAGTGCGTACTTGGCGCATCCTTGCCGGTAGATCAGTCAGGTCCATATGTTGAAGGGAAAGTAAAAGGGAATGATATCACTTTTCTTTTGGACACTGGTGCTACCCGTTCTACTGTAAGAACAGCAGACATCCCAGACCTCCCTCTCTCTGGAGAAGCTATCCAAGTGGTAGGTGTAGCCAATCGGAAGATTAGAACACCCCTTACAGAACCCATGGAAGTAAGAATTGGAAACTTCAGAGAAATGCACCAATTTGTGGTGTGTGATTCCAGTCCTGTAAATTTACTGGGCAGAGACTTACTGTGCAAAATGAATTGCACTATTTTCTGCACACCGGATGGTGTTGCAATACAGACCCCGGATGAAGATCATGTTTACAAATTCATTATAGCCAAGCAAGGTACGGAGGTAGATGAAATGTTTTCCTTGATAACCAAAGATGAATTACCAGAAGAGTCAAAAACTACAGTGAGCTCAAAGGTATGGGATTTTACTGGAAAAGAAGTAGGTCTGATGGCAAATATAGACCCAGTGAAGATCACTGTAAAGGAAGGCGCGATTTTCCCAAATACCAGACAGTATAAAATGAGTGCTGAAGTGAAAGCAGGAGTTACTGAGGAAATTGGCAGAATGGTGAAACAAGGTATATTAAAAGAAGTTATGAGTAGCCCTTGTAATTCGCCAATCATGGGGTTGAAAAAGCCTAGTGAAAAATATAGGATTGTTCAGGATTTGCGGAAAATTAATAAAATTGTGGTACCTTGTTGTCCTATAGTACCAAATCCTGCAGTGATCCTATACCAAATACCATGGAATGCAGAATGGTTTACAGTAATTGATTTGTGCCAAGCATTTTTCTCAATTCCATTGCACCCAGATAGTCAGTATTTGTTTTCGTTCAAATTTGAAAATCACGTTTATGTGTGGAATCGTGTTCCTCAGGGGCACACAGAAAGTACCTCCATTTTTAATCAGATACTGAAAAAGTGCCTAGAAAAAGTAGTAATGCCTAGGAACTCAGTCTTGGTACAACAATACATAGACGATTTGTTAATCGCATCTAGAACTTATGACGATTGTGTCACCGACTCGTTCTCAATCATTTGGCTGAGGAAGGTCGCAAAGTGTCACCTGAAAAGTTACAATTTTGTACAACAGAAGTTAAGTACTTGGGACACCAAATTGAAAGAGGAAAGAGAAGAATAACCTCTGAGAGAATAAAAATAATTAAGCAAATGAAAATGCCAGTAACACAGAGAGGTGAGAATGTTTCTTGGAATAGTAGGATACTGTCGACAATGGATCGTAGGGTTTTCACTACTAGCAAAGCCTTTAATTCAGTTAACCAAAAAGAAAGCAAAAGATCCAGTTGAATGGGATGATGAAAGTGCCAGTGCATTTGTAAAATTAAGAAATGCTTTGTGTGAGGCACCTGCCCTGGGCATGCCTGACTATACAAAAGAATTCACATTATTTTGCTATGAAAGAGAAAGTTGTGCACTCTCAGTCTTAACACAAAGACATGGACAGGACAGACGTCCTATAGCATATTTTTCTGCTACATTAGACCCAGTGGCTGCAGCATTGCCAGGCTGTTTAAAAGCAGTAGCTGCTACTTGTATGAGCATTGAACAAAGTGAGTCAATAGTAATGGGACACCCTGTCAAGGTATTCGTCCCACATGCAATTGTAATCCTGTTGACAAGAACTAGAACTCAGCATCTCACACCTAGTCGGATGACAAGATATGAGTGAATAATTCTAGGAGCTGAAAATGTGACCATAGCTAGGTGCACAGTTGTAAATCCTGCTACACGGTTACCAGATCCATATTGCGAAGAAGTCAGGGACGACCCAGAACAGGACTGTTTGCAAGTCACAGAGTTGTGTACCAAACCACGCCCTGACATACAGGAAATGCCTCTTAAGAACCCAGACAGGGAGCTGTTTGTGGACGGCTCATGCCTAAGGCATGAGGATGGCAAATTGAGTGCAGCTTATGCTGTATGTGAACTTTCTGGAATAGTCGAAGCATCCTATTTATCAGGAGTCAAATCTGCACAAGTAGCTGAATTAATTGCTTTGATCAAAGCCTCCAAAATTGGGAAAAATCTAAAAATAACCATATTTACGGACAGTCAATATGGGTACGGGGTTGTGCATGATTTTGGCCAACTGTGGATGCAGAGGGATTTTAGGACTTCTTCAGGATCCAAAATCAAAAATGGGCAGCTTGTAAAAGAATTATTGGAGGCAATACAATCACCAAAAGAATTGGCAGTGGTGAAATGTGCCGCACACCAGTCAGGAGATGACTGGGTGGTAGCCGGTAACAGATACGCAGACCTAATCGCTCAACACTGTGCCAGAAATAGAATGGCAGTAAACAGAAAAATCGAAAAAATGGGAATCAGCTGCCAACTTATGCTATGTTCAACACCTGAAACATGGAATGATGTGAGACGATTGCAGGATGATGCGGAGGAGAGTGAAAAGGATGTTTGGATAAAAATAGGGTGTACACGAAGAACAGATGATGACGTGTGGGTTTATTCAGATGGCAGACCAGTCATGCCTGATTGCCTGATTTCACAAATGGCCAGAATGTATCACGGAGACACACATGTAGGGAGCGATGCCATGATTAGACTTTTCAGACAAAATTGGTACAATCCAAAGTTTAGGGCTGCAGCAGAGAGTCTTTGCCAGAGGTATTTAACTTGTCAAATGTATAATCCAGGAAGGAAAACAGTAATTGGTTTAGGTAAAATTGGAAAGGAAAAAGGCCCATTTGTGAGATTGCAGTTGGATTTCATTCAGTTACCACCATGTAAAGGACTGACATATGTACTTGTCATAGTGTGTCTGTTTTCAAGGTGGGTGGAGGCTTACCCTACCAGGAGGAATGACAGCATAACAGTTGCAAAACTGTTATTACGAGAACTCATTCCACGGTTCGGTTTCCCAGTAACTTTGGAATAAGATAGAGGGAGTCACTTCAATAACGATGTAATTCGAATAATCTGTGAAGCATTTAAAATTGAACAAAAATTGCACTGTGCGTACCGCCCAGAGGCTTCTGGAGTGGTTGAACAAATGAATGGCACAATAAAATCAACATTGTCAAAGATGTGTGCATCCACATCGTTAGGTTGGCCAGATGCATTGCCTCTTGTCTTAATGGGACTCCGAAGCATTCCTGATAGAAATACAGGATTGAGTCCACATGAAATCATCATGGGAAGAGCAATGAGACAAGCCCATGTACCTGGAAATAAACTGCTGAACATAACTGATGATATGGTTCTAGATTATTGCAAAGCATTGGCTGACCTAGTGCGTTCCGTCTCTCACCAGATTGGAGAAGACGCAGTTTCCAGGCAGCCTGAACAAGAGCATGATCTGAACCCTGGAGACTCGGTGGTAGTGAAGCATCACACCAGAGAAACGTGTTTATCACCCAGGTGGGGCGAACCTTGTCAGGTTATATTGGTTACAAACACAGCAGTGAAATGTGCAGGTTTACCTAATTGGATTCATGTAAGCCATACCAAAAGGGTGCCAGCTCCTGAAGAAAGAGATCCTCAGTCAGCATCAATAGCTGAGGAAGCAGAAGGTTGTACAGCTGAAGAATCTCAAGTGATAGATTCAGGAGTAGCTGAAGAAGAACAACCGAGCACAAGTCAGGACTGGATACCAGTGGTTGATATACCTGAAATCTTTATCAAAACAAGGAGCAGAGCTAGATTAGAAGAAATTAGTGAGGACCAGATAGAAGAAGAAGAACAAGCTCAGGATAGGGAGGTTGAAACTATAAGAGAACCTGAGCAGGCCCAGATAGGGAAAGGAAATTGGGCTCAAATTGACAACGAAACAACAAAATTTGAGCAGGGACAGACAGGTTCAGAAGAACGCGGTCAGGCTGCAGAAGTACAGAGTGCAATAAGCCCTGATCAGAACCAGTTAGGACAAGAAAATCACGTTCAGGGAGAAGAAAATCAAGAAAACATTGAACATAAAAATATCAAGCAAGAAGACGTCAATCCTGAACAGGGCCAATTAGTAGAGACTCACATTCAGGCAACTGAAGAAACATCAATAAAACCTGAACAAGAGCAGATAGAGTGGGAAACTGAAATCGAAGACAAACAATTTGTGCCACACCTTGATAATAAAGGAGTTTTTAGAAAAGACTCCGAAGGAGAAGATACAGTGCAAACCAAGAAAATCAGAAAGGGTGATCATTGGCCTAGTGTCATTAAAAGAGTGAAATACCATATAGTAACACGAAGTGAAGACCCAGAACAAGTAAATGAAGTAACGAGCTTATCTGGACAAACAAGTGGGACTGAAAAACGAAAAAGCAAAGAATTGAAAGTAGTGAACAATAAGTTTAAAGGTCCTGATTGGACTTATATAATTCTCGAAGACTGCAAAAGTTCAGAAACAAGTGAAAGTGGTGACGAAGGAACAAGTGCAGAACTGACTTATGAAAAAGAAGTGAAACCACCTTGATAACGTTAAAATTTTGAGGAAAGAAAAAGAAAGAAGAGAAATCTTCTTAGTCAAAAATGGCTGAGGACAGTGTTTCTGGGAGACCGAAACGGAAATGTTGTAAAAGATGCTGTGCTATATGCATATGTAGTCTGGTAGTGGTGCTTATAGTGTGGTTAGTTGTGATTGTAGCAATTCCTTACCTTATGATAATGGACAAAAAGAATAACAACGATACCAAGGGATAGATAGATAACCTGAAAAGTGATAGAGTAGAAATAGAAGCAGAAGATGAACCAGATTTTCATCACGTGGTAACAGATAATGATACCAGCTTAAATGTCTTTGCTAAATTATTTCAGTACGTAGATACAATGGATGTTAGTGATTGTTATGTCTGTATGAAGTTACCTGAATCAGTAGCAGAAGGTTTAACCTTTCATCATTTACCTTTAACTTATGGTATATCATGTAGTGTACTAACTAGTTTATTTTATAGGACAGGGAAACTTCAGTATTATTATTCAAATATAGATGTGAGATTTTCAGAGGTTCATATTCGAAAGAATCTGAACCCAGTGCTTAGTAGTCAAGATGCACAGTTTATGGGAGAGTTTTTCTTAACGAAGTCAATAGACATAACACATGCGCATAGAAGCAATATAACATGTTCATTACGTGAAGAAGAGAAGATATTTTTAAACTTAGTTGAAGATAGAAGACAGAATTTCCAAAAGAAGGCATCTGAGCATAAGGCTCATCTTCCACCTTGGGCTGAGAAAGAGGGTATTTATACACCTGGCAAAGCTCAAGCTGCTATGGCTCTAGATTTTGTAAAGACAGGGAAAATGTGTCTTCATAGATTAAAAACTGAATATAACAATGTTTTTATTGGTACCAGTGAATGTGAACATAATTTCTTAATTCTTGGAGGTTGGGGACTAAAAGGAGGAACAGATTCAGTTTTTCCTGGAATATATTATGTGTGTGGGAATAAGGCTTACTTTAGGCTTCCTGAACGGTGGTATGGAAGTTATTTTGGAATAGTTTTTCCAAAAATATACCATGTAAAAAGAAACACTGGGAGCAATGAAAATAATAGTGAACTAACAAGTAGTAAGAGAGCTAGTTTTTCAGAAATTGTAGGTGATATATTTGGTGCATTGATGCCTTCAGTGGGAGTAATTCTGAACTCAAGGAGAATATGTAAATTGTCTACAGTGGTTGATCGTTTATCAACGGATACTGCTGGAGGATTTCTAATGATTAATGCGGAGATGGTTGCGATTAGATCTATGGTTATGCAAAATCGACTTGCTCTTGATATAATATTAGCAAAAGAGGGCGGAGTCTGTAAAATGTTGAAAACGAAACATTGTTGCACATATATTCCGGACAAAAGTACAGAAATCGGAACATGTATAAAGAATATAACTAAACTTGAGAAGGAACTGAAACCACTGGAAGTTGATAGTGTATGGGAAAGATTGACAAATAGCATTGCGTCAATTGGTACCTGGTTTACTAATGTAGGGAAAGGATTTATAGGTCAAATAATAGTACCCTTAGTAGGGATAGCAATAACTGTATTGTCAATAATGATATGGTGCAAATGTTGTCGAAAGAAGGAAACATATAGGGTGAGAGGAAGAGGCAAGAAAAGGAAATTTGATGAGATTGAATTAGAAGACATGAGAAGGGAAATTTACAAGAAACTGAAAGACAAAGTAAAGAATAGACAATGTAAAAATGAAAATGTGACGGAAATATGTTAAGTTGGCTTTTTGTTGTAGGTAATTTTGATGGCTCAGAAACGCCATCAGAGAGGGGATTGATGGAGCAAGGACTCACAATGAGACTTGCTCGGAAGCAATTCTCTCACAGTATTAATTAATTTGTACTAAAACCATGTAATGTCTTATTAATAATGTGCAACACAAACATATTTATCTTGAAGATGCTTGCCTATGTGTTTTCCGTTAATAAGTAATCCTTGTCTAATCCAAAATGGCCACTAAAACGCGGGAATCTTACTGCGCATGTGTCAACCATGTCACGTGGTATGACGTCTTTCTTTGCTTGGAGGGAATCTTTTGCTTCTGCGCAGTGTATGCTAAAATGGCTGCTTTAATGTTTTCACATGCTAAAGCTTACCCATTGCTGCAATTAATAATGTGATATTCTAACGCTACTAATGCGGGATAGACATTTATAATTAAATGGGACTAGGGTAGAAGTAGGAGGTATACAGTGAAAACATTTATTTTTGATTTTAATATGTCTCTTCTTTGATTTTCTATTAGTTTGTAAAATGGGCCTGGGTTGACTAAACGGCAGCTCAAGAATCATGTGACCTACGCATGCGCCCTGAAAACGAACAAAGCAAAGCGATGAAGTCAACTTGGAAGATGTCCAAGGACAAGACCCGCTGATCACCTTCAGAGTTCATCCAAAATGTCCTACAAAATGATACTTTTTGTATATACTTTGTATTAAAATAGTTGTGAAACGGGTGGGAAATAAAGCAAATGTATTAATTGAGAGGGGCGGTATTTTTAAATAATGGGCTTAGGAAAATGGAACTAAATTGACGGTGTGAGGATCAACCCCCTGTCCAATCAGAATTAGTGGGCCCATAAATTTGAAACATTAATGGGAGGTACATGGGCATAGAAGGGTATAATAGATATAGAATTAGCTAATTAGTTAGCACAGAGTGGCAGTAGCATTAGGAGAACAGATGAACATAGATGCGGTAGCAGAGAACCGATGCTATTGCAGAACAGAGCAGACTGACCGCTGTCCGAAGAGGTCGTGAAGTGGGGGCGGCGGACCGTATTAGAGGGAGACGCGGAAGAATCCACGAGGAGGAACGAAGTGTCAGAGAGGGGAACGACGCAGGCGTCGTTGGTAGAGAGGTCACCCATCCTGTCCTGAACCTGGTCCGGAGGTCTTGGTCTTCATCTTTCTTGGGACCCTTTTCCAACTCCTTGGCCAAGGGGTTTGGTTATCACACCTTTAGGTAACTATAAATGCGTAATTTTAGTTGTACTGCTGTCTCTATCTTCTCCTTTCTGAGGGGCCGTCATTTTTGATTAATAGGTGACTATAAAGTGTGCTTCCTCCTTGATATGCGATTAAGTGCCATGTGGCTTGTATTTACTCTGCTAAATAATTTTAGATAAACATTTTAAAACTTCCTGAGTCAGTGGTTATTTCAGGTGTTTGATGACATTATGTTTTCTATGATCTCATTACAACCCCAGTTATCAAAGGTCCATTGGTAAGTCATTACTCTTCAATCAGAAAAGGTAATTGGTAGCAGGGATTTTGATAAAGAGTACAACTGACTCCCACCAGCGGTGATTACTAGTTAGTGTGAATGAATGGGCCCAGGTGAGTATCTAGTGTATGAATGCTTGTTGCTAGTAACCCGCTGGATCAATGGTATCTGCAAAGAGAGACCGGGGGATCTGTAGGCGAGGGTGCTGCAGAGAGTGGAGTGGGGCTGGTCTGGACAAGCATTTGCAATGCAATCGGTCTCGCCTTTGGGACCTTATATGTATTTAGCTATGCAGCACATTAGTCTGGGTGCTGAAACATCTACTGTTCTTTAAGATGGAGGGAAAGTAAGCACCAAACTGCGTGACATGCCAGGTTTGGGAACACATGGAGAGAAATATTGCCTTTCAGCGGGCAATGGTACAGTCTGAAGCTCTGTTTTTAATATAAAATCAGGGCCTTCGGTGGTCATATCACTGAAAATACAAGATTTGAAAAAAATATTATTGTCTACGGGTGCTCTTGGAAGACAATTTCTATGGACTGGAATCGAGAGAATGCTGAAGTGATTCTGGTATTTTACTGACCTCTGCTGGTCGTTTTTTTATCAAGAAAGTTAAATATAGGCAGTTGCCAGAAAAATAAAAAAAAGAAAGTCCCTGAGCAGAAAGCAATTCTGATATTTTACTGACCTCTACTGGTCGTTTTCTATCAAGACAGTTAAATAGAGACAGTTGAACAGAAAAAAAGTCCCTAAGCGTAAGCAGACAAGGCCTAGGGCTGATCTCCACAGCCCACAAAGTACATACACATATAAGTATATACTAAAGTATATACAAGAGGTCTTGAATGCTCAACCTAAAAATGATGGACAGAATGCTGAACAAATCAAACATTCACCCCGAGTCACAGATCTGGATTTAATCCATCATTTTTTTGCTCATCACGGCACCCCAGTTTGGACCCAGCCATATGCTAATCAGTCTTGGCCCTGCTCCCCATGAGAATAGTCTAGCCCTAACTGCCAGGTCAGGCCCTCCCTGTACAGGAAACAAGCATTGTGGGACCGGTTTTGGCGTATCACCCCTCATCAGCCAGGCTAGCCTGAATCCAGTGGCACAGTGAGCACGGGACCCACGTCTAGGCATACCCTTTACTCTTAGGGTGACAAAGAAAAAAACAAATGAAGGAAGGAAGGAATGCTGAACAAATCAAACAAATCACACCCATTTACAGATCTGAGCTTATTCTATTGTTTTTTTGCTCACCACGCCATCTTGGTTTCAAACGAGCCATATGCAAATCAGTCTTGACCCTGCTCCCCATGGGAACAGTCCAGCACGAACTAACAGGCCAGGCCCTCCCTGGACCGGAAACAAGCATCCTGGGACTGGTTTCTGGGTATCACCACTCATCAGCTAGGCTAGGTTGAATCCAGTGGCTCAATGAGCACGGGACCCACGTCTGGGCATACCCTTCCCACTTAAGGCAACAAAAGAAAAAAGAACAAATGATGGACGGAATGCTGAACAAATCAAACAAATCACACCCAGTCACAGATCTGGGCTTAATCAATTTTTTTTTTGCTCAACACGCCATCTCATTTTGGAACAAGCCATATGCAAATCAATCTTGACCCTGATCCCCATGGGAACAGTCCAGCCTGCACTGCCAGGACAGATCCTCCCTGGACCAGAAACAAGCATCATGGGGCGAGCTTCAGGGTATCACCCCCTCATCAGCCAGGCTTGCTTGAATCTAGTGACATAGCAAGCAGGGGACCCACGTCTGGGCATACCTTTCACACTTAAGACAACAAATAGAACAGATGATGGACAGAATGCTGACCAAATCAAACATTCACCCAGTCACAGACCTGTTTAATTCCATTGTGTTTTTTTCTCACCATGCCATTCCAGTGTGGATCTAGCCATATGCAAATCTGTCTTTGACCCTGCTCCCCATGGGAACACGCCAGCCCGAACTTACAGGCCAGATCCTCCCTGGACCGGAAACAAACATCCTGGGACTGGTTTCGAGGTATCACCCCTCGATAGCCAGTCTAGCTTGAATCTGGTGACTTAGCGAGCACGGGACCCACTTCAGGGCATACCCTTCCCACTTAGTGTGACAAATACAAAAGGAACAGATGATGAACGGAATGTTGAAAAAATCAAATATTCACCCCCAGTCACAGATCTGAATTAAATCCATCATTTCTTTTCTCTCCACGTCATTCCAGTTTGGACACAGCCATATGCAAATCAGTTTCGACCCGGCTCCCCATGGGAAAAGTCCAGCCTGAACTGCCAGGCCAGATGCTCCTTGGACCAGAAACAAGCATCCTGGAACTGGTTCTGGGGTATCACTCCTCATCAGCCAGAGAAGTTTGAATATGGTGGCATAGTGAGCACAGGAACCACTTCTGGGCATTCAATTCCCACTTAGGGCGACAAATGCAAAAAGAACAGGTGTCGGACGGAAAGCTGAACAAATCAAATATTCACCCCCAGTCACAGATCTACATTAAATCCATCTTTATTTTACTCGCCACGCTCCAGTTTGGGCCCAACCATATTCAAATCAGTCTGGACCCTGCTCCCCATGGGAAAAGTCCAGCCTGAAATCCCAGGCCAAATCCACACAGGACCGGAAACAAGCATCCTGGACCAGTTTCGTGGTATCACCCCTCATAGCCAGGCTAGCTTGAATACGGTGGCATACTGAGCACAGGACCCACGTCTGGGAATATCCTTCCTACTTAGGGTGACAAATGCAAAAATTATAGGTGATGGATGGAATGCTGAACAAATCAAACATTCACCCACAGTTACAGATATGGGTTAAATTCATTGTTTTTAGCTCGCCATGACATTCAAATTTGGACACAGACATATGCAAATCAGTGTTGACCCTTTTGCCCAAAGGAATAGTCCCTCTCGTACTACCTGGCCATATCCTCCCAAGACCAGAAACAGGCATCCTGGGACCGGTTTCGGGGTATCATCCCTGATCAGCCAGACTAGCTTGAATACAGTGGCATAGTAAACACAGGACCCACATCTGGGCATACCCTTCCCTCTTAGAGCAACAAATTTAAAAAGAACAGAAGATGGAAGGAATGCTGAACAAATCAAACGTTCACCCCCCAGTCACAGATCTAGGTTCGATCCATTGCTTTGCTCGCCATGCCATTCCAGTTTGGACCCTAACAAATGCAAATCAGTCTTCGCCCTACTCTCCATGGGAATGGTCCAGCCCGAACTTCCTGGCCAGATCTTCCCTGGACCGGAAACAACAATCCTGGGAAGTGTTTCGGGGTATCGCCCATCATCAGCTAGCTTGAATTCAGTGGCATAGCAGGAACGGGGCCCACAACTGGGCATACCCGTCCCACTTAAGGCGACAAATACAAAAAGAACAGATGATGGACGGAATGCTGAACAAATCAAATATTCACCTCCAGTCACAGATCTGGAATAAATCCATCGTTTATTTGCTCACCACGCAATTCCATTTAGGACCCAGCCATATAAAAATCAGTCTTGCCCCTGCTCCCCATGTGAAAGGTCCAGCCTGAACTGCCAGGCCAGATCCTCCCTGGACCAGAAACAAGCATCTTGGGACCCGCTTAGGGGTATTACCCCTCATCAGCCAGGCCAGCTTAAATCAGGTGGCATAGCAAGCACAGGACCCAAGTCTGGGCATATTCTTCCCACTTAGGGCGACAAATGCAAAAAGAACAGGTGATGGACGGAATGTTGAACAAATCAATCGTTCACCTCCATTCACAGATCTGTGTTCAATCCATTGTTTTTTTGCTCAACATGCCATTTCAGTTTGGACCCAGACACATGCAAATCAGTCTTGGCTCTACTCCCCATGGGAACAGTCCAGCCCGAACTGCCTGGCCAGATCCTCCCAGGACCACAAACAAGCATCCTGGGACCAGTTTCGGGGTATCACTACTCATCAGCCAGGCTAGCTTGAATCTGGTGGGATAGCGAGCACAGGACCCAAATCTGGGCATATCCTTTCCACTTAGGGTGGCAAATGCAAAAAGAACAGGTGATGGACGGAATGCTGAACAAATCAATCATTCACCCCCATTCACATATCTGTGTTCAATCCATCGTTTTTTTGCTCAGCATGCCATTCCAGTTTGGACCCAGATAAATGCAAATCAGTCTTCGCCTTACTCTCCATGTGAATAGTCCAACCCGAACTGCCTGGGCAGATCTTCCCTGGACTGGAAACAAGCATCCTGGGAAGGGTTTCGGAGTATCACCCATCATCAGCCGGGCTAGCTTGAATTCGGTGGCATAGCAAGAACGGGACCCACAACTGGGCATACCCTTCCCACTTGAGGCGAAAAATACAAAAAGAACAGATGTACTGATGAGACAAGTGTCCTATTGGAGAGACATAACTTTTCAAAGTGCAAGCAAGAGCCAGATGAGACTTTGGACTAATATATCGCGACCTTACATGTGTTGGCTTCGAAATGTAATTTGAAAGCAATGTTGATATATACATAAGAGACCAATTTGTTTTCAATTGCTACTCTAAGAAGGTTCAGGAGAGGCTTTTGACTTGCAAAAACCCTACTTTAAATGCGACAATCGACATAGCTAGGAGCATAGAAAGATCTATAATAACTTCTCAGGTTATGAATTCTCAAGTTGCTGCGCAAACCAATGGTTTTTCACTGGGTCTCCCATCAATGCTATAACTGATGACTCAGTGGTGGCATTCATTAACAAAGATCCAAAGCCCAAAAGGGGAGCCTGTTACAGGTGTGGGTCAAGAATCATCTGGGAAAATCATCCCATGTGTCCTGCCTTAAGCAAGAAGTGTAATCATTGCCGCAAAGTAGGGCATTTGCAAGGGGTGTGTAGGAGTGGGCCAGTTAATTCTGACAGGATCAGTATTAATCAGTTGGATGTTCCTTTTGGTTCAGAGGATGTGAATGAGTGCAGAGAAGAGTTCTCAAATGTGGTTCTTACAATTGATGCTCCTTGTGAGCAAGCTGTCAAAGGTCCCTTCTGTCAAGTCACTGTAGATGGGAAAGTGTTCACTATGATAGCAGATTCAGGAGCTTAGGTCGCCATATTGGCTGACCTGACGTTCTATAAGCATTGGCCTGTTGATACTGTATTGAAGACACCGGACATTTGCCCAAAGGCTTTTGGGGAACAGGATATCGAGCTCAATGGTTGCATAGTCGCTGCACTCTGCAAATTAACACTAAGATTTATGTTGATGTAAGGGGCAGGGCCATTATTGGCTGGATGGACTTGGCCAAACTGGGTATTTATTTGCGTCCAGGGCACAAAAATCCTATTGTTCTAGGTGACATGCCAGTTCTGGCCATAGAGAATCACGATTCCTTAACACATTCCATGGCTATGAGATTTACAAGTGTGTTTAATGACACCATTGGCAACGTGAAAAGTTTTGAACACACCATAAACCTTAAAAAGAATGCCCTCCCAGTTATATACAAGGTGCCTTTGAGTATGAGAAATGGTTTGAAGACCTTATTGGAAACACTCATCTATCAGGAGATCATTGGCAAAACAGAATCCTCTGAGTGGGTTTGTCCAGTAGTGTTGACCAGAAAATGCTCAGGGGATTTGAGGCTATGTGTGGATTTGAGGTCACTAAACCAAAATATTTTGGTGGACTGTCACCCTCTTCCACGCATACAAGAAATGATGGCAAATATTAATGGAGCAAAGTTTTTTTCAACTATTGATTTCCATTCTGCATGCCATCAGGTACCCCTAAGTCTAGAGTCGCAATCTTTAACCCGCTCTGTGACTCCCTATGGAGCGTTTAAATATTTAAGAATACCCTTTGGACTGGCGTCAGCCGCAAGTGTCTTCCAGAGAATGATGGACGCTATTTTTTCTGATGGGCCTCTCGTCCAAGCATTTCAAGACGACATCTTGGTTTATAACAGAACGGAAGAGGAACACATGCTTGTCTTAAACAAGGTATTTCAGATCTAAGGTAAACATGGTATGACAGTTAAGATGAATAAGTGCAAATCGTGCAACAAGTTGAATATTTAGGACACACGATCTGTGCTGAGGGGATCAAACCTACAGCATGCAATGTGGAGGCCATTTGGGCTGCTCCAGCTCCTAAAGATAAAGACACCCGGAGATCTTTTCCAGGGTTGTGTGAATATTATGCGCGTTTCATTCCAGGATATGCATTACAGATACAACCGTTGCGTTCACTCTTAAAGAAAGGTGTCAAGTTCATGTGGACTCCTCAAACTGACCATGTATTTGAAGAAATTAAAGCATTAGTAGTTAATGCTCCTGCTCTACAGTCCTTTAATCCTAAAGGTAAATTGTCTATTATGGTTGAAGCTAGTATTAAAGGAATAGGAGCATTGTTCAGACAAATGGTCAACAGATGTGAAAATACCATTGCATATGCGTCACGCACACTCTCTCCTGCAGAGGTTAACTACAGTACCATTGAGTGTGAGGCACTTGCTTGTGTTTGGGCGGTGGATAAGTTTAAAACTTACATTTGGGGAACATCTTTTGACTTATTCACCGACCATAAGCCCTTAGTATATCTGTTAAGTGGCAATGGTCTTGGCAAAGCATCTTCACGCCTAGTTAGACTGCTGTCTAAGCTACAAGAATTCAGTGAAATATGTTCAAGGTGGTCACAATTTCACAGCGGACTGCTTATCCCGTATGCCAATAACTTGTTAGACTGACATTGGAGGGGATGAAGAATGTGTTGTGGCCATGGTGGATGTTTTGTATGCTTGTGAAGGGGTCATTTCAGAAGAGTGGAAGGCTGCTTCCACACAAGATGAACATTTGCAAAGAGTTTTCAATTTCAGTAAACATCGATGGCCTACTGGGAAATTACAATCAGAGTAATTACACAGTTTTGCCAGTGTCGCTGCAGAAATATCATGCATGGGTCAAATTTGTATGCGTGGTAGTTTGTTTATCCCACCCTCTGGTTTACGTGAGCGTATTATTTCTTTAGCTCACAGTGGTCATTTAGGCATCTCTTCCACTTGTAAAACCTCAAACAATTCTTTTGGTGGCCTGGTATTGACAAAATGGTTGCTAACTTTGTTGATAAATGTCCTCAGTGTTTAGTTTCTGACAAACATTGGGTTTCCAACATTAAACCACTTCATCCTATTCCTTTACCATCAGTTCCTTGGGTCAAAGTAGATTTAGATTTCTCTGGTCCTTTCAATTTGTTGCCTTCTGACCAAAGATTTCTTATAGTTTTGGTAGATTATTTCTCCAAATGGATATACTATTCGTTTGTCAGTACTCCAAGCACGAAGACTCCTGTTGATTTTCTGAAGGGAGTATTTTTAATTGAAGGATGTCCGCAGTCTCTGGCTACTGACAATGGCACTCACTTTGTGTCTAAAGAAATGAACAATTTCATAACCAGCTTAGACATTACTCATCTTAAAGTAGCTCTCTATAGTCCTTCTTCAAATGGTCTAGTAGAAAGGGCCAATCACATCCTCAAAGAGAGTATTCAGACGGCTCTTTCGGCAAGATTGAATGTTGTAGAATGTTTAGAGGATAAAATTTGGAGTTACTTAACCATCCCTCACACAACTACTGGTGTGGCTCCTTTCACCTGTTCAAGAGGTAGAGATGCCAAATCTAAACTCATTCCTAGTTGGCTCAAATTGATGTCTGGTCAGGAGTCAAGTTGTAATAATGTTTCTTCTTCAGACATAAGACAACGAGTGTTGCTCAAGCAAAAAAAACAAAAAGTCGGTATGATAAAAAAGTTTAAGACACGTGATGTTGACATCAAGATTAATGATTTTGTTCTTATAAAGAAACCACACAGAGTTATAAAAGGTGAATCTAAGAACACTTCACCAGTCAAAGTAATCAAAGCTGGTTCTGCTTCTGTTTTACTTCAGGGAAGAGGTTGGTGGAACAAGAATAGTTTGATTCCTATTTCTAAGATTCAAGCGATTATTTACGATCAAACATGCTCCTCTACAGAGGATTTTGATTTCATGTTATCCACAGATGTTGTCTCTTCTGATTCTAAAGTTTGTGCTGATTTTGGTATATCTAGTTCTTCTAACCATGAACACTCGGTGCCCATGACAAGTGTTCCACCTGTTAAAGGTGCTGTGACTACTCATTGTTCCAGAGTAGTTAGAGTACCAGGTAAATATAAAGAATATGAAATGTATTGAAATTATAATTTGAGTCATCACCTTCTTTTTGTCTTTTATGGAGGGAAGGTGATGTAGGGTAGTATATATTTTAACTTTTACTCTCATTTGTACTCTTTTGTTGTTCTGTGTATTGATATGCCTATATGGTGTTTTTGTTTGATACTTCATCCATGTTCTTTGGAACGAGCTGGATGATTCTTGGAACGTCAGCTGAGCTGTTACTGGTATGCTGTGTTCCTGGAAGCATCCGGACGTGTCCTGAGTCGTGGGTCAACTTCTGGATCAATAAATCTTCTAAAGACTAAGAAAGAGTTTCCTGCTTCTTTTTTTGCTTTACCCCTACCACACCATGCTTACACTCTTCAATTATAACTTTGTTTTTTTCCTTCTTTCCTTTCAAGTTTCCTTCCAACCATCTTTACACTTTCAATTTTTTTACCTCTACCCATCTTTTTTCTCATGCATTCTTTTTCCTCCTACCTTTATCTCTCATGCTTACTTTTTCTATTTGTCCTCAGCCCTGTTTTCCCCTATTTTCATTATTCCTCTTGTTTTAGTTTTCTTTACTGTGCAGCAGCCCATAGGCCTCATCCTCTGTTGTGTTTTTTCCTACCTGATATTTATGAGAATATTCTCTGCATTCAGAAGAGGCCCACAAATAACAAGTTAATGTTCTTGTGGACACAGTTCAACAGCTCATTCAGCCAAGAGGCAGCTAAAGTGGGGGGTTGCCTACGCCACTGCTGATGAAGTAAAGGAGGACACGTCTTACATTTTTGTGCAGACAGAGGCGACTCAAGCATTTTTGGAGAGAATTAAGAAAACTACTGGATGGGTAATCTCTGACTTCTATTTTGAGGTTCAGGTTCTTATATTGAGTCAGAAAATACCACTTGATTCCCCTTTTAGGGACATTGGAAAGCATTGAGGGAGAGATGGATTTAAAGCACTGGTTTATTGGCAATATTTTATGCAATTTCCCCCTACTGTTATACCTCCTACATTCCCACAAACTCAGTCTTTTTTTCCTTCTTTTCTGTCTTTTTATCTCCTTCGCTCAGATTTTCTCTTTTCCTCTCCTCTTTTCTTCTCTCCTTTTCTTCTTCCAGAGTTCTATGAACATTTTTTGGAAATGGAGTGAAGATAGGAGAGGTGTTAATTTCAAAATAATTATTGATAATTGTAAGTGGATGCAGTGTGGTAATTGCTGTACACTGCCCTTCTCTATTTTAAATGCAGATAAAAATGGCTTAACCCTAAAATCATTTCTGTAGGGCTCTCCATCGCTCCTTGGAGTTAGCTTTGCACTTTCTAAAAAATGTAACATACTCAAATCTGTGCGACAGGTGGATTTGCCGATAATCAGATATTGCTGATAATGTAAACTGCGAGCTGTAGGTTACACGCAGATCACAGCAGCAGGCTCTCAACCTCTTAAACTACTTCATTGGAACTGATACTTGTAATGCTAAGATGACAGTTTCCATGGCATGCATTGAAGGCATTGATTTAATAGAAGTATATTCCAGTTTGTTTTTGTTTAGCCCTCTTTAGACAGAGGTGAAGGGCTTTCATAGGGTTTTTCTTACTTTTCATACCTTCTGCCTCTCACTGATGTCCCTTTACCCCCAACCTTGTAAAATAATCCTTTTGCGCTATAATTAGTGTCTCTTTTTCACCTACTGTTGTCTGCACCATTGGTTGTCATGTGCAGTCCTCTATTAGATGGAAAATAATCTTAGACTAACATTTTCCCTAATATATCACGCACAAGTATTCTCATACCATTCTGAACGTATTAGTCTTCCAGGCAGGCCCAGTATGGCTACATGGAGAAGCTGCCCCCGCAGTGGCATAGCTAGCCCTCTGGCCTCCTGTGGCGGTCCCTATGTTTGCCACCCTGCTGTGGCCGTGCCAAACGCATTGAGGAGCTGGGGGGTGCTTGCCGCCCCGAGACGGCAGGTAAGAACGGGGGGAGACCGCCGCCCCTAAAACTTGTGCCGCCTGGGGCAGACCGCAACCCCGCCCCAGCTACGCCACAGCACCGCCGCCCCTTGCTGTACCATACATGTCAACATTTTCAAACTGGGAAGGGGGAGATTTAAAGAAATATAATCAGAGGAATATATTTTCCCCATTGATTTATATTGTAGCATAGTCAATTTGAAGCGTAAAACAGCTAAAATAAAAACCGGAAGTCTCCCACCTGATTCTGGTCTATTGGCATGTATAGTTTAGTGTCCTTCCTTAAGTCATACCAGACTCCCAGGTAAAAATTTTCTCTCCACAATTTCCCCACCAGTTCCCTCAGTTCCATTATGTAGTATGCATTACCAAACTGAGACAAATGGACCCCATCATCCTGAAACAAAAATATATTGTCTTCTTTAATACAAATATGTGCTAAAACATGAATTTTAACCGACATACAGAAAACTCTCATAGCTTTGTTCAATTTGTTCCTTGCTTTGTCGACAGCTGCATGTTTTAAAGCTGCTCTCCAATTCCTTCTGGGTACAAAGTCCGACCAGATTGAACATGATCATGAAAACTTTCTCTTAATCAGCTGCAAATCTTTTTTCATTTGTTTCAAAAGAGTTAAGCCTGATAACTGGACCAAATCGTTCTCTCCCAAATGTACCAACAACATATTGGGGCAGTCTCTCTCATTTTAGAGGGTCGCTAAAATGGGTACTAGACTGCCCCAACGCATACCACATTTCTCTTACCAGATCACCTCATGTCTGCTGCTAGGTAATCCGAGACTTCGGCCGTAGATTTGCTGTTCTTCTAATATGGCCCCAATCCCAACCCAAGTTTATCAATCAATTAATCAGGGAATTGTAAGCGCGCTACTCACCCGTGAGGGTCTCAAGGCTTCTGTGGTTGCTCCAATACTAAACAAATGAGTCCCATTGGAGCTAGTATCTAACCCCAATTCAATTAAAGTCATTTTTAACACTGATAACAAGTTAGATGTGTTTGATCGCGTCCCATGGAACAAATTGTGGGAATAGCTTCATCGTTGGGGGATCCCGCCCAACCTTGTGAGGGCCATCAGGCTGCTCTATGCAAATACATTGGTCAAGATCAAAGTGGGAGATGGAACCCATTTATCGAAAGAGGAAGACAACCATCGACCCAAAACAAGAGTGCATCCTCGCACCCCTCATTTTTAATCTGTACATTTCCGACTTGCCTCCTGCCTTGGATGAGCTGATATTCCACACCTCTAGCCTTGATGGCCACCCACTGTCAAATATTCTTTACGCAAACAACTTGCTTCTTCTCAGCAACACCATAGTAGGATTACAAAGGCTAATAAACAGCCTAGTGGTGTATGCAGCCAATAATCAATTAGAGATTAACCTGAAGAAAACCAAGGTTATCCCACTAAATCGGAGCATCTCTAAGAAGAGCCGGTGGCTTCTTAATGGGGCAACAATAGACGAGACATCCAGCTATGTTTACCTTGGGGTTAAGATGGATTCGAGGGCCTTGTTCACACCACAGAAAGAAGTTATTAAAGGAACAGCACTGGGCCTAAACTTCGCTTTGTCAACTCTAGGGAAATCCCTCTGAGGTCATAATCTGAAACCCCTGGTCACAGTAATCAAGGCAAAATTGTTGACAATCCTTTCGTACGGAGGAGAAATAATGCTGGAATCAGAGGCCAGCCTGTTGGACAAAATTACAATGCGGACTATCAAGCGAGTCTTTCAACTACCGAGATCGGCATCACCAGCGCAAGTCAGGCTCGAATTCTGGCTAGGAAAACAAACACTCGCCAGATCCAGGGCATTCATAAAAGTCTGCCACAAACTGAAAAACACAGTCAAAGAATTGCTTGCTCTCTATGTTTGGTCTGAAATCAATCTCCAAAGAGGCAAGAGTGACTTTAAAAGGTATCTGGAGGAAAGTTTTGAGAAACTTGGCCTCAGCGAGCTTTGGCAATTGGACACAAGTGAGCAAGTGTTCAAAAGAATAGTGAACAAAACTATTAGACTGCAGAGTTGGGTGAAGGACAAAGGAGCAGTAGCCAAACGAGAGCATGGGTGGCTGATGCTAAAAACATATCACAATCCAAAGGACCAGCCCTTCCTTAAGGCCGCCTATTCCCTTAAAGTCACGAAGAAGTTACTGTCAATGAGACTAGGCATGCTACCCACCCTAGACTTTAAATCCAAATGGCAAGAGGATGGGCAATGGGGGGATATGATGTATTGTTTATGTCACCAGAGAAAGTAAACACTGCTGCACATCCTCTGCATCTGTGATGCGAAGTGAAGAGGACGCAGAGATAAAGGTTGAAGTAGAATTTATTCAAGGGGTACAGAGAGCCGTCCCAGCTGGCAGAGACAAGGCACACAGACAGAAACTGCCACTGAGGGAACACTCAGAGCACGATGCTTACCCACACTCTAGGTGACATCATAGAATACTCATGAGGCTCTGCCAGCAACACATCACCACACCTTCCCCCTTTATAACTGAGCAACTAAGCAACACAAGATCAACCAGGGAAGGATACAGAGATGAAAAAGAAGCAGGGGAACCAAACAATAAAAATTGTACACGGTTTCATGAACTTTGTGAATAAACACGGACTAAACATAGTCTCGTAAACATCGTGGTCTGGCATGAACTCTGGTGCTCTTCCTGACGCCATCCCCACCCAAAACTTTGTTGTTAATCTTAACAGTTTCAGATGGAATACACGGATCCTTGGTGACACGAGAAGTGCTCCACCAGTTTCCATTTGACAATTTGACAGCATTTTTATGAATATCTACAATTTGTTGTGAATCTAAAAATTTAGAGAGACCTTTTCTTACAGAAACAGGGTTCTTGATTCTAACCCAATTTCCAATACGGAGTCTGTGGGGTACTTTCCTGGTGGGAGTCTCACAATTTTTAGAACAAGCCTCAGTAGATTTTTTGTTGACAGACTCCCACATGCACCTCATGTCACAACTTTGATGGAATGATTTCACCATCCAGAAAGGGTAAACTTGTGATGAAGCTTTTCTCCCTCTCATAAGTTCGAAGGGACTGAAATTAGTAGTGACATGAGGCGAAGTGCGGTATGACCAAATTAAATCTTTCACAGCTTGAAAAACACACGATTTTAATCTAAAAGCTGCTTGCACACACTCCACCACAACTCTATTGAATCTCTCTGCCTTGCCATTACTTTGTGGGTGGTAAAGTGGAGTTCTAGTGTGCTTAATGCCACAGGAGCGTAGAAAAGAATTCATTTCCTCGGAAACAAATTGCACACCGTTGTCAGTAAGAATTTCCTCAGGATAATCTTCCCTGAGAAAAATTGTATTCAGACAGTTGATAACACTCTTAGAGTTTGGTGTATTAATGGGCTCAACCTCAACCCACCTAGACAGATGATCTATGAGAACTAGAAAATATTTTGAGTTGGAAGGAAGAACATGGAAGGGTCCCAAAAAATCCATCCCCAACCTTTGCCAGGCCCTCTCAGGAGGGGGAACAGAAGATTCAGTTACACCTTCAAGAACTAGAACTTTGTCACTGGCATTGCAGCGTGAACATTGTCTTACTAAATCATCAATTTGAATATCCATTCTGGGCCACCAGAAGTCTGTTCTAACTTTCCTCTTGGTGATGGTGGCACCAAGATGACCTGAGTGTGCAGTTAAGACAATTTTTTCTCGATAACATATGGGAGGTACAAGTTAGTTTCCTCTAACCACTTTTCCACCCTCCACTGAAAGCTCATCACTGACCTTCGAGAACATCTGCAGTTCAGGGGAACACACATTTCTCTTTGGGCCAGCCTTTCTTGATTAAAGAAACAACTTCTTTGAGTACAATATCTTTATCAACCTCTGTTACCCAGTCATCTTCTGCAAAAGATAAACAGTCTTGACTGATATGTGCTACAAAACACTCCTCCACTTCAGTCTCCCATTCTTGCTCTTCAGTGTCAGGAATAGGGAGTCTAGATAAACAGTCCGCTCTGGTATTCTTTCCACCGGGAATATATTCTACACTGAAAGTATATTCCAAAAGTTTGGTAGACAGCCTTGCTAAACGAGCAGTGGTACGTTTGGCATTTTTTATAGACAAGATGTCGACCAAAGGGCGATGGTCAGTCTTAAGGATAAATGATCTGCCCCACAAGTATGGCTTGAATTTCTCGACACTCCAGATGCAGGCTAAGAGCTCTTTTTCAATGACAGAATATTTTCGCTCAACGGGACGAAGCGTCCTGGAAGCGAAACCTACTGTATGCTCTCTTCCTTCAGAATACTGCGACAAGACAGCACCAAGTCCGTACTCACAGGCATCAACTGTGACAACAGTTTGCCTTCCCTCGATAAAAGCTTGCAGAGCAGGAGCTTTGATAATGTGGTCCTTGATAGACTGAAAGCCTTTCTCACACACCTCAGACCATGTGTAAGTAGCTCCTTTCTTCAGCAGAGCTCTGAAACACTCTGTGGTTTTCGCGAAGTCCTTCATGAATTTCGCATAAAACTCACAAAGACCGAGTAAAGACATAAGCTGTTCTTTGTTTTGAGGAGCGGGTGCCTCTACAATACTCTTGATTAGACCTGGTCTGGGTCTAATGCCTTCTTCGGAGATGATGTGACCTAGATATTCAATCTCCTTTACTTTAAAGGTGCACTTGCTTTTCTGTAAAGTAACTCCTCTGATCTCTAGAATACTAAAAACTTGATCAGTAACAGAGTCATGTTCAGCTTCAGTCTTGGTAAAGATGAGTATGTCATCCTGAAAAACTACCACGTGAGGGTTGTGATGAAACATTTCTGTCATAAGTCTCTGAAATACAGCAGCCGCTGAGGCCAGACCATAGGGAAACCAGCAGAACTGAAAAACACCATCTGGGGTGACAAAAGCGGTGAGATGTCGAGACGGAGGGTGTAGCTCGACATGATGATAGGCGGCCTTAAGATCCAGTTTGGTAAACCATGAAGAGGACCCTACTTTTGCGATAAGATCTTCAATACGTGGGAGAGGAAAACCATCAAACCAGATGGCTTCATTAAGGCTCCTCAAGTCCACACACATCCTCAAGTCCCCAGACCTCTTCTTGGCCAAAACAATGGGTGAAAGCCAGAGAGTGGACTCAACCTTTTCAATAATACCTTGGTCACATAATATTTGTAAGTGTTTGGAAAGATCACCTCTAATGCTTTTTTTTTTTTTTTAACTTTATTTTCCATTTTACGTACATATAAAGGATATACATGTGCAAATCCATTCACTCATTAATTGCCATACATTGTCGCTGTCCAACATTACAGAAGGAAAAAGAATGGTGTCGATGAAATGACCGTCCAGGCTGGAATAAAAGCAGTTATACATCAATGAACATTTGTCATTTATAACGAGTGTAATCGGCCGCCCCAGACATAACTTCTAATCACAGTTTTGTTAGTCAATCGTGCAGACGTTACCCCACTCCCGTCGGAACAATGCCTTGCTCTAGGGGAGAGTTGGCTGCATGAGACATATTTTCTACATATAAACGATATGGACCCCATATATCTTTGGGACGGGCTTCGCTGGGCATTATGCCAGCATAGTTTTCGCTGTGAACATTACAGTACGCTAAGCTGCGGAGCCAGTTCTGGGCAGTGGGTGATTTACGGCCCCAATGTATCGCTATCTCCCGCTTTGCTAGTAGAAGCCCTAGCGATGCGAACCGCCTCACCTTTCTAGGGAAATTGACTGTGTATCCCAGTAAAGCTACTTCTGGTGTAGGGATCAGGGGTAAGTTTATCATTTTCCCAAGAATGTCGTGGACTCGTTCCCAGTATGTCAGTAGTTTAGGGCATGTCCAAGTGAGGTGAGCAAAGTCAGCATGTGGCGCCGCGCATTTGCGACAGTTGTGCGGTTTGGAAGGGTCGATTTTATGCGCTTTGGCGGGGGTGAAATAAATACGACGCAAATACTTAAAGTGAAGGAGTTTGTGCTTGCTGTTAAGTGAAACTTCTTGCGTGGCAGCGCAGCATTTAGGCCATTGCTCATCTGTTATCGGACGCCCCAAATCGGACTCCCAGTCGCTGCAAATCTTATCGTCATTAAATGCGTGCTATTTGTGCTTTCGATTATCAGTGTGAGGGGGGGAAGGATTCAGGTTCAACTGGGAAGTCAGGAAGGGCGGAGTGCAGATCTAATGCGGCTCAGGACAAATCTATCCATTACACTACTGTCCCGGAAGCGGGCGTCCTCCGTAAGGGAGAAGCAATGACCACCGGGATATAGATCGCCCACTGTGGAAATGTCAAATTTGGTCAAGGTGCGCTGAACTAAACGTTCGCCCAGGATCGGGATCCACCGGGCGTTGGGCACGGGCAACGCCGAGGAGTATAAAGCGGTAGCACCAGCCAAGCCCAACTGGTAGTGGAAACCGTTTGGATGTCGCAGGGGTCCCTGGGGATGCCCTTGGGTAGGACCGTGGAAAGCTTCTCTGGGAGGACGAAGTCCGCCTCCGGTCGGAGATATGTTATCCGGGCATCAGGATGGAACGATGAGTGTGAATAGCTGCATTGGGCCACTAAATAATACAACTGTAAACCTGGGACATTGTAGCCACTTCTGTCATACGGCAGTGTAAGCATAGACCAGCGGACACGAGCCTGTTTACCACCCCAAACCAGACGCGTAAGGAGTGTGCGGAGTGTTCGAAAAAAGCTAACTGTGAGGGGAATAGGTATATTATTAAAATAATATAAAAACTTGGGAAGCACCACCATCTTTATGATCGCCACTCGGCCTGCCATTGACAAGGGCAATCGCGACCATTTGTCCACTTGCGTGCCCAATGCGTCGATGGCCCGCCCATAATTCAAGCTGATGATCTGGGCGGGGTCTAGATGGATATGTATTCCCAGATATTTGACTGAGTCTGTACACGATTCAAGCGGGAATTCACACTCCCATTGTTTCGTGCTTGTAGTTAAAGGAAAGATAACAGACTTATGCCAATTAATACCAAGGCCAGAGAAGCAGCCAAATCTAAGAATCTCTTATTAATGGGTCCAAATTTTCTTGGGGCTCTCTGACATATAATATGGTGTTGTCTGCGTAAAGTGAGACCAGGAGAGGACCAGTGTTGAATTGCAGACCACGATGAAGGTGACGCTCCTGGAAGTGGCGCATTAACGGATCCATTGCCAGGATAAATAAAAGAGGGGAAAGAGGACAGCCTTGACGAGTCCCGCGGGAGAGCCCAAAGGGCTGAGAAAGTGTGCCATTTAAGCGAAGTCTCGCCATGGGTTTACTGTATAGCAGAGTGGTGGTGGAAATGAAGCCAAGAGGCATGCCCATGCGGCGCATTATGGAGACAAAAAAGGGCCACTCCAGGGAGTCAAAAGCCCTCTCCGTGTCTAATAGGATCGCCGCTGCAGGGACTTCAGGGTTTATCCTGTGCATGACGGCAAAGAGTGTTCTAAGATTAAGCGAGGTGGAGCGGTGCGGGACGAAGCCAGATTGGGCCGGGGATATAATAAATTCCATTAATTGGGACAGGCGATTTGCAAAAATTTTAGCTAATATTTTGTAGTCCAAATTTAGCAGGGATAAGGGCCTATACGATCCACACTGGGAGGGGTCTTTGCCAGGTTTAGGAAGGAGGATTATGACCGCTTTACGGAGTGCAGGGGGAAGTAATTGCTTTTCTAAAGCCTCCGCATACACTTCTATGAGTTGCGGTGCGAGTAAATCTTTATACTCCTTGTAGAAGTCCCCAGTGAAGCCATCCAAACCAGGGGCAGAGGATCACCGAAGGGCATCGATGGCTCCCAGTACGTCTGCAACCGAAATGGGATCAGCCAAAAAATCTTGCATATGTTTTTCAAGGTAAACCAGAGCGATTTTGTCCAAATATTGTTCTTGTGCTTCGTGGGAGCTCCCTAGCTTGGAAGCGTACAGGGTTGAAAAATAAGCCTTGAATTCGTTATGAATGTCAAGTGTGGCAGTGAGGGGGCGGCCGTCAGCAGTCCGAATCTCAGTGATGAATGCTTTATTATAAGGCGGACGTAGCATCTGAGCTAGAACCCTGCCGGGTCTCTCTCTTTCCCCGTATTGCCTAGCAGTCTGGTATTTGCCCAAGTACAAAATTTCCCGCTCAGCTGTTTCTCTGTAATCAGCCAGCAGAGTCAAGTGCTGCCCCTCCTCCGCAGGGCTGAACGACTGAGCCGAGGCACTGTCTAATACCGCTAGTTCGCGTTCTATGCGTAATAAAGTGTTTCGGAGATCCTTAAGGACCCCGGCGTGTTTGGCGATACAAGCGCCCCTGATGACGGCCTTGAACCCCTCCCAAAGGACTGCCCAGGAGTCTACCGAACCAGTGTTAATGGAGAAATATTCTTCTATGGCCTCACGAATTTCTGCCTTAAACAGTTCGTCTTGTAACGCGCGGCCGGGGAAGTGCCATTGACGTTCAAAACCCTCAGGACGGGGGACCTGCAGCAAAACCGGGGAATGGTCGGAATATGTCCGAGGGAGCGTTTTGTGTGAGGTGCACCAACCAGAGACGTCAGGGGTGAGCAACCAAAAATCTATCCGAGTCCAGGTGTTGTGGGGGCCTGAATAATGCATGTATTCGGTGGAGGCATGATTGCGTGTGCGCCAAATGTCCAAAAGCGCAAACTGCTCACAAAGCTCCAAAAGGGCACAACGTGCGCAAGGTTTAGTGTCTGGAGCAGTGGAAGTACTATCAAGGTCAGGACTTAATAGCAAGTTGAAGTCCCCGCCGACTAGTAAAGTCTGTGGTGCCAATCTAGCTAGCTGGGTATGAAGATCATGAAAGAAATCTGGAGAATCGGTGTTGGGCGCGTACACACACACAAGAGCAACTTGAAAACCAAAGAGTGACCCTGCAACGATAAGGTATCTGCCCTCCTCATCCCAGATGACTGAACCGAAGCTGAATGGGACCCTCCTATGAATCAAAATGGCCGTCCCTCTCGCATAGTTACTGAAGTTGGCAAAATATCTGTGTGCCCCCCAGCTGGCACCAAAGCGGGCCGCGTCCGTTTTAGGGAGGTGCGTCTCCTGTAGGAAAGCGATATCCACATTATGTCTTAAAAGGTAATGGATAACCTGTCTCCTCTTGCGTGTATCATTGAGGCCCGCACATTCCAGGACACCAGGGAAAGGTCTGAGGGGCCAACTATATTACCCAACCTGGACATCTTGGCAAAACAACAACATTGTTATATTCAAGAAGCGACAATAGAATAACACGTGCAACAGTGAACGGAATAGCATTGCCAATAAACATTTTGTGCAATCATGGACACCCCCCCACCACCCCCCACCCAGCCAGACCCCAGAAGGAGTGAGGCCAATCCCAAAAAGAAAACTGCACATAAAGTACCAATCAACTTTGTGAATGTATAAAAAAAATAATCCCCAAAAAAGGTACCCAAAGCAAGAAGAAACCAATCTGAAGGGTACACCATGGGGGATGGCAACGCTAAGGCACTAAACCAGCTATCTAAAATGTAATATAGACGGATGGAGAACATATTCCTAATATTGAAATGTGCAGCGAGACATAAACTTTATGACAAAATTAACCCATACCAGAGCCAGAGAACAGGTCTACACTAGCGTCTGAACCACTATGGAGAGGAGAGGGATTCCCACCACTCTTTGAGGAGTGGCTGTTGTTTTGCTTATAAGCCTGACAAAATTCCTGCGCTTCAGTAGGAGTATCGAAAATGCGAGACCTCCCACCCACATCAACTTTCAATCTGGCCGGGTACAACATGCCATATCTCAAACCCAAGTTCCTAAGAGTAGCCTTGACACCACTGTATTTGCGGCGGGCGTCTTGCACCATGGCTGTGAAGTCTGGGTAAAATGATAGTTTGGAACCTTGCCAGTCAATGACCCCACGTTCCCTAGCAGGCCTCAAAGCGGAGTCTCGGTCACGAAAGTTCATGAGGCGTGCGATGATGGGCCGGGGAGGGAGGCCAGGATTAGGCCGGGGTCCGAGTGATCTGTGCGCTCTTTCTATCACAAAGCCAGGGGTGAACGATTCTTTGCCAAACAAATCTGTCAACAAGGTCTCGACAAACATGTCCATATGACCAGTGGAGGCCGTCTCTGGAACACCAAGGATGCGTGCGTATGTTATTGCGCCGACTGCACGCTTCGAGGTCTTCATTTTTGATCGCCACTTCTTTGAGGATGCGCTCCACACGTTCCAGTCTCTTAACAGATTGGGCTGTTCCGTCCTCAATGTCCGAGATGCGGGCCTCAGCTACATCGAGCCTCCTGTCTTGTAGTTGTATCTTGGACCCAAGGCTCACGATGTTTTGGTCGAGTAAATCAAACCGGCTATCCAGTGCTTTGAAGCCGTCCCTCATTTCCTGAAGAAGAGAGGTGGCCTCCTCGGGGGGTCCATCGGCACGCTCTGCGTTTTGTGCGTTGTCCGCCATACTTGAGCCGTGAGGCGGTGCGTCTTCGACAAGTTTTTCAAATGGAAGCGTTCTTTGCTTGGGGTCTTTACGTCCCATGCCACGAGGGGGCAGGGCCGATAGCAGGGTGGTACAGGAGAAGAATTCCCACAGAGAGTGCCCCTTGATCCACTTATGTGATCCAACACTACGCCACTCCGCGGCGCAGGGAGCTGAGCCAGATGGTGGGACTAGATAGAGAGAGGAGGTGCCCCAAGGAAATTGGTGAAGGAGCAGCAGCTGTTTATTCGAGGAAAGAGAGTGCGGAGCCCAGGGCCTAGGCAAGAAGAACCAGCCAAGCCAGCTTCAGTTAGTAGAGGTAAGCGAACCGCAGTAGCCAGGCGCAACCGCAGCCCTAGTGTGTAGGGCCGCACCACGCTCGCAATCCGGGCCCCAGCACCACGCTGTAGGAGCTCAATGCAGTTGTTGTGCCCACTTTGGCCAGATGAAAAGCTCCTGCTACAGGGAGATTTTGAAATGCAGCAGGACAGAAGCACACCTCAGGGGATTGGCAGGTCGCAGGCCGGGAGTCTCTCAAAACGTATATCCCCACAACAGTCACCGACCTCAAATAGGGCTGCCGGGTGAAGGAGAGGGCCGCTGTCTCGCAGAGGAGCGGCGGGGCGGTCTCAACAAGCGCCGCCGCCCCACGCCAAGGCGCCAGATAAAGCGGGCGGCAGGCGCGGCACACGCAGTCTCCCCCCACCAGGGGTCCTAGCTCGTCCCGATCCGATGGTCGGGAGACGGGCCCTATCCCCACCTCCAACCAGCACCAGGAGAGGGTGCGAGGCTGCCGAGGGGCTGAGGCAGTGGGACAGGGATCGTCGAGAGTGGGGGGGGAGACAGGAGCCAGTCCAGCAGCCAGTGTTTGCACGCCGCCACCCTGGGCCGAGGCCCGCTCACCCAGACGGCCGAGTCTCCGCCGCGCAGGTCCACCAGCGTCACAATGGCGCAGTTCAACCCGCAGTAGGCCGCCCCAGCGCGATCCTCACGTCGCCATATCTCCGGTCAGGGGGCAACTCGGGACTCCGTTCTTCGACCGGAAGGGTCCGGTGATGTTCCGCTCAGCGGCGCGACATGTCTCGCGGCATCAATAAGGCTAGTGACGGCGGAATATGCAAAGAAGCTGGCGAGCCCTACGGAGCTTCAAAGCTAGGCGGCCATCTTGGTCGCCGGCTTGGCCACGCCCCCCGATCACCTCTAATGCTTAATGGGACCTTACGTAACCTGTGTTTGACAGGACTGGCATTTTCTTTAACTTTAATAAAAATGTTGGAAATTAGTGATCTTGCCAAGACGGTCCTCAAATATTTTGCTAAACTTGTGTTCCCAAACATTGGTCATATGAGTACTAGACAGTGAATTAATGTCCTTCATGGGAGTGATAGAGCTCTGACTTGCTTCTTTGTCAATGAAAACAGGATTAGCCAGACCAGGTTTGATGGTCAAGCCAAACTCGGCCTGATGGAGAAGACCGAGAACATTGATTCCTCTTTTGGCCACATATACTTTACCTTTGATAGCTACTCCTAGGACAGTGATGCTAGCCCAGAAATAGCCTAACAATTCAATACTGCTGCCCTCAAATGCTACAGTGAGTACATCAGGTGGTAACAAGCTCTTTTCAGCCCAAAACTTGAGATACTTATCTTGGGAAACAATAGTGATGCGTGCCCCGGTATCGACAAGAAGTTGGATGCGATTGGTTTCAATAAGAACATCAACTTCAGGGTCAGGGACATGCGGCGTATTCTGCTTATCAGTACAGTGCTTGACCACTACCACATATTCCTGACTTGTGACATCGTCATCATAGAATTCATCAGTTTCATTGAGGACACACCTCACACTTTTTCTTCTGCCACTCATACAAATTTTTGCAAAATGCCCCATTTTGCCACATTGACCACACTGCTGGTTAATAGCTGGACAGTTTTTGAAAGATGAAACATGTAGGGATGAACCACACCTATAGCAAAAGATTCTAGAATTGGATTGTCTATTTTGCATAAAGTTTCTTCCACCCCTAGGCATGCTCGGTCTTCTAATATAGTCACGAGTGGCATTGTCGCGTATGGGAGTGGGGGGCTTGGAGGCAGGACCTGGATGCTTGGAGGAGACGGCACCTGAAATGGTAGAGTTAGATAGGGCAGTTTCAAGCTGTTTAGCATCATCCATTGAACTTTCGATACTTTTAGCAATATCAACTGCTTTATCTAGAGTAGGATCCTTGTAGGTAAGTAGTCTCTCTTGCATTTTTTACAGTAGCAACGTGCAACAAGTTGATCTCTCACCAGTTGAGAGGTAAAATTGTCAAACTCACATTTTGAAGCTAAAACTTTTAAAGCTGTTATAAAAGTGTCTATGCTTTCATCGGGTTTCTGCATTCTTGTAAAAAACTTGTATCTATGCACTACAAACTTCTTGGTTTTAGTAAAGTACTTATCCAATTGTGCTACAGCTTGTTCAAACTCGTCGGGGTCTTCACCTTCAGGTGGATCATACGGGGGTAGATGGTCAAATACGTTTTGTCCTTCGACTCCAAGATGGTAATACGTGAGATTCTTTTTCCTCAGGTCTGTATCTTTGACCATCAATAGCACCTAAGTACGCCTTGAAAGATCTAAACCATAACTTCCACTCTAGTGGTGGATCTCCCGGTTCTTGTAAAAAAGGCGCTGGTGCAGTAACACTCTGCATGTTAGTAGAGAACCTGTGGAATAAAAAATGGTTACGAAGAAGAAAGAAGAATGAGAACAGGAAAAGAAGAAGAGAGAAAAAAAAAATGAAAATTCACTACTTCTGCAAGAGAGCGGAGAATGATAAAATAATGCCTTGTTTTGCACAGAAGAGAAACAAAGCTAAACTTCTCAAATTTAGAAGTACATACAAAATTTCAATTTAAAAAAAAAAAAAAAAGTGTGTGTGTATCACAGATGTAACAGTGCAAAAATTCCACATAAAATGTTGATCTTAAACTTGGTCACTAGATGGCAGCATTGGATAGTATTGAAGCAGAGAAACTTGTAAATCCCATTTAACCAATGGAAAAATGGCAGGAAGTAGAAGGCGGGATATAGGTGAGAGGTGCCTTCTGGCAGTAAGAAATGCCTTTGCTTGAAGAATCGAGGAACACTGAGGATGAGAAGACACAAAATGGTAAGTGCTGTGTGTGTCAGCGCGAGAAACAAAATCACCAAATGTGTGTGTGTAGAGAAATGGATTTTTGAAGGAGAGTCTTTAAATCGACACACAATATTGAAAGCTGTGTGTGTCAGCGCGATCAACAAAGATTTCTTGTGGGCGTGAAGACACATCTCCGAGAATGTACTTGGTTGCTAGGCAATCACTGCGGCGGCTCATGAAAACAACTCGGAGCGTTGCGCGTGAGCAGGGCTGGAGCGAGAAGCAGTTCAAATTCAGATCGTAGAACTGCTAAAGCATGGCACGTGAAGTCGGCTCGTGAAGCAGAGCGAAACAGTTTAAATGCAGCTTGCGGCGCTGCGCGCGAGCGGAGCCAGAATAGTACTGCAGCTCTCTTTTTATTAAAACACATTAAAAGTCACAGTGATCTTGGCTTAACAATGCCGCGCAGCGTAGTCACAACATAGCAGGAACACCACGACACAGCAGGAGACCCTCGCAGAGAGTGTGAACGAAGCGCAGAGTTCAAACAGCGCGTAGAGAAAGTCCCTCGCAGCGAGCAGATATGTAGAGTAGAGGAAATGCTTAGAAAACGGGCACGGCTCTCTGTACCATCGCGCAGGTGCCTTGGGTAAAGAAGTATATAAAAAAAAATGGTACTCACAGCTGTATTCCCAAATGACAGATAGGAATTACTTGTAATGCAGTCCATGAAGATCATAAGCAGGTAGAGGTGGCCGTGGGTAGAAAATCCCATCTTCTGTCGCCACTGATGCGAAGTGAAGCAGACGCAGAGATAAAGGTTGAAGTAGAATTTATTCAAGGGGTACAGAGAGCCGTCCCAGCTGGCAGAGCCAAGGCACACAGACAGCAACTGCCACTGAGGGAACACTCAGAGCAGGATGCTTACCAACACTCTAGGTGACATCATAGAATACTCATGAGGCTCTGCCAGCAACACATCACCACAATCTGCCCTTGCTTAGGTCCACAGTCGAGAGTTGTGCTGCGCAGTGAATTCAAGAGCTTAGGCATCAGGACGCGCAGATCAGCAGCAATAGAATCATTAAATCCACAGAACGTAATGCTCAACATTTGGCTGGTGCAGTTCATGGACATATTCAAAACTCTTGCGAAATCCAAAAAGGACACTTAGGGTTTGAGGTCCCTGCGCGAGGTTGCTGGAGGTAGCAAGAGCAAAAAGCTTTAATTCCCTACTTCATTCGGATGAGAGTTAGATCATTGTAGGCTCAACAGCAGGCTCCTTTGTCTAGATGTGCCACATGCTTAGGCCAAAGATGGCCTGCTAGGGGCATTCCAATTCCCTAGCCCACCTTGTTGAGATTATGTTAGAAGGAGGTGGAAAGAGTAAAAGGCTTCGATTCCCTATCCCATTCAGATGAGGGTTTGGACACTTTAGGCTCAACAGCACGCTCTTTAGTGCAGACGTGCCGTACACTTAGGTCAAAGGTGGGCTGCTAGGGGCATGTCAATCCCTTATACCGGCTGTTGAGGTCATGCCTGTAAGTAGGCTGTATAAATGCACCTGTAACTTTATTCGTAGTTGTCACCATGCTTCATGTAGGCTATGGATAGGTTGTTAAAGGGGTGTGCAAAGAAAGGTAGCACCCCACTACTTGATCAGGATTTTGAGGGATACTCTTCTGGGTGGCCATGGCCAAGCACCACACTGTTTTTGGATATTAACTTATTTAGGCTTTTTACTTTTTTTTTACAGGGAAAGGTGGTTTTAATTGTGAAATGTATTGTTGACTTTTACATCTGTCTTTTTTAATAATAATGCAATGTTTGCTTTTATATTTTGTTTTTAAATCCTGAAAGTATGTTAGATGCATTCTTTGTGCATGTTTATGGTTTTTATTAACTAATAAATTATATATTGATGATTGACTGAAGTTAGATAAAATAACCTTTCCGCCCTTTTCAGGACAAAATATCTTATCCTGTCTTTTCCCAGGCCATACAATAACTCGTTCTCATTCCCTCAACTGGCATGCGTCTGTATTTCTAGTTCAGCCTCTAATTCAACTACTCTCTGTGACCACCTCAGACCTTTTCTGTCAGACATTAATTGGGTCTCACTTGGTCTCATATGTTCAGTCTGAGTGCTCAGGTTAAAAATATGGAGAATTCCATAAAGTTGGCCATAGAGGAGATAACAAAAAACTTGTCTTGCTTGAAATAGGCTTAACAAATGTTTTGGATCTGCTACAGAGGCTGGTTTCTACTGCATGTATACAAGTGGAACAACCCGTGAAGCTTCAACTGAGGTCATACATGGCAATGGGTGACCTCATAGGGGATAATAGTACAAGAGGGCTATTGAGATCAGCTCAGATAGAGCCTCTGATTATCCATGAATGTCCATTTGAAGAAGGTCCAACAATGGGTGATGCACCTAATAAGACATAATCAATCAATCAATCAATCAATCATGTCACTTATAAAGCGCACTACATACCCGCGAGGGTCTCAAGGCGCTGGAGGAAGAGGGGGTGGTGCTGCTACTGATCGAAGAGCCAGGTCTTGAGGAGTCTTCTGAAGGCCAGTAGGTCTTGGGTCTGTCGGAGGTTGGTGGGGAGGGTGTTCCAGGTCTTGGCGGCGAGGTGGGAGAAGGATCTGCCGCCGGCGGTCGTTTTCCGGATGCGGGGGACTGTGGCGAGGGCGAGGCTGGTCGAGCGGAGCTGGCGGGTGGGGGTGTAGAAGCTGAGTCGTCTGTTGAGGTAGGCTGGTCCGAAGTTGTGGAGTGCTTTGTGTGCGTGGGTGAGGAGCTTGAAGGTTATCCTCTTGTTGACAGGGAGCCAGTGCAGGTCTCTCAGGTGGGGTGTGATGTGGCTGCGTCGGGGGATGTCGAGGATAAGACGTGCAGAGGCGTTCTGGATGCGTTGCAGCCGTCTCAGGAGCTTAGCCGTCGTTCCTGCGTAGAGGGCGTTTCCGTAGTCCAGCATGCTGGTGACGAGGGCCTGGGTGACTGTTTTTCTTGTTTCGGTGGGGATCTACTTGAAGATCCTGCGGAGCATTCGGAGGATGTTGAAGCAGGATGAGGAAACGGCGTTGACCTGCTTAGTCATGGAGAGGGTGGGGTCGAGGATGACCCTAGGTTGCGTACGTGGTCGGTGGGTGGCGGGGCTGTTCCCAGTGATGTTGGCCACCAGGAGTCGTCCCAGGCTGAAGGGTTGGAACCAAGGATGAGGACCTCCGTCTTGTCCGAGTTCAGCTTCAGGCGGCTGGTCCTCATCCATTCGGCGACGGCCTTCATTCCTTCGTGGAGGTGGGCTTTGGCGGTGTGAGGGTCTTTGGTGAGGGAGAGGATCAGCTGGGTGTCGTCGGCGTAGGAGATGATGTTGAGGTTGTGCTGTCGGGCGACGTGGGCGAGGGGTGCCATGTAGATGTTGAACAGCGTTGGGCTGAGGGAGGAGCCTTGGGGTACGCCGCAGATGATCTTGGTGGCCTTGGATCGGAAGGGGGCGAGGCGGACGCTTTGTGTTCTGCCGGAAAGGAAGGATGTGGTCCAGTCCAGGGCCTTCTCTTGGATCCAGGCTTCCTATGCGCAATGTAATCTATCAGGCAAACCCACCTGGGAAAATTGCTAAATGGGGGTGGGAGTCTGGTATCACCTTTTCGCCGTGTCAACATCTGTGGGCTAATTTGATCCATATGTTTTGTAATTGCCCCAAGTTAGATCCACTCAGGAGTGAGATAACTAGGGGGCATATTAGCAAGAACGGCGTTAAAATTATCGCCGCTTTAGCGGCAGGAAACTGCCGCTAAAGCGGCGATAATGGGCTTGATAATATGCCCTTGAGAATACCAATAGAAGCCCAGGATCACAGCAGAACATGGGCTTCTATTGGTATTCTCAAGGGCATATTATCAAGCCCATTATCGCCGCTTTAGCTGCAGTTTCCTGCCGCTAAAGCAGCGATAATTTTAACGCCGTTCTTGCTAATATGCCCCTTGGTTTTTTCTCAATTCTGTTTAAAATTATTATCACTCTAATGCCTCAGCTCATTCTGTTCGGGTACATGCTGAAGTAGTTTCCAGCCACACGCAGAGACACATTTATCGCCATGGAGGTAGTATTTTTATGCATTTCCTTAGCCTAGCTTGATAACATCCCCCCAAATTTCCACCAATGGCTAGCATGTCTGTTAGCTACATATATTCTGGAAATGGCTTTATATTTAGGAAGAGGCAAAAAGGCAAACACAAAGGGGAAACAGATCCTGGCACCAATTTTAGACTGACGTAGTAATCAATCTTTAGACCCGGCCACCTAGGCAATATCATTAGATCAGGAAAGTCAATTTTCGGGATATCGGGTGTAGGAAATACAATCAATAAAGGGAAAGATGCAAATGCACCTTACCTCAGGTTTTTAAAAGGCTCACCTGCCAATAAGTTGAGGCCGGTAGAAGCCTTGGAAAATTTCATTGTATGTTAAAGCACTTTATGATTGGGTAGGATTTCTTAAAACAGGATGCCGAAGCTGTTTCATTATAGTCAAGTCCTTGAATGTCAGATCCTATAATTATAATTGAACAACATTGTAGACACAGCTCCACTTTAAGTACATGGGAGTTTAAAGACTATAGCCTTTTGGGAAGGAATTTAATGTCCGTCTATTATATATCAGGGCAATGGCTAGACACCGCCTATGCACTATTTTCACATATATGTGATAAACTGAGACGCTGCCGGAGGTTAAAAATAACCTATGATTCCCTATGTTAATCAACTTGTTTTATCTCTACTGGTGTAAATGTTGAAATGTCATAATAGCTGTCTCCTCCTGAATCACTTTCATGGAATAAAACTGCAATTAAAATGTTTTTTTTAAAAAGTTAATGAAGTTAGATGTAAAGACTGGGCCCAAATATCCAAGTCTCCCGAAATGAACATAAATCAATTTGGATTTTATATCCGCAATGTTTCATGAAAGTATATTCCACTCATCCCATATTGGATTTTTAAAGAACTACACTGAGTACCTTGAGTTTTAAGTCAATCTTTCCTCTTCCTGTCTGGATTGACTTCCTCTGTGGACTCTTGATGGCTACTATTGTCAACTGTTTGTCTATAATTTCTTGGTAAGAGCAAGTTATACTTTAGGCAGATATGTGATTATGCTAGAGAAGAAGATTAAATCTCCATGGCTATCAATCCATCAGCCAAGTCTTTAGATAATAATGAGATTTCAATATAATCATAAATATCTCCAAGTACTGGATGAAGTGCAGCCTTTATAATATCAGAAGGGATCACTGATTTGCACAGGAGTGTATCACTAATCCAATGTATCACTTTGATGGTCTGTGAGTCTCCATCTTCTCTTACGCTTCGAGGGAGCTTGGCCACTTTATGCATGTATATGACCTCCTTCGGGCAATTTGAATGGTCTCTGATTGACATTGCTTAAACCGTTACACCAAGAGACAGGAGAATACCAGGCCACCCATTTGGGACCACATAAGGGAAAATCAACTGATTGGTCAATTTTGGCACACTAGAACAGTTCTGCCGTGCTTCATGCCCTCATTGGTTTAGCCTTTGGCTAGATGTTATGAGATAGTTTCTTTGTACATCTGGTCTGTTATCATTGCAGGTCTTGCCCTATGATAATCCATAACTAGCTGTCAAATCACCTTGTGTGGCAGTATCAATCTGGTGGCTTGGGCCTATTGTTTCTTGGAAAGAGGGAGCAAATAATGAAAACTTTGCAAAAAGCTTTTTTAACCATCTCAAGATCAGATATCTCGGCTGAACTATACAACAGGTTGAACAACTGTCAAGGTGGCAAACCTGTTTTTGCATACAGCAGTCAATTCATATGGCACTACCGGAGGAGTTGGTTCACACTCCGTCTCTTGTTGCGGTAGGTCGGTGATTGGAGACCGACTCATAACCAGAGGAGGGATGTTTCTTTGCTGAGATGCCTTGCCTGGCTTTTTGGGAAACAATTTTGCTATTGGTTTGTTTATGGAGGGGAGGAAAGAGTTAGTGGTCGCGTTTAAGAGAGTCTCTATTTCTTTTATTAGGTTAACTTCTCCAAGCCTATTAGTCTTGAAGAGTTGTTTGGCTAGTTTTTTTGGCACTTTTGTTTCCAGAGGAGCCTCAGCAGCCTTCTTTTTCCCCATGCCTAGCTATTGAGTGTTCTTTAGTTAGGTATAGTAGATCAGCACCCTCTCTACACAAAACATAAATGCTAGGTATACAACCGAATGTAGGACCTTGTGTAGGCATTGTTTTCAATATTCACACTTAATGATGGTAATAAAGTCTCCCCTGATGAATAACAAACCAAGATTCCAAGAGGGGTGGCCTACCCCAGCCTCCTCCAGATGCTGATAGGCGCAGATGGGGGCGCCCTTGGCCCGGTTTTCGCCCAGGTATGCGTGTGGAGACGTCCCGCACGTGTCCTGCGCTGCTGGTTTTTCCAAACGCTTTATGGCATGGGAACCCCTTCCTCTGGGCTTGTGGTGTCCTCTAGGGAATTGAGTCCCCCCTCGCCCAGCAGCAGTAACAGCATCCCACTATGCAATCTTTTCCCAGTGCTTTATGGCATTGAAGCCCCTCTCTGGGCTTGTGGTGTCCTGTGGGGAATGAAGCCCATCATCCAGCAGCGGTAGCAGCACCCCGCACTGCATGCTTTTCCCAGTGCTAATGGTGCTGGACCCCATCCTCTGGGCTCGTGGTGTCCTGTGGGGAATGGAGTTCCCCCTCACCCAGCAGCAGTAACAACATCCCGTGCTGCAGGTTTTTCCCAGCACTTTATGGCATTGGAGTCCCTTGCTGGGCTCATGGTGTCCTTTGGGGAATGAAGTCCTTTGCTCAGCAGCAGTAACAGGCTCCCACAGTGCTGCCTTTTCCCAGTGTTTTATGGCAGTGGAGCTGCTCCTCTGGGCTTGTTGTGTCCTGTGGAGAATGGAGTCCCCCTTTGCCCAGCAACAGTAATAACATCCCATTCTGTGGGCTTTTCCCATTGCTTTATTGCTTTGTAACCTCTTCTCTGGGCTCATGGTGTCCTGTGAGAATGGAGACCTCTCTTGCGCAGCTGTTTTACATGCATTTTGATTGAGGTGGGATGAAGAACCTTCTCAAGCAACAACCACAATTCCTGTCATGGTGAACCACAAAGTTACTAAATTAAACTGTGTTTAACCCTCTAGAAGCCTGGCACAAAAGTAGTCAGGCCTAACTTAGAGAAAATGTGCAAACTATTTATGCAGAACTCAAACAGCAATACACTGAAAACACATCACAAGAAAAATCCCACGCCAATTTGGAGAAATTGAGATAGAAATATTAAATTATTTGACATCACAACAACAAAAATCCAATCAGTAGAACCAGAGTTATGGATTTGTAACGTTTTTAGGGAAAACTAGCACCTAAAAGAAAAAAGAGCCAACAATGGGCACCTAGTAGCGCAAGACCAAGGCAAAGTTGAAAGTTATGGCCGACCCCAATGGAGAGCGCTTTGAATACACAAAGTGGATTCAGTCTGGTCTTGGCTTACCTTTGGACATAGAAGAAATTTTGAAAAAAAATGCTTCAAAAGGTGAAGTTCAGCGGAGCAAGGCAGCCAGCGGTGCCCAAGGGGGAGACGCTGTTGCCCTGAACGAAGTCACATTGAAGATATCCAAGTTCAAACTTTGTCACTTTTTGTAAAGTCAAAAATCTCTAAGAGGACGAAGCTGCAGGCTGCAGCCAAAGATGGCTCTACGAGGCCGGCTATTCCTTCTGCGAGGAGCGTCTGAACAGGATTTGCTGCTGTTGAGAAGAACATAGTGGGAACTACCACAAAGTCAGGCTTCAGGTCGGTTCTCAGGGCAATTTTGGCAGAATTCTTTTTAAGTCCCAAGTTTTGTTTTTTGGCTGTTTGGGCCCCTTTAGCACCACTTCCAGGGGGGTCAGGACTAGGAGGACAGCACTTGGAGAGTGGGACGCACTTCCGTCAGTTTCCACATGTAGGATTCAAGTTGTTGAATCATTTTGTGTCCCTGTAGCTCAGAACAGGAGGCCTGCCAACTAGCCCTTAGGATCACTCTGGTAGTCCTGAGTTCAAGCAACAAGACGGTCCTCAAGCAGCAGGGCAGGGTACAAGGCAGGCTTCAAGTGAGTCTGAGGGCTCTATTTTTATACCTGGTGCCAGTTTTGACATAGAAGAAACTTCTAATGTCCTCCCCCCCCCACCCCAAGTTGGTTCTTGAATTTCCTTCTTCCCTACCCAGCCTCCAAGAGGTCTTGAGTGACAAATAGCTGGTATGAAGTTTTCGTGAGTGTGCTGAGGCAGCTCTTTAGAAATGTAAGTGGAATAGTGAACAGTTCAGCTTGTGTGTTTTTGAGTTTACACTTTCAATGTACCTAGTATAACAGCTAGGGATTGACTACCCCGATTTGAATAGGCTGACGGGTGATGAGCATATACTTTTGTTATGTGTCAGGTGGCATGTTGGCTACCTAATCTAAATGAATTAATGATGTTGGCCAGGTTAAGTCCAGGCACTTGAGATGTTCTGACTTATTTTAATCAGTTATATTTTCATTTTTAACATTATTATAGTATGATTAACAAAGGAAAGCTCTAAATCTGTAGACTGTATGGGTCAAGAAATAAACTCAGAAAGATGGAGTTTATTTTAAAACTAACACATACATCTAATTTAAAATGTACTCATGTTTGGATCTCACCCTTTTTTGCACATAGCTTTATAAGAAATGGGATATTTGCACTCACATTGTATTCACAACTAACACATAGTGTTGAGGTGTCTTTAGTTTAGTCTAATTATAGGGGTATGTATCCTTTCAAGTATTGTGTCTACTATGATCTACATACTTGATTTAATGATGCTAGAATAGAAGAGTAGGATATAAATAATGATAAAACACACACAAGCACAATTTATTTACAAACATCAAATGGAGTGATGTTTATTTTACCAAATTGACTTAAATACTACCATTTTTGAAAAACATTTTTGAACCAAGGAAAATTGATAGCACAATATTAAAACTACACGAGTTCTGTTTCTAAAAAATAACAGTTTACATAATTTTCAAACAAACATAATTTTTAGTTTTTTCAATAAAATAATAATTTGTTATAACCAGAATATTATTGATTTTTAAATAAAGCATGTATAAAGCATGTATAAATGTTACTCCCTCAACAATCAACACACATTATAATTCCTTATGCCCATTACCAAACCATAATAAGCCCACCATTTCCCCCAAACATTCTTATGTTTCTGGGGGTAGCCACTGCCACATATTTAGGCTCCTCCTCCTTTGTGCAGCAGTCTATTGCCGATCGCAACGGAAGGGGAAGTCAAAAAATTGCAGTGCCTAGCATTGTCTCTTATAGCAATCATAGTTCCAATCCCAACTAGGGTAAGTTCTCCACGGCAACCCTCCAATCTTCCATAATGCCTAAAAGTGCAATCTGGGGTGATAGACCTATCGCTCTCCCAAGGAATCTTGTGAGAGTGGTAAAGATCCCCTGTCAGTATGTTGCAATGACAGGACATTCCCACACCATATGACAGAAATCATCCTTCCTCCCTGGGCTGTGGAAGCATGTAGGCTCAAGGAAATATTTCACCAGACACAGCCTCTTGGGTGTGAGATAAGTAGCATGTGGATATTTAATCTAGATAAGTCAGAAATGTAAAGAAATATCAAGCCCCCATGGGGCCTACATGCACCTCCCATCACCATCATCCAGAGGGCTTAGTCACCCCTTCTACTCTGGCTTTAATACCAAAAAGAGGTCAGGGGAGTTAATAACCAATGACCTATAAATCTAAGATATTCCCCCCTTTCCCTAAAGGGCCCATGAGGATCTTTGTTTTGAGTTGGCTGTATTCAGGCATGCCAGAGAGAGAATCCTGGTGGTGTGCAAGTGAATGGCACAGTTGTAAATACTGGTAAAACTGGGATTAGTGAAGTTTAAATTCAGTTTGGAGATCCTGAAAGGATTTAATTTGTGCACCCTGCCAAATGCCCCCACCTTCGAGGTCTCAATAAACTAATAATTATTTAACATACAAATCCTTCTTCAAACCAACATACTTGTATTAATAAAGATTAAAAACATAACATCATATTATAATTTTCTCCTTTGGAGTTTTTTTTATGTAAGTCTAATTTCTTTTAAAATGTTTCTCAAAATTATTCTCTGTTCATTTTGCCTTGTTACAATTTCCACACTAGATGTAGTTAATATTGAACTGGTACTGGCTTGCAATTGCCCCGTTTCCCTGCCTTCACAATGAACCTTTTGTTATCACTTTTTAGGGTACTGGTGTTCTTTGGTACACTCTAGTCTTTCTGGGCCTTTTGTAGTCATCTTTCATTTAGGCCAGATCCTTTCTGCCTACAATGTTTGCTGGTTTTCTCCATTTGGGGGAATCTTTGTTTCCTTTTATGCTTCCAACATTTCGCAGCTAGATCTATGTTACCATAAGGGAATATACATACAATTTGGTTAAAATAAAAATAGTATATCTACAATGTCCAGATTGTAGTTCAACAATTTGAAGTATACATAATAGATTTACCAAAAGGTTATTTTAAGTTACCACTACATTAGACATTAGTTAGTTGAATAATTGATTCAGTTTTTTTGTTTATACATTTAAATTGCATGTTGTACATATTGTCTCTGAGCCCTGAGTAACTAACTATGTATGGTCTTATACAATAGATATTGTTTTTTTTTAAAAGTTTTAAAAGATTGAGCATGTGAACATACAAATGTATCTGTCTTCTGAACACAGTAACATCATGTGACACTGTTGTGCCCAACATCTTAGAGAACATTAGGCTTACAAGATACAAGGTGTGCATGATGGTTTATAAGTCAAGAGAAGTGTTGTCATTAGAATTCCTTTTAATGTCATTTTAAACCATGGGTACTCGCAAACATTTTCCAAAGGGCCAAAATGTTTAGTCTGTGGTGTGACCGAGTGCTGCATAGATGCCAGCTGGGTGGCAGTCAGGAGAGTGGGTGTAGGGAAAGCAAAGTATGTACATTTAGTGACTGAATTGCAAAATGTGAAACCAGAAAATCTGGGATTAATCCCGGCTTCCCCACTTTCCCTTCTTTTTCTTCACTATGATATATCAGAGGACCTTGAAATACATGACTTCAGGTTGTGCCCTGTATGAAACCTTCTACTGTGTTTGATTTAATAAACTACAATATTATCCATGTAAAATAGCCACCCAGACCACCCAAAGGGGGCACATAACAAGTGACTTGCATCTTAGATCAATATTGGCTTGTTGTCAGGGCGAGTGGAAGTATGAATGCTTCTAAATTCATGTTTGAAAACTATCACTTTTAAAAAGACCTCTCAGTGCACTGATATAATCTGATGTACTAAGGTGAAACAGTTCTGCAAGTTAATGAAATACACTTTTCGAATTTTGATGAGACTTTATTATACTTTTACACTTTTGATGCAAAATGTCTTTTAAAATGAAGGTGGTCCTAAAGTTAAGTGGTGCAGAACACCCTAGTTACTTCCTTTCTTTAACTTCAAATAACATGTAAATAAATGCTTGCCCATTTATTTAACATCTTTTTATTGCAAGTGCTGAGTCAGTGAACACCATCACAAGGCTGCTGTTAAACAGGGGGCCACATAAAAAAGTCAGGAGTGCCGCATGCGGGCCCCGGCTGCTCTTTGAGTACCACTGTTTTATACCATATTCATTAGAATTGTATAGTGCATGAGCCACCCTGAGGTAATCATTATCATTTTTTAGGTCTCGCATAGGCAGCGCATGCGCTGTCTCTTCGAGAGATGGTGTATACAGTATAGCGGGGGAAGCTCCGCCCACTACCACGCCCATCTTTTTAATTCGCTTGTGTGTAAATGCTTGCTTTTGATTCATTATGAGGCTTGTTAGCCCCTCCTTAGTACGTCCATGTGGTCATTTCATTCCTCCCATAGCTATTGGCCCCTTTACTAGGTTGTTGCACCGGACCTGTTCTATTTTCTTTATTGAGTTTCTCCGAACTCAAGCAGGAAGACGTGCTTCATTCAGCGGCTACACCCTCTTTCAAGGCAGCAGGACAATGGCGCCTTTCCAACCTCGCCACCGCTGGTTTTTCTTCTCATTAAAGATTAGGTTTGAGAGAAGTTGCCACTCACTTCATTATGTAGGTCTTTATAAATATCCGTGGGTAAGTGTGGCAGGAAGGAAGCAGGGAGTGCAACACACAGTTCAGAGAAAAAACTCGGGGTGTTTACTTTACACTACCCTCGCCCCACAGCTTAGGCGGCGACAGCTCCTCCTTCCTGGGCAGGGCACCTCGGGGAGTTGCTGCTTTAACTTTTGCTTCGGAGTTTGGCTCTCTCGCCCAGCTCCTGCGTCCATGCGTGTTAACCTGGTCCAACACAGCGCTGCGGTGGGCTGAAGCTGGTGTCGAGGCGCTCAGGAGGTGCCTTGTGGCAGTCCTTGGGATTTGTTTAGGGCTGTTTCTCGTTGATCTGGTTGTGTTACCGGGAGGCCATGGCGCAAGGGAATGCTCCTATGTACGAGGACACCGTTAAGAAGAAAGAGGACGGACCCACCTTTGTGGGGTGAAAGCATCTGCAGCCACTGCGCTTCGCCCTCAAACTCGTTTTTAGGTCTCGCCTAGCAAACGCAGCGCATGCGCTGCTTCGCCTTAGCGAGACTATTGTTGTCGGTTTTGCTAGCGAAAGGAGACAAACCATGTGCGCGCACGGACAGGCGATGTGCACGCGCATGGCGTCTCCTCTGCCTCACACGCTCCCACCGCGCGCTTGATTTTTGCTGAGGAGATGTGCACGCGTACAGACACGCGATGTGCACACGCACGGCGTCTCGCGCATCGTGCTTGTTTTATTCTGGCCAGCCTTGTTTTTTATGTTACCACCAAATAAGGCGATGCGGGAGGGGTCCAGTTTTCCTGCTTGGCTTTGAGCCCAGGACACCTTGCTACGTCACAGCCTCCACTCTCTGATCCCTGTGTAACATGTTCTGTGAAAGCACACAACAGTAGCATCGTCAGTACCCCCAAAATACTGCATTACGGTTAACTAAATACAAAACACCCCCAATCTTTATTCAGCAGTAGGGGGCAGCAGGTAATGTCTTCCAAACACCTCACTTGGGGGTCCCTCGAAAAGACGCCGTGCGTGGGCACATCTGCACTCCTGAACACACGGCAGCACGGGGCTCTCCTTACTATGTGTCTCAGGTAAGAGGGACCAATCAAAGGGTCTCGGGGACAGAGCCAACTGTCTGAGAGGACAACCCCAGCCCCCCACACAAAACACCAGAAACTTATTGTGCGCCTATGCTCGGCTCATCTTCGCAGCGCTGTAAACAAACACAGAGCGACACTCTCCAGACATGAACATATCAAACACTTGGGCAATAAACTCCGTATGTCCCATGCAGTTATTTTTTTCCTGGTTCCCTGCCCTCTCCCTCTCTGTAACCCCCACCCCTCCATTCTGCGGCCTCTTTACCCGGTCTCATCCTACCACTCTCTCACTAGCCTCGCTCACGTCCCTCAATTCGCCCCATTTACCCTCAGTCCCTTCCCCTCTCTAACCCTGCCTGTCTCTCCCTCTCTTTACTCTACCGATCTGTCTTCAGACTATCTCCCTCGCCGCCATCCTCTCTTTTACATTCAGACCCGGTCTCTCCCACCTACCTCCTTTCTCTACTCTTGGGCAGGCTCCCGCTTTTACGCGCTCTCTCCTCCTCCCCTCTTTCCTACATAGTGCCCCTTTGTTTCGCTCTTCTCCGCTTTATATCGACCGCCCCCCAAATACCACTTCTGCTTTTCCCCACGGTCTCTCTCGCCCCCTTCACGCCTTCTCCCACATCTCCCTGCTCCCGCTGTCCCACACCCGGCCTCTCCCTCCCTGTCTACACCCGCCCCTCTCCCCTATCCACACCCGCCCCTCTCCCGTATCCACACCCTGTGATGTCAGCTGACAGCCCCTCTTTACGCACGTGGAATCCGGCCGCCTCTCACTGAGGGTGTCTATTTTAAGTGAAAGTCGATGACATTATCTAAGGCACTGGAGATTACACTGCGCGAGTAAATCACTCATTCACCAAAGGAGGGGTGCCGCCCGACGCCCAGCACGGGCTCGTGGCGCTTCAGTACTAAGCGCTACACAACCCGTTGTACTTTCATGCTAACGTACACAACACTCAGCATCTGTCTACTAACCACAGACAGCAAAGTATGACCAAGCAACGCCCACAACTAATGGATTCAAGAGTATTTTACTATAGCATGCCCAGAATTAGAGCGTCATGGGTGATAGTCCAATGTTTCTAAGCGGTATTGAATTTCCGGTAACGCAACATACGCTTGTGGCGGTCACGGACAACTATTATGGATATATTTTTCTAAAACTGTGTAAAAAGTACACTCTGGAAGAACCTCCATCGAAAAAGTTATATTTAGGTTAGAAACCATTGTAACAGATAAAGCACTGAGTGTTCCTTAAGGAATCAATTTAAAAATGTTTGGAAATCAAGTGCAAATGAGCAACTCTGTATTGGTTCCTTGCTTTACACTCGAACTCGGAAAATGTTAACTATTTCGTGGTTTTTAACCAATGTAAAACACATTTCACTGATTGCCTTATGCCTGGTGTTTTGCTAATGTGGAAATTGCGCCAGTAAAAAAAAAACAATTCCGTGCAAGCAACCCCTGCTAGGCGTGGGATTCTGCGGGTCGAGGGAGGGGCCTCGACTGAAGGGTTGCACGACCACAGACCTGCAAGCTTGTGAATATTCAATAAAGCGGTGAGGTTCCCGCCCCGAATGCGCTCGTAGATTTACTGCTGCGAAGTGTTAGAAATAAATTCGCATTTAGGATGTGAGCGGGGATGTGGGGGTTTCAAGTGGGATAAAGAAACAAAAACATTGCAAACAAATGTAGGTTTTCGCTCTGTTTCCACATTCCTGGCTGAATAAATGGTTACGCATGCGAGGGCTCCTGGGACTGCCCTGAATTGTCCTTAAAAGCTCTGAATTTATACAAAACTAGCCATATATCTGCAAGAGTAAATGTCTGACTTGTAACGCGCATGCGCGGTGAATTTGGCCTCAAGTCTGCAAGGCCACCGATGGACTGTCACCGGCGAGTGGGCCACAAATAATCGAGGTACATAGCAAATGTGTTTGCAGCCGCATAGCAGAGTCCAAACTGGAGCCAGCCTGCCTGAGCTCTCCCTCTGCGACCCCCGTTCACTCAAACACTCCTTCAAAGGGGAACACGTGTACTGTATGAGGTGTGAAGGGGGCCGCTTCTAGGGAAGCTGATAAGATTCACTGTCAACATGAGGAAAGTCTCTCTCTTTGACCATCTCTTCAACTCCCTTCGCCCAACCCACACAACTATGATCTCCCTCGACTCTTCTTTGAGCTCCTCTCCTTTCTCCCCCCTCACCCCCGATACTCCAGCAGGCCGCTCTCCCGGGAGACAGGCCTACCCTTTGTTCCCCCCTGCCTTTGCTCCCTCCTCTCCCTCTCTTCCCCCTTCCCAAAATGTTCCTCCCCCTATCTTGTCTGTCTGGCCTCCGGCCCCCACCCCCCCTGCCCACCCTGCATCTGCCCGATTCTCCAACGTTTTTGCCTCCCCCCTATTCCCCCTAAGCCAACCCACCTCCCCCCCTCTTATTCCACCTTTCTTACAACCTGGTCTACCGATCAACTTTCCTTACCTCCCCCTTCCCTCCCCCTTTCACCTCATCCCTTTCCGCTCTTCCCCGTACCCTAAATTCTTCTCTCCCACCTCCCATCTATCTTCAACCCCACCTTCCTCATCCCTTGCTTCACAACCTTGTCTCCCTCCCCGACAATTCCTTCCTCGTCTCTCCCTCCGACCTTGCAGTCCCTTACTCCTCCCTCAGTTTCCATCTAGCCCAATCCCCCCCACTCCACCTGTTACCTGTCCCCTTTCATAGCCTACAGTACCTGTCCAACACCATCCTCTCTTTTCTCCCCATACCTCTGGCCTTCCTTGGACACCCCGCCCTCCCCCCTGCACAGCCCCCTCTCCTCTCTTCTCCACGTACCTTTGGCCTTCATCTGACCCCGCGCCCTCCCCTCCCTGTTCAGCCTCTTCTCCCCTTACCTCCGGCCTTCATTTGTCCCCCCTCCTACTCCTCAACTTTCTCCTCATATTTTTGATCTCTTCTCTTCCCCTCTGTTCAACTCCAGTAAAAATATTTCTCTTCCCACCACTGTTTCACCATCCACTCCTATCGTCCACCATCTTTCCTCACCTTCTACCCTTGCTCCCCAACTCCCCACCCATTCCCCCACCCCTCCCTCACCCTCTGCACTCCCTCCCTTAGTGACCTATTTTCTCAAAGTGACAGACAGATCTTCCTGGGCGACTTTAATCTCCACTGGGGCTCTTTGGAAGACTCGGCTGCCAACAAGCTTGCCACCTTTCTCTCAGCCAATGATCTCCTCCAACATTGCTCGGAAACCACACATTCCAAGGGCTCAATTCTGGACCTTGTCATATCCAAAGCAGACCTGCTGACTACTGCTCCCCCCATCCATGTAGACTGGTCTGACCACTTCCTCATTCCCTTCCGTTTTCACCTATCGCACGTTATAACTCTCGGCCAACCTAAAAGAGCTACTACCTGGTTCCGCAACACTAAGAACATTGATCTTGACACTTTTTGTGATTCTGCTATGCGGGCACTTCCTAGACTAGACCCTAACGTGGATGTCAACGTTCTCACTTCTCAGTGCCTCTCAGTACTAGCAGTCGAAATCGACAATGTCGCTCCACTCCAAAGCAAAAGGAAAAGACCCACCCCCTCAGCACCTTGGTTCAATAAAGCCCTCTACGATGAAAGGAAAAACCTTAGAATCCTGGAGAAACATTGGAGAAAATCTCCTTCCACCTCCAATCTCTCTCTTTTACGTTCAGAAAGATCCAAATATCACAACCACATCTTCCTTGAAAAAGCATCACATTTCAGATCTCTCCTTGACTCAGCCAAAAACAGACCCAAAAAACTTTTTGACCTCATCAAAAACCCAAACTGTTCTCCCCTAACCAGTAAGCCTGAGGATTCCACAAAGAAAGCAGCAGATTTCGCTATATTATTTGATGAAAAGGTCAAAGCACTGGTGGATCAGGTTGCCCACCCCACCCCCATTGAGGAGCGGAAATCCTTAGTTACCTGGCAGAACTTTGACGTCATCTCGGAAGATGACCTCCTCAAATGCATCCTCGAAACTAAACCCTCCAACCATTCTTCTGACCCCATCCCTAGCGACATCCCCATCGATTTCTACACCTATACTCTCTCTTACTGGACCAGGCTAGTCAATCTCTTCCTCAGTCAAGGCTCCCTCCCGGTTGCCCTCAAATCAGGACAGGTCACCCCTCTTCTAAAAAAAATCTCCGCCGATGAGAACGACCCCAACAACTTCCGCCCTATCACCAACCTCCCTTTTCTTTCGAAAATCACCCAAAAATGTGTTGCGAAACAACTTTCCTTACATATTATGGACAATAACCTCCTCGACGTCTTCCAGTCTGGCTTCATCCAAAATTGCAGCACTGAAACAGCCCTGCTGCAAGTGATTGATGATGCGCTGCATATACTCGACTCTGGGGAATCGTGTCTTCTGATTCTTCTAGACCTCTCTGCAGCCTTTGACACTGTTAATCATAGCACCCTCCTCAACACTCTTCAACAGAGAATGGGATTGGATGGCACAGTGCTCAAATGGTTTGCCTCTATCCTCTCGGACAGATCCCAAATGATCAAGATAGCGAACAGTCTTTCATCTCCATTGGCTGTAGGTCAAGGCGTCCCTCAAGGTTCTATCCTGGCACCCACCTTGTTTAATCTCTACCTGGAACCATTAGGGAACCTTCTAAGCAAATCTGGGATCCATTACCATCTTTATGCGGACGACACTCAAATCTACCTCAAGGTGTCTTCCGCACACGATCTCTCACTACTCAACTCTACTCTCAACTCTATTCACAACTGGATGTTAGTTCACCAACTCATTCTTAATCCCGCCAAAATTGAATTCCTCCTCCTCTCTACCTCTCTCTCACCTCCTCCTGTTCAATCTTGGATGGATCAGCTGAACCTACCCAACAACAAACCCATCATTGTCGACAGCGCTAAATCCCTAGGTGTCATTCTTGACAAAAGACTCAACCTAATCTCCCACATCAACTCTATTGCTAAGAACGCACGTTACCAGTTGCACCTTCTATGGGGGATCCGTCGGTTCTTCCCGGAGAAAGACTTAAAAACCTTGGTACAATCTCTGGTTCTCTCAAGACTGGATTATTGCAATTCTCTTCTGACGGGCCTACCCAAATCCCACCTCTCAAATCCATCCTCCATTCAGCAGCTCGCTTCATTTCAGGGTCTAAACGAAGCGACCACGTCACTCCTATCCTGTCCTCTCTTCGATGGCTTCCGATCGAGGAAAGATCTATTTACAAAACTGCCTGCATCACACACAAAGCCTTACACACGTCCTCCCCTCGTTACCTGGCGAATAAATTGAAATTGTCCGGTGGCTCTCGCCCTTCTCGCAATGCGGAAAAACGAGCCCCCCTTCTTCAAAAGGGAAAGATCGATGGCGCAATCCTTCTCAGGCAATGCGGTGAGAATCTGGAACTCGCTTCCCCCATTGCTCCGTGCCACCTCCTCTACCTGGATCTACAAAGCTGACCTCAAATCTTGTCTCTTCAAAAGACACTTTCAGAACTAATACTTTCATTCTCAGGCCCCTCTAGGAAGTTCGCTCTTCATTGTAAATTGTACTTTTTCCTGTACACTCCTCACCCTTGCGTGCTGTGTTGGATTTTATGTTTGTGTACCTTTCATTTTAAGTCTCCTGTTTAATTCACGCCCTCTCTACTCCCTCAAGGAAGTTCTTCCACTATAGGAAATTCTGTACTCCATGCCTATAGAAGTGCCTTCCCAGTGTGTTCTGAGTGACTGCCACTTATTGCAGTATTATACCTCTATTTGTATTTTGTATCTTATGTATCATGCACACCTGTCACTTTTTCCTCTTGTAACGTATACCTCTTTTTGTATCTTGTTTGTTTTTATTATTTGCACAATTGTCACTTTTTCCTCATGTAATGTAACGCTTGCTTTTGTATTATGCTCACTTGTAACCTTCTCCTCATGTAATGTTACTGTTCCTGTTGTGAAGTGCTCTGACACCTTCGGGTAAAGTCTGCGCTATATAAAAACGCATAAAATAAATAAATAAAATAAAAAAAATAAAGTGAGAGGGGTGGCCTCTTCACAAGCATTCCTGCCCCCCCCCCCTCCTCACACTCAGCCTGGGCGCGCACAGGGCTGACACATCACGGGCAGTCCCATCTGAGAGGGGGAGGAAACAAACCCCCAGATAAACAGCCTTGTTTACCCTGCCAGCCACGAGGGGCTTTGAAGCAGGGACGGTGTGCGCAGCTTTTCACAGGCCGGGAAGTAGGCGAGGAGCCCCTCCCATCAGGCGCCGCGCCCCGCCCCCCTTTATCAACGCTGAAGAGTGCACTTGCGTCATGATGCAACGGATCTGCACCACGTGACCCGAGTCCACAGGGCATCCTCCTGACCTTTCACCTGTGCAGGACCACGCCTCAGACCAGCGTATCTTGGTAAGTGGACTAACATGTCAGAGAGACGTCATCAAGGGCTGAAAGGAAAATACAAATCTGAAGGCCTTGTGTTTACCAGATGACTCACGGCATCAGGGCCATAGGGCCCGGGACCTTGTCTTTTACAAATCACTGCTTCCTGGTGCGTCAGTCAAGGGGTTCACTTGGTGTGAATCTGGACTACAACTCCCAGAATGCACGAAGATAGTAAAGGAAAGCTGGGCTGAAAAATATGTATCTGATCACAGGGGGGGGGGTGTTATCTATAAACCATCACAGAGTGAGGGAAGCTTGCAGCTCTCTCCAGGGGTTCCCAAACATGCACCCCTCCTTGCTCCCCTGATGAGTTAAGGTTAAGGAACCCTTAACTCATCAATCAATACACAGTGGTTCATCCCGGAACATTGTATGAATCAAGTAATTTTAAATCGAGTAAGAGTTCACACACAAATGCCCTCACACTCTCTCCCACAAGTATGCACACAACATACATTTAAAAGCATTTTTCACTCACGTCTGTAACGGACTCGTTTTAGTTCCTGGCGCTCTATTTTTTATTACACTAAATAATATTATTAACTACCACTGTAATAAAAACAAGCATTTGCAATGCAATCGGTCTCGCCTGTGGGACCTTTTGAGTATTTAGCCATGGAGAAGAAAGGTTACCAATTTGGTGATTAAATAGTTTGTGCACAGATGGAACTCATTTTAAAGCTTATTCAAAAATCCCACACGCTGCCTGCCCAAAGTAATGTTATGAGAGATGTTAATGGAGCGTGATATATGAGGTCATTGATGATGTAACTTATGTCATCATGTGTGAGGCAATGAGCAGTGCCTTATGGTAAAAAATAGTTGTGCATATGCTTATATGTGGTAGTCCTCGCTTGTCATAGTGCATATAGTAAGGGACTGGAAGAGGAATGAATGAGTACGTAAGCTCCCTTTACTGTAAAACAGACTTGCTCTCATTTTATGTTATTTCCGGTTAAATGCAATTCACAAAATGCGCAAATTGGAACATCGGCAGAAACTGCTCGAGACAATATGAAGTGTGATTACCCTGATCTGTGTGTAAGTAAATTAGTCTACGTGAGCGTAACTTCTGCATCCACAAGTTAATGTACACCAGTCGCAGGCTGCACGTATACTGGATAGCGACAGGGTTGGAAGTACAAAATACCCTAATTTAGATATGCAAAAGAGTAGTGATCAAGGAGTGGCTAAAGACATGCAATGCAAATGTGGGTGACACCCACAGAGAAGCAGTACCAGGAGGTTTTCGCCGATCTGCTCAAAAAAAGCAAATTAATTGCTCCTTTTTACCTCGTGGTACAGGATAAACTGGGATCAGAAAAAAGTTTAAAATAATAATAATAATAATCTCAGACACTAGAAGTTTGTCAAAAAACTCAAGTTTTCGTGGTTACGTGAGCCCCAGGGACAACACTCCTTCGCTGTCCACAACTCCGACCAGTTACAACAAGCATTGGCATAGCCAATAGGTCTCACCTTTGGGACCTTATAAGTGTTTAGCCATGCAACAGTTGATGTTGTTGCACCAAGGATATTGTGCTGGATAACTAAACACTTATAAGGTACCAAAGGCGAGACCTATTGGCTATGCCAATGCTTGTTTGCCTTGCGACAGAGTTCACTGTGACTTCCAATAGAAAACTTTCCAGTGACCAAGCACCTAGAGGAAGCAAATGAGGAATTGGAAGCCTCTTTAGCTCAAGCTCTACTCGCAAGGATCAAGTTAACTTGAAAGGAAGAATAATTTCATGCCTATGTGTAAGAAACAGCAGGGGCTTCCTTCCTTCCTGAAAGCTCATTCACTTAGAAATGCGTCTTAAATTGCGTGGTCTAGCAAGCTTGGCAGAGTTACATCAAAGGGTCTCGAGCTACACCATTCCTTGAAACCAAGAAACTGCTAAATGCGGGCAAAGGATTTTAGTAGGAATGCAGCTCAGCTCATGCCAGGATGGGGTACGCTGCGAGCTACCGAGAACCTAATGGACAACTCAACTGAACATATTTAGTGGTAAAATAGTGAGCAGTTTGACTTCCTGGATAAGCTGTTTCAATTGATTCTTGCGAACTAAGGGAAAGTTACCTAAATACTATAAACAGAAAATCATCTGACATAAATAATGTGTTCTAAATGTCACTTACAAAAATATGGCTCCTATGGAGTTAATAATAAATCTACACACACTAAATCTACGCCCAGTCGGACGATACTTTTGTAAACAAGATGTAGGGCATTATATTTATGTTACAGGATATTTTTGACAGTAGTAGTCTGACATACTATCAAACTAAGAGAATCAAAATGTAGACGCCCCAGTAACGGGAAAATCAAAATATTAAAACAAATCCCTTAACTGTTTAATATATAATTATTGCGAAGCTCAAAAATAAATACTTCAGGGCAGGTAAACATCTACTTTGGATTAAGCAGTTGTATTGTGCTGAAAATGAACGATGAATTACAATATTGCCGAGTATGTCAAAATCCACACAGGAGTAAACGGGCAAACAGTAAATTGATATACATTTTGATTAGGAAGGTTGGTTGACAAGTATGACAGGCAACATTGTAAGAAAAAGTGAAAGTCATGATTGATGTACTGCGATCAACCATGCACGTGTACCAGAAACAGAAAGAGGTAGCCCCTGTTCACAAATGTCAAACCTCAAAACAGATGTCTATTTTTGGTTTAATATCTCGGTATGGAGCATGTTCAACATAAAATAATTCTCAGTTGGGGTGTGAAAAGTTGAAGAAATTCACTTCAAAATACTTAGGCAAGGTGTCGTCTTACACTAGTGTAACCTTGCTTTTTGTCTTTGACAATACTTTGCACTCTGTTCTGCATCAGCCAAAAAGAAAGAAAAAATACGTATTTGAATGTAGAGCAGCACTGGCAAAAAAAAAACAAGCGCGCGCGCCTCGCGTAAGTAGGGGGTGGGGGGGAGTGCGGCCGAGAGCAGGCAGCGTTTCCCTTGCGGGAGCGAGCGGCGCCAGGAGAGATAATTGATAACACATGGCGGAAAAGCTCGCTCCCGCAAGGGAAACGCCACACGTGCACGCGTTGCCATTGGAAGCAATGCAACGCGTGCACGTTTTTGCCCGCAAAGCTGTGCTGATGGCTAAAGGTCTTTTTCCTATGCAGCGCATGCGCACTGCATAGGCGAGACCTAAAAAGCTGACCAGCCGCTCGTGCGTCATGGCCTTTTGCTTGCGATTACCCGCACGGCCGGCATGTGTTTCCAATTATCGTGCCCGCGTCTGGGCACAATAATTGGAAACAGATGCCGGCCGTGCGGGTAACCGCACAGAAAAGGCCATGACGCACGAGCGTCTGGTCAGCTTTCTGAAGCCCCTACAAGAAGTCTCGCGCTGCGCGAGCAGTGCTGTGCACTGCAACGCTAGGCGTGAGACCTAAAAATGGGCAGAAAACAAGGAGGTCGGAGGCCAGGGGTCGCAAAGACAGTGCCAGGGAATGACGGGGCAAGTCAGGGGTCGCAGCTGCGACCCCTACACGATGTCCATGGAGCAGGGGAGAGAACAAGAATTGAAGAGAGAGAAAGAGAAGGGGGTGAGGGGAGGGAGGGCTGTTCTGCGTCTCTATCCACATCTGCAACGGATTTCCCACTTCCTGCCCTGGGAGCACCTCTGCATTTCTCCGGCTCAAAGAGGGGCGGGAGGGGGTTGGGCAGAGAGACTATATCGCTGCCAAATGTATTATAGAAAATACAACACTCCTTCAAAATCCCCCAAACTTCGGCCTGGTCAAATGAGAAATCTTGTTTCTTCCGAGTGCCAAAAACGTGTACGAATAAACAGCATCAACCAGGGCCAAAACAGCTAATAACCTACACTCACTTAAAATGTAGTAATATGCAGCGCCCATTATTAGATCGTTTCTGGGCGCTGCAAAATAGGTGTTTTATTACCCAAGTCAGTGGGACTCGCGCCAAATGTACTCCGATATGATCAAGCCAGCGTACAAGTGTCAAAATAAAAACAGCGCCAGCCAATTATTTTCAGCAGAGATTTGGTTCCAGTTCGTTTCTTTAAGCAATGGAGCGCCTACGTTTATAGGTTTGAAAAAGAAACGTTTAAAAAAAAATAAAAGAGTATGCTATACCATCTCAAATTAAATGATGCCAACTGCCGAAGAAAATAATATGCCGATTTTATGTAAGTATCCAGGGGTTCACCCCCACACAGATGCAGTGTGACAAATGTTCTATTGCTGTTACAGTAAACATGATGGATACATTGTGCGTGGTTCAACCTTGAAGACAAAAATACAAAATATTTCCCAAAAATTGACCTACTTCCGCGAAAATGTAGGAGTTTTGGATATGACTTTCCGCAGAGTCCTTACTTCAAGGAGTGTCTGAGCACAGAATGTGTTACACGTGCGTTTCCAGTTACCCCGGATCCCGCTTGCAGTCTGAGGAGATGCACACATACATTGCACCTAAAAGTTGTGTGTGTGTGTGTGTTGAGGGGGAAGGGGTGGGATCATTGTTTTCTCATTTCCTGAGGATCTGATATTAGAATTTTAGGTGCTAGATTGAACAACCATTGGCAAAGCTTAACATCCAAACTGAATTGAATAAAAGTCAAACTAAAGAAAACACGCAAGCAGTATAAAGATGTAATTCAAAAAGCAAAAACCTCCTACCTCCAAAAAACAAATCTCCCTATCATCAAAGCCAGCCAGGTCTCTATTCATGTTCATAAAAAGACAACACAGAACAGCCTCACCATCCAAAGAGAAATGCAACAGTTTCCTGACATTGTTCGACAATAAACTTGCTAAAATAAAAGCAGAATTTAACTCTGTTAGGGATTTAGACACAGTCGTAATTCAAAAATATCCTAACACCTGGAGTACATTCTAGAAACTGCAACTAGAAGGCCTAACAAAAGTCATCAAAGCATGCGCCTTCCCCCATACTTCATAGACATTATCCCTGCGATATAATCAACTCTCACTTACAATTGTTCACACCAACCAGGCGTGATCTAACTGATGCATCCCTGCCGCGAGGAGTATATCCAAATAACCTAAAACTAGGCCAAGTCTAACTGATCTCAAAGAAGCTCACTGTCAATCCAGGCATCATGGACCGTTTTACACCTATCACTGACCTCCCATGGCTGGGTAAAGCAATGGAGAAATGTGTGGCAGTAAGATTGAACCGTTTCATAAATGAAAATTCCCAACTAGCCTCTTCAGAATCAAGCTTCCGAGAAGGGCTCAGCCCTGAAACCGTCGGGCTGTAGGTAATGGACGACATCCTACGCATCCTGGTGAAGGTGAAGTCAGCCTCCTGGTACTACCGGACCTGTCGGCAGCCTTCAACGCAGTGGACCACGGCCTGCTACTAAAAACCCTGGAATGAAGGATGGGCCTTGGAGACTCTGTGCTCAACTAGTTCAAGTCCTTCTTGAAAGGCAAAACACAATTAATAAACTAGGAAACCACTCATCCTCTACGAAGCAAGCAAGGGATGGAGTTCCACAAGGTGGGTCCTACTGGAAGTCCACAGTCACTCTCGCTGTTTAATTCATTTTGTATGTCGAACCTTAGAAGCTTTGCTCGACTCCAACATTAAGATCCACCCATATGCAGATGATGCAGTTATACCTAAAACTGGCATCGATCAATGATCGCTTCACTTTACAGATCAGTCTAAGAAAATGACACCATTAGATGGAATCAAACTGCTTAAAACCAAACTCGCAAAACCACAATTTCTTCTTATCCAGAAAAGGCAACAATAACATCGGCCAATCATTAATGACACAACAAATCTCCGATTCGCTCCATCCCCCAACATTACTGTCAAATCCCTAGGGTTCACTATTGACTGATTCCTACCTAGGATTCCTCATGCCAACAAATTGCTGCCGTCTGTAAATGTCCACCTCCAATAATTAAAGAAATAAAAGCACTAACAGATCCACAACCAACTGAGAAGCGCAGGGCATGCTCTGGTTATATCCAGGATAGATTCAGGAGATGCAATCCTGGCTGCGTGGCCAGCATCCAAACCATTGTCTCCTAAAGCCGTTCTTCATGCCACAGCACCACTCATCTCGGAGAAAAGAAGATTCCACCACATCTCCCCAGTCCTAGGAGATCTCAACTGGCTCTCTCTTGCCGCCATGATAAGTAAAACCTGCTGCGTCACTTACAAGGGACTGCAGCAACACAAACCCACTCACCTAGCAGATTTCCTGCTCGCCTCAGGCGGCAAAAGACAATCCAGAAGCAAACACCGTTTCTATCTGGAAATACCAAAATCCAGATCTTCTGCAGTCCTGGACCAATCCCTCTCAGGTTGGAGCGCTTGGGAATCTCTACCCCTGCACTTAACTCACCTATGCAGAGTCTACGTCAGAGACCTTGGACCCCACCATCTTAAGCTCTGAATTGGGGGAAGGGGGCTGTCAGAGATGGCACACACTGGCCTACATCCCAAAGCAGAATCCAGACATTGATACACGAATCCTGATGTTTGTGATAGAAGGCTACAGTCTCGCCCTCACTCCATGCCTGCTGCGTTTCCCTGCTTAACCTCCCCCAGCACTCTGAAAGACCCCCATTTTTAGGTCGAGCCTGGGCAACGCATGCGCTGCTCTGTGGCATGCTGTATTGGAGTATGGAATTATAGCCCCACACACTCTCCGCCCATATTTGCCATTGGCTTGTGTCATTGCCCTTCGTAAATGCGGACTTCTGATTCGTTAATAGGCTTGTTAGTCCCTCCTTAGTGCCGCCTTGTGTTCATTTGTAACCTCCCATGAGGACTGGCACTTTTACTTCAGTTGTTACGCGGTACGTCTTTTTTAGTCTGTAAGCACTATTTTCTTTAATGAGTTTCTCCTACTGCAGGCATGACAGGCTTTCCTGCAACATTCAGCGCGCCAAGCGCGCTTTAACTGTTCGAGCCGCCCGGGACAACGGCGGCCTCTTCTTTGAATAGGTCTCGCATTTACAAGAGTTTGAACTATTGGCATTGTAAATAACAATGCCTTTTATTTATGTGTTAATTAGCAAAACAGATAAAAGGCATTGTCATTTACAATGCCAATAGCTTAAACTCTTGCAAATGCGAAACCTATTGCATTGCAAATGCTTTTTTTTTTTTTACTTTCATACTGAGCGCGGCGCCCGCTTCAGGGACACCACGCTCTGTTTGTTTATTTTATCAGAGTGGAGAGGTGTGGTGCAGCGGCCAGGGCAGCTGACTTCGGAGCACAGGGTTCACAGTTCGATCCCCGGCTCAGCACCATGTGACTCTGGGCAATAGCTCACTTAATTTCCACTCCGGCCCCCAGCGCCTTGAGACCGGTAAGGGTGAGTAGCTGCGCTATATAAAAACGGACTTACATTTTTTATTTATTTTTTTACTTTAAAACTGAGCGCGGCGGGTATATGTAGAGATTTTACTCCACTGTGTGTGTTACACAAATGCCCCGATCCCCACGGCAGTGCCCTACCAAGAGGTTCTATGCTCCCTGGTGTATTGCACAGATGCTAGGAGCTCCATGGCCGGACTGGTAATTCCGGGCACCGGGCAATCCCCCGGTAGGCTGGATGGGGTGGGGGCCGGTTTTGAGACAGGGGGCCGGTTTTGTTGCTGGGGCCGATTTGTACCCTGGTCAGTGACCGACCCGAGTCAGTTCAGTAGCACAACTATCAACAAGTCTATCTGCATAATTAATGCTGCCTGGCTGGTGCTACACGCCCGGCACCTCACGCACCGGTCCGTCCGTGTCCTATTCATGAATAATTTATTAAATAAATGCACTTGCTGCACCATCCATGCCGCCCGCAGCGCGCAGATGTCTCCGCCCCGCGGTCTAGTTCACCCTTAGGGTAGGGTGGGGTCTGGATGATGATCATGCGCATTTGGGCCGGGCTCACACAAAGTGCGTGTGCGGTGAGGCGCGGTCAAGGAGGCAGGCATCTCATGATCTCAGAGCAGAGGCCAGAGAGAGACGGCGAGAGAAAAAGAGGCACAGGCACGCACGCACCCCATAATTTAATTATTTCTAGCCCCCCTGTCGGCCTGTCTGCCGCCCGCAGGTGAGTCGTTTAAATTGCATGTTGCAATCCCTGATTCGTGGTGGCACTGTCTGGGGGCGCGTCGCCGTAGGCCCCGGCCCGGTAACTTATGGAGACGGAGTCAATAGACAGTTAGACACAAGAAGAAAGCAGGCGATTTCAGGAGTGAGGGGTGAACGTGCGATGGGGAGGAAATGGGGTCAGTCAGGTTATGCCCTGGAGTGAAGTGGAAATAGGGACAGCTGTTGATGGACCAGCAACCGGTCACACCTTGCGTTTCTTCTTCAGGCCTTGCGTTTCTTCTTCAGGCCTTCTTAAGTGCGTAATTATTGGGCATAATGGCGTCGCCAGAGGAGTGTACCAGTCTCCGGCACCTCACAGGCCATCCAGGACTCGGTGCCTAATTAGCATTTTGAAATGTACATATCCAGGGCCCGCCGTTTCTAGGGCGGTGCGATCGGTGCCACCGCACCAGGCGCCGACTTGGGGTGGGGGCGTCATTTTTCAAGTATATTATCATTTTAAAAACACTTGCTGCCGCGTTCCTGGCCTCCAGCCACTTTCAAGCATCAATTAAAATATCAAGGGAACTCCGGTGATTAATCGTCTTCCTGGAAACAGACCGAGGTTTGTCTAGTGGAAGTTTTGACTGGTCCTAAGGTAGCGCAAAGGGTTAAAATGCCTGCTGCTAAGAACCTGTCCTGTACCATGCAGATAACAAAGTGCATATAATGTAAATAGGTCAGTAGGTTACTGCTTCTGTGAGAGAGCTCCTTCTGTTACTTGTCGTTTATAAGTCAAAATCCTAACATACAACATTGAGCTATTAACTGTCATCAAAGAGCTGCATGCAAACTGCAGGGTATATGTTAGAGCTATATGTTTTTTGCCCAGTCTTTCATTATCCTAATCTTGCCAAAAGGGTTCATTTGGTTAGAAAACAATTCTTATTATTAAAGAGAACCCCTAACCATGATGTTATGTTTTACAATCTGAATTTGGGCTTTACCATAATAGGGACTCTTAAACTATATTGCCTACCAGTATCAATGACATGTCACTCCTACACTACACCTTGTACTACTGTCTGATGTAACATTTCCTATACACTGATTTACACACATATGATTGTCTCTGTGTGCAGTGTGTGTGATGTAAAGTGCTCTGACACCCCCCACTGGTATGAGTGATGCTATAAAATGAAATGAATCTGAGTGTCAGTGGTTACGGAGACTTGAGGGGGCACTGTTAAAGGGTGCTAGTGAGGGAATCCGTGGCAGAGGTGGTCTTTGGGGGGCGCCAAAAGACATTGTCGCAGAGGGCGCCACCTATGTTAAGGTCGGCCCTGTATATCTGCCTCATTGCCACACCCCACCACAACAGATATTGGTATCTTGGGATCTAAACATGTCAAAGATAGGGGCCCTGTGTATGGACGCATGTTTAATCTGTGTTATCGCTTAGCCAAGCCACAAACAAGGAATTCACCGGCTATGCACCACTGGCCGACAGCGTCCAGGCATCCCCATTCCCTTTGGCCATCACCGTGCAGTGCAAAGTTCTAACTTACATGCCACACGACACGAAGCATATTTTCCAGATAAGCAAAGCATCTTGCTGCTTTCATTTTTAAGTGACACGATTAGCATGGTGCGCCACGAAAGAATAAACACTATTTAAGTTTCCTCTGAATGTTTGCCAGTGCTCTGTGAATTGTGATGTGCTCCATTGCCCTGTGGCTGGCCTGGCTCTAGGCTATCCGTGAGAAGCAGCAGCGATGATGATGATGTGTACACTACTCTGGTGTTGCCTCGATGCCTTTTCCTTCTGCTTCACCCAGAAAACCAACTCCCTTCAATCAGCCAAAACGGCGTCACTGACGCCGTTTTGACTGCGATAAAGCTGTTGGGCCAAACTCTTACAATGTCCTTCGCGGACATCTTTGTCCTTCACATCAAAGCTCATCCATCCATCCATTCATATATTCATCCATTTAAATGGGATTACTCTCCGTAGTCCCCTCCAGGTTCTTTTGAGATTCAAAAGGCTGCGCACATGCGATGCACATATAAAGCCTGTCATAAAGTGTCCTACAAGTTGTCACACAAGTGAATTGTCACATAAGTGCCCTTGAGGACAACCTATGCTTCATGTTCACGGTTGGGCTAAATGGTTGGTGGTAGGGTCTGTAACTATTTGCTGCTGATACAATGGCAGTGAAATATGCCAATTATTAACTCCTCAAAGTAAATGGACATACGTATCTGCTAATCTGCTTCACATAACACTCAGAATACTTTAAAAGAACTTTAAAGAATATGCATCCGTAAACCCTCTCCTGCGTTAAACATTCAAAATGATACTGGGACTTCATGGGGAGATGTTCTTCAAGGATGGTGAGCTGTAGCACTAGTCTTCCACAAGCCTCCTGTGTGAAGAGTTTTTAGATACATATTGTTCATACTGACAGCTGAGACATGGTTAGATAAGTCCTTGTCGGCCTCATATTCCTCCAAATTAAATTCAGGTTTGATCTGATTTATTACATCAAAAAAGGCCATTTTTGTTGGCTCTTAGGGCTCAGTGCACTTTACCACTGCTAAAGTGCTTGCGCTCTTTTCTTTAAACATGGCAAAATTGGCTTACACTGAATTGGCAAATTTAATTTACTTGTAAGTCCCTAGAAATGTGGTTCTACATGTACCCAGGGACTGTAAATTAAATGCTGCTAGTGGGCCTGAAACACTTATTGTGCCACCCATGTAAGTAGCCTATTTAAACATGTGTCAAGGCCAGGGCTTGTCATTGCAGTCTGCCTGTGCAGATGTAAAACTGCCATTTTGACCTGGCAAAAAGAACCTTTTGCCAGGCCTAAAAATATTCCCTTTTACTACATATGTCACCAGGATGTCACCACTAGCGCAAGCCCTTTCCATAAGGCAGGGTGCAGTATGCAGAGTGCAGTGTATTTAAATGGTTTGGCATATACTTTTAAGTTTTATATGTCCCGGAATAGGCGAGGCTCAATTGCTACCCTGGTTCTTTGTCTGATTCTTGAATTTTTCACAATCCCATGATGACTTCAGTGATGGCAGCACCCACACTCTGAAAAGTGTTCCAGTGCCACTGGCCTGGGTGCCTTTGTGTGAATTTTTCATGCTTTCTGGGTAGGGTGCCATGTGAGACATTTCCATGCCTTCTGGCAGTGGCAGCCTGGGTGCTTATGTGTGACGTTTCCATGCTTTCTGGCCTGGGTGCTTATGTGTGATATTTCCATGCTTTCTGGCCTGGGTGCTTATGTGTGCTATTTCCATAGTTTCTGGCCTCAGTGACCAGGAGGCTCATGTGTGACATTTTCATGCTTAGTGGCCTGGGTGCTTATGTGTGACGTTTCCATGCTTTCTGGCCTGGTGTGACCTGGCCTGGTGTGACCAGGCCTGGGTCAGTGCCTAGGTGCTGTAAAATTCACCATTTTGGTCTGTCTTTTTCCAAACTTTTCTTGGGGGGAGAACCCCCCCAAACCCTCCTAGTAGTCGTCGGGCTCGCTCGCTGCGCTTGCTCGCTACACACCATGTGGGGGCTGTTCTCACTTTTACTTTGTTCTCTCTGATTCACTACTCGTGTCTATTTTTGGTGCTCTCTGAAAGAATGTCTATGCGTACACATATGACTGGGTGGGTAACCTGGTGCTCTTTAAGGTCATCATCTACTATTTACTGTGCTTTGAAAGTTGATACAATTGAATATGTAATGGAAAATGTGCTGTAAAATTCACCATTTTGGTCTGTCTTTTTCCAAAATGTTCATGGGGGGAACCCCCCCAAACCCCCTAGTGGTCATCGGACTCGCTCGCTGCGCTCGCTCGCTACGTGCCTGATGGGGGCTGGTCTGGCAAAGTTTGCCAGGGCTGCGGTGCGCGTCGAGGGTGCTCTGTTTCCAGGTGTGTTGCACAAATATCCTGATCTCACTTGTGCTCTGCGAGAAGATTCGGTGTGTCCCTAATATTCAAAATGCGGGGGCTTCGTGGGATAAGGCAGGGATTACCTGCGGTTCCACGATAGGCCAGCATCATATTACATGGGCTGTTTACTAATGATTCGGGAACATGCTTTTCTCTCGCGGTATATAAACCAGACGCACAAGTAAATGTTGTCGGGTCACATATCACCAAACACCGTGTACGTGACTGGAGGCTCTGAGAGCTCTTAAAATCTGTCTAAACCCAACTTTCAATATATTTTTTGCAATATTTTAGCCTTCCAAAAATTGTACAAATCGTTACGTTAATATAGTTAAATATTGCTCAAAAATGCATGCATGCAGCCATGCTTAAACAAGCACATGCAGCGGCAGGTGGACTGGCACATGAAGACGTGAATGCACCTGCCATATATAGACACACGTAACTTAGTAAACAGGCCTAAACTACCCGGATCGATGTAAGAAAGTTGTTAAGTTCAGTTTCATGTGATGCACGGGGCTCGCTCTCTGCCCCCTCTTATACAATGTAGCACCCGAGGGAGGGAGGTGGGGGGTTCAACCAGACTGCCCTTTACAAGGCTGCAGGGGGTTAAATCAGCCGCCAGCCTGAGTTTTCACAGTGGTTATTTGTTTTCACTGGAGAGGCGGTGAAGCCCTCGCTGTGCAGACTTGATGGGAGCGATTGAGTCCTGTCTTTTCTCTCCATGCCCTCCCAAAGCCGCATGTAAAATCTCTTTCTTCTTGTTGAGCTTACCACTTCCATGCACTCTTTCCTAATGTGATGGGATAGCACGGATACAAGCTTGATTCCTAATGTGAGGGGATAGCGCGGACACATGTTTGTTTCCAGTGGGGATATAGCTCCGTGGTAGAGCGCATGCTTCGCATGTATGAGGCGCAGGGTTCAATCCCCGGCAACTCCAGTATTTTTCTTAGCTTGTCCTTTAATCAACTTTTGACTTTTTAAACAATCCTCTTTATAAAAGCAGCATTGTATTCACATCATGCAGTCGAAAGTTACATTTTACATTCAAAACACCAACAACAAAGCATTCAGAAAGGCAAAACCTCATACTTGCAGTGAGAAAAGAGATATTGCGTAAGACGTACACAATAGCTCCAATGGTTTTTAAACTTTTGACTTTTGGGAACACCCCAATTAATAATTACTGGAAACGGGATCCCCACTTACCCCCTCCCCCTCCTCCCCCCAGTCATTATTGGAATTGGGGCCCACCACTGAGTCATGACTGCTAGCCTTATGCCCCTGCCTAAACATTGTCGATAATTTGAACAGCAAAACAATATACAACAAGCATTTGCAATGCAATAGGTCTCGCATGTACGCGAGTTTGAGCTATTGCCATTGTAAATGACAATGGGGCATATCATCAACGGCCAGCGATAATTATCGCTGGCCGTGCTTAGCGATAATTTTGTTATCGCAGGCTATCTCTGGAATTTATCGCCCTGGTAGCGCGTTATTAACAACGCGTTTCTCCAGGGCGATAAAAATTCCAGAGATAGCGAGGTTATCGCCGTTTTGCAGGGAACATCGCTAGGTGACTTGAGGTGACTAACAGTTTATGTTCTGGGCAGCTCCCCTGGTATTGCATCAACATCTCCCGTAGGCAGATGGACTACTGATTTATAGTTTGTGTAATTTTGTTTATAACATCCTTCAGTATATATTAAACTGTGCACAGGTTGCGATTCATTATCCGTGGTCTGCATTTCACAAATACACATTCATATTAAACTTCATCCTTTTCAACTTTACAACTAGAGAATAGTCATTTGGTACTTCCATTGCCTACTGTACTTAACATTAAAACTAAAGAAATAATCGAAAAAGTAATAGGAGTGTGTTTGGTTCATTTAAAAATATACACCAATCTCTAGCCTTCTTAGCCAGCAATAAATACTTTGAACACTTTCGTTTAGAAATGGTAAATAATCAAACTATCTGTTCTATACACATTGCCTAGTCCCTCTGGAGTGCACTACACACCATCAAACCATCAATGCTGCTACACTGCTGCATACTCGCTGCCTCACATGACAAGTTAATACACTTTAACCTTGCAGGGAGCTTAGTAGGACTTCTTAAAACTTTCAACATCCTGAATTGATTGGTCTTATTTTAACAGTCCATCCATGCTCAATGAAGGTATGCTGCTGTGTATTGCTCACACAGCTGGGCATCGACAATTTTGAAAAGTGCAAAAATAGCCACAGTAGGCAGTCATTAGTCTTTGGTTGTTGTCTTCTTCTGGCCTTGATGCTACTTCCTCAGCGCAGGAGCCTTGCAGCTGTAGCAAACATATTTCCTAAAGAGCGGTCTTTCTTGATGACTTGTTACAGAAGCTGCATTCAATTGTTTGGCAATGCAGTTATCCCTCCAGCCGCAGGTACAAGAGAAGCTACTTAATAGCTTAGACCCACTTTGTTACAATAATAGATGAGTCTGCTTGGGCAGGTAGATAATTGTGACCATGCCTGGTCCCTCATTGCGTGCAAATTCAAACCATCAATTAGCTGAATTTCATGCTGTAAGTTCTAAGTTGGTCAAAAACTCTGTTGGTGAGTCGGTCGTGGACCAAACATAGCAGCAGGCTTGGACTTTTGGCAGGAACAGCAGTTTGTTCCTCCTGTAGATTTTGCCCAATACATACTCACATACTCAGCCTCAACTAAACAGCCATTCCATTACAGGGAATTATTTTCTTCCTAGCTATTATGCTGGTATGTCTATACAACTCAAGTAAGATGACTGTTGTGCAGACAACAGGTATCATTGGTATGTTGTCACCTGGATACTTGGTAAAATCCCCTTCCCCTTTTCTGGGACTAAATAAATAAAAAGCACGTTTCACAATAAATGGGTGAACACTTCTAAACATTTCTAACTTTTATCTTGTGCCAACTGATGAGAAATGTGTATTTTAAGTCTCCTGTAGGTGTATGTGTTGCATTTAGTTGAAGCTGACATAATTCTCTGTTCCACACTCAACGTTTGTCTAAAAATTGGGTATTCACAACAGGGTGTTATTCTGGCTGGGACTTCCACAACAGTGGCACAAAACGGTGTCTTAAGTCTGCAATTGCCTGCCAAGGGCTCATCTGACAGTTATTCTGAACATAAGCTATTCTGAAAACAGGAAACACAGGGCAACCCTTAACTCATACAATATACCAAATGGCAGTGTGAAACAAGAACAACCAGCAGTCCTTTAATGTGAAAACTAAGCTAAATATTTCCAGTGACAATTCCCACTTCAAATAATTTACACCAGTTGTTCAAATGTGACCTATGTATCCCAGGCCGGACTGGCTACCGGGCTTGGCTTAATAAACAATGCAAAACAAATGTTTTAAAAAGTAGGCTTTAAAGCTATTTGTTTTGCATTGTTCATTTAGAAGAGCCTGCAGCTCCCCAGCAACAAAATCGGCCCCTCCGCAGTGAACCTGGACCCCATCCTGCCACCCCAGCAAAAAACGCCTGGTAGCCAGTCCGGCCCTGTATGTATCCACACTGTCAAAGACAGTTGGCACACCTCCATCATGTGCACATGGACACACAACACCATGAAAATGTATTGATGCAGGCTTGTGCTACTTTGGACAAGTCCTAGCAACATGCATTGGGTCAGAATTTCTATTTTGCATTTAGTCTTCAAGGCAAAACATGTTTTGCATTATTTTGTGTCAAGGGCGACATTCTATGGGCGGTATTTGGGCATTTCAATGCAATCACACATGGTTTTTGATGCAAGTGCATATCTACTAACAATAGTAGTTAGGGTTTCCCAACCAAAAATAATGCCTTGTAAAGACAGGCATAAAAAGTAGATATGCTTGTATTTCAACATTTGTATGTATGCTGAAATGCATAACACACATCTAAACTGTGAAAAGTTGTAAACTTTGCATAGTAATAATATTTGATATTGGAAGGGTACCCTTCTGGTACAAAACCTATGTTAATTATGACACAGAAACCTTTACACTATATTGCAAAGATGTGTGTGTGGCGCTGAGCTGGCAGAAATGCTGGCAGTGCTCGGGAGAGATCAGTACTGTGACATATCTTCATTTTTATGGCTATGTCTCCCCCTAACGCAATCCGGCCCACCTCCCTTGGTTGCTGTGCTGTGTTGTGTCTCATCTTTTCAAAAGTGAGCCCAAACGTTTTTATATATGAAAGTATTAGCTTTTCAAGTATGCTCATGTAGAGAAAAAAATATGAGGTACGGCAGATGGGACAGTAAAGCCCCAATCTCTCCCATATGCCTACCCAAGGTGATTACAACAAGGAAAAACACTTTGAGAGTTAAAAACCCCAAAGAAACAGGAGAACGAGGGTTAAAGGGATCAGTCTGTAAGGCATGAAGCACCAAACGTTTGTCCCAAAAAGAAACAGGAGAATGAACTACAGGCCTTTTAAAAAAAAAGCTCCTTAGCAGACGAGAAGCCAAAGTCTCGAACTGCAAAAGGGAGGAACCTCTAGAAAATGTTATAGCTAACACTGGCTCCTCAATGTGGACAGCCGCAAAAGAAACCCATCTCTAAGGAATTCCAAAACGTGACTTCTTTTGCAGGTGATTGTGACAAACCTCTAGAGGTACACCAGGAAGAAAAAATATTCCAAAGTCTTTCATAAATCCCCAAACTGTTAGCCTTCCTTGAGGTCTGAATGGAAAGGGCTACTTCGGAGGAGCAACTTAAAGCTGCTAGCCTCTGCCTTTCAAGTTCCAGACCCCAAGAGCTAGCTGTCTGAGAGACTTGTGGGACAGGGACAGAAACCTGAGAGGGAGGAGGGTTCAATCGAAACATCCAAGGGGGAACTATGGCCAGGTGATGAAGTAAAGGATACCATGGCTGCTGAGAACAATTCGGGACCACCAAAAGAACTTACACTATCTCCCTCCTGATCTTTTCCAGGACCCTGCTAATCAGAGCGAAGGGGGAAATGTAAATAGAAAATCCCAAGGCCAAGGCAAACTCATTGCGCCCCCTCACCATATCCCTGAACGTGGAGTGCAGAAATGGGTTAGAAAGGCATTGAGAGGAGAGACAAAATGGTCCAGCCATGAGACCTCAAACCAAACCAAATTCTTCTAAAAACATCTGGGAAGAAAGAAAAATCGAGACCGAGGAGGGCAGTTGGTGACTAAGCTGTTCAGCATACATATTTTCCCTCCCCAAAAGATAGAACATTTACAGTGTCAACAGACTGTCCTCCTCCCAAGGACCTATTTGGTAAGCCAATAAGGCAAGGAGAGGAGAGCAGGTGCCCCAAAATGATGCAGAGTGGCCTGGGCCTTATTTGTAGCGGTCTCCCCTGTAAAAGAGGTGCAAAGGTTGTCAGAGCCTTGTAAACATCTGCTAACCAAAAGTGACGGGGGTAAGCCGGCACCAAGGGGTATGAGAGGTATTACACGGAGTGGATACACCCTCCCAAATTAACTACTGTAAACCCAAAGTATCCAATACCATAAAGTTCCAAAATAGACTTGTGTGGCGTACCCCGCAATCACGCGGGAAAGGAGGCAACTCCTTTTTGTTAATTAACCCTCACACACCCTATTGGTGTCATGCTTCATCATCGGGTTCACCCTGACTCCTAAAGGTCAGGGTGGGCTCAACCGTATTTCAGGGAGCGCTTAGAAGATGTAGGCCAGGGGGTCTAAAGATAAAAATCCTACTGCGTTCCCCAGGTATCCCTTTATTCACGGGGACGTAGCGGATATTAAAATAAGAATATAAAATAGGGTCGTGTGGAGGTAATGGTCCTATGACCCTAAAGGTATGCCAACATGTTTCAGCCCTTCTTTAATGGCCAATTAGGTCCCGGGCTTTCTTCAGGGCAAAATCAGGTTCCCTCCCTGGATTTAATTAAGGATGTTCCTATATTTTGTTTATTTGACGGAGCAGAAAGCTGCTCCCTCCAGAATGAACGCAAAAATTCCGCCCGATTGACGTGAATCAAGCGATTCTCATGGGGATCGGGAAGGGGTAGCCTTTTAGTCAAACGTACTTCAAAGGTCCTGCCCCTCTATACATCTATTCGGCTCCCGCGTCTCCCGGCATTAGCCGTTTTCCCGCGTCTCCCGGGAGCCGAATATGTTTAGACATTTGTGATAATATCATGTCAACAAAGTCACAAAAACAATACAAAAATTTTATTAAATAAGGGTTTGGTTACCTAAGGTTTAAGTCTTATAAAGGATTTGATCACAAAGTTTGTTCTCGACCTTCAGTCTTCTCCCAGAATTAAAGGGCGAGGCATGAAGATACGTACACATGCATTGTGTGATGATGCCATACATTTGCATTGTTTCGCATGGCTTTTGTACTGTTCTCTGTGCATGTACTACAGAACCACAGCATTCCAATTTATGTGACACCATATACACACCAAACAATATTTAACTTGAAACTTAAAATGCATGCATTATATTTCTACACTTTAATTACTAATCTTTCTTTGTTCTTTCAATGTTTATTCAGTTTATGACAAGAAACCATAAAAGCACCAAACCATTTATAATAAAATCATAAAACAACATTAATCTATAATTGTTAAAAAAGTTCATATCAATGTCGTGGATACATTACAATAGGATCAAAATCATTGCAGCTAAGTACAGATAAGCCACATCATGTGTAAATGCAAAATAACCGCAACTAAACACATCCCAAAACCATGCATGTCCAACCTTTCTCACACAAATTACATTAAAAAGGAGCTTTAGTATAGTAGAACATTTACATATTTTTTAACAGTCAACTATTAAAATGTCTTCCCTTAATCAAATAACTTCTCTTTTAAAATAATAATTAAACAAATTAATCCTCAATACAGGAAAAATGTATATTAAAGTGCTAAATGCAATAATGATGTACAAATCTATGACACATAGGCGTTTCACATTTTTGAAACCCCAACAGCTCTGTATGAAAAATACAAGATACTAGGTCATACTGAAACAACACCGATCTACAAATACTCCACATCATATATTAATATAAAATTACAATGGCTGAACACCTCTAATTTCCAAATATTTCAGAGATTTTCTTGCAAATAGAATATTAATCAATAATTTAGTTACAGCATAACATACAGTGGTATCTTTTAAATCAATCAAATACTAAAATGACTTCCAACAATGAAACAACTTCTCTCCTAAAAATAATGGTTTTAAATATTGTGTCCTATATGTTGGGCGAATTCTGGGATCTGATGCCAGCAGCCAGCAGACCCCCGGACATATGGGCTCCTCTTATCTCCTACCTGCATCGCTTGACTGCCCCAGACGACGCCCCATCGGGCTCCCCCGGGACTGACGCGCCAGGCACCTGGGATGATGAGTTGGACCCGCCACCCCCATTGGACCCCCCTAGTGTGCCCCCTCCGCTGTGCCCTGCAAGCCACCCCCGGGGATTGCACTATGTGGTTTGTTTCCCCCGGTCAGCTTTCCCTCTTTCTCAAACATTCCCGGTAAACCTGTTGATGCAATAACATGTCTGTCAAATGGGTGTAGCATCTCTTCTAACTCTGGCCTCTTTCTTCAATGTGCACTGCACATGTATATGATGATGGGTCTGTCTTACTGTTGCCATATCTACTCACAAATTGGTTAGACATTTTTTTGGGCCCTTCGGTCTTCTCAGATGGAGCGGTGAGTCTGTCAACGCGCATGTGACTAATACTGTTGCACTGATAGCTTATCATGTATGGTGAGTTGTTTTGTTTTCAATAAAGGTTTTTGAAAAATAAAAATAAAATATATATATATATTGTGTCCTATATACGATATACAATGCACAAAAAAGAGCTAAGTGCAGCTTTGATTGAGTAGATCTGTTGTCACATGGGCATTTCAAATTATTGGGAGCCCTGCAGCTCATTTTCTAGAATGTAACAAGATGATGGATTATAGAGAAACAGAATCAAGTTAAGGGATATCTATAGTGCACATTGGAGACCAAATGGTAAGATGGAAACCTTGGATGTGTATGAAGTAACAATTAACACCTCTTAGTAATTACAGTCTGATCTCTCAAATGCCTTTTCTGTGCACTCAACCCAAAGGCATCATCTTTTAAGTCCCTTTTGGAGAACATACCATATTTTCCATAATCAATTCAGAGTTTCCCATCTGCGTTTTCGAGTCCTGTTATAATATTTCTAATGTAGGCTATCCAAGGGATTTTAAATGCCTGTTCCATTGCTAAATAGCCTGTAAGAATTATTTTGGTAAACTGAGTCACTTTTTAGACCAGACTAAATGCCATAAAAGCAGTGGTTTAGCCTCTAATATATCTATTAAAAAGTGGAGCCCTAATTCCATGTGCATAACAGTCTTTGGAATTGAATGTGGTACTGTGAGAAGTCTTCTCAGAAACGTTTTCTCTTGCCTTTGTGATATTATATTGCCTCCCCCACCCCATATTTATGCACCGTATGCTGCTGCAGCAACTGTTTTTAGCACTATAGAGGGTCAGTATTTCTTTTATCGGCTTGGTACCTAATTTTGTCCCAGATTTAAAAACCCCTTAGTTGTTACTTAACATATTGGTGGACCTAATTTCTCTATGATGATTCCAGCCAGCATCTGATGAAAATTGTAGGCCTACATAACTGAAATTGTTAGTACTTGAAATCTTACTCCCATTTATATAAAAGGGACAAGTCTTCCATCTACTTTTACCACAGCACCTGTTGAAGGTTTTCCATGATTAATCCTTAGATCTATCTTTTCCATAAACTCTCTGAAGGTATTAATAAGACTGTGCAAACTTATTGAAGTTAGGGATAGCAGAACTGCATTGTTCGCATACAAAAGAATCAGTACGGGCCATTCACCAACTCTACAAGTATCAGCACCAAAAGATTGCATTTTCCCATCAATACCATTGATGTACATGGAGAAAAGAAATGGTGCTCAAACTCATCCTTGGTACTCTCCTCTTCGTATCCTAAACAACTGTGTTAATTCCCCCAGTGGTCCATACCATACTCTCAACAATAACTTACTATACATATAGGCAAGCAACAAAATTATGTCCTTCGGAGACCCCAAAGAATCTACACACTTTCACAACTTATTGTAACTTAGAAATCAAAAGCACAGCTGAGGTCCATGAAACACATATATAAGCTAGCTTCCTTTGCATACTTCGCCACCAAAAGGTTCAGGTTTAGGCATTGTTCCACAGTATCCAGCCATCTCCTAAAACCAGATTGCGCACTTGTAGGAAAGTAGGATCTGCTTCTTATGGTTACCCCCACTTTTTGCGTGATGTAACACTGTTTTTGACTAGTCTGACTGGGATCCTGCTAATCAGGACCCCAGTCTATCTGCTTTCTCCCTAAACCGATGTGTTATGTACTTAGGTACACTCCAGATTGGATACTGTCAGTCCCTAGTATATGGTACATATGTACCTAAGGCATAGATACCCCAGAGGTCTCCAATGGGCTGAAGCATGCATTATGCCACCCATGAGAGACCATGCAAAATGGAACTACAGGCCTGCCATTGCAGCCTGTGTAAGTTGGTGCATACACCACTTATTAAAGATATAGGTTTACTATATCTAAGGGTCACTGCACTTAAAACCTATAAGTCACCCCTTTAGCAGGTCTTTACAATCCTGAAGGCAGGGTGCTTGGTTCTAAGTGAGAGGGTGCCCCTGCATGAGCAGGACACCCCTACAGCCTATGGAGTCCATTCTCCCGGGTTGCCAGTGAAGCAGCCATACACTAATATAGAGGGGCATTACGCGACCGCGTGATGACCATCTCGAAAACGGCTGCAAAAAACCCTATCGTGTTTGGTGTCAAACATATTGGAATCATACCCCCACACCGGTAACCGGTGTGGAAGGTATGATTCCACCCATCGGGAGAGCCCTCCGTTAAGCTCTCCATGTACCTGGCACCAGCCTTCTTGACCCGGACAGCACAAAATGGTTGCTGCCGACCAGAGACACTTTCTGCCCTCCTGCTGCTGAGCCGAGCTCGAGCAGGGGAAGGCAGGACAATAGGCATCCTGTCACAGGGAGGTGTGACCACCTCCCAAACAGGATTTAGTGTATTAGGGCTGGGTGGGTGCGCTTGCAAAGGGCCTGAAAGTCTGCATGAGGGGCGCATTTAGTGTCCCTGTGCATAGTCCAGTTCAAACCAGTCCTGGGAGCCGTGGGCTCCTGCTCTGGCGTGAAACTGGACAAAGGTCATGGGAGTAACCTCCCCCCTGTCCAGACTCTCCCCTGGGAGGGTCCCCTGAATCTTCCCAACTCTTTCCTTAGGGTACTTAAGGGCTTACCTGGGTGTAGGTCCCTAGATTCGTCGTGGACAAGATTCAGAACGGAAACCACTGCACTTCGACCGTCTGGGCACTCTGGACTTCGCTGGACTTCGTTTGGGCCTGACTTCGTCTCCCTCTCAGTCTGCTACATCGTCTGTGCCTGTGCACCATACAGGATCTGTGCAGGACCTGTGGAGCATCCAAGACACCTGAAGATAATCTCCCTTGGAGTGAAGGAGTCACTTCCCTGCATTTGCAGGCATCACAACACTGCTGACTGGTCTGCTGATCCCAAGCTCCTACAGACTCCAAAGAGTCCAGCAACACAAGAGGTAGGTTTCTACATTCCTCAAGGCCCGAGCTGCCCTCTCACCGAGTTTGAGGCCAGTATCCCTCGTGGGGGCTGCAATACCCGAACCCCTGTGCACCGCGTATATTTGCAAGTGCATGTGCTTGTTGGCAATTCCTTGACAAGTGCATTGGGCTCCGAGTAGCCCCAATCTCTGGCAACTTTTCCTACAAAGAACTTTGACCACCTCACACCGAGTGCCCCGTGGCCTGTTGTGTGAAGCTGCTCGAGGTCCTCTCACGACTCCAGTGCCTCCGGCCTGTGGGTCCAATTGAGGGTCAACTTTGCTTTCCTGGGCTCCCCTGGTTGCTCCAGGCTTGCCCTGACTCCCCTGGTTGTGGTGAGTCGCCTGGACCTTGTTGATCCAAACCGGACACTTCCTTGACCTCCTGCGTGGGTTGCTTTTGCCAAGGCTTGATGGTGCTCCCGCCGGACACCGACACCTCAGTACTCGACATCCTTTGTGGGACAGCTTGCATCCGGCTCCTGGTCATCCTCAATATTGCCTGGTCCCTGCAGCTGCAGAGTCAAGACCATCGTCAACTATCCTGCAGCCCCCGACATCGGTGGGCATTCGTCTACCGAGCCCTTGGTCACTCTCCAGTGACCCAGACTCTGTCCCCTCTGCTTTCAGGTACTCCTCAATAAGAATCCACATTTGGATTCCAACGGACACTTTCTCTTCTTCTAGCAGCGGTACTTTCCTGAAGTCCTCTATTGGGTTCGACGCGGTACAGGTCCATGACACACTCGAAAGTGCTTAGCAGACAGCAGAATACAGGCTGTATGCACTGAAGCTACACAGGCTGAAAGGATAAGAACCAATGTTCATTTAATTCCCGAAGCAAGGATGCGCTGAAACATTGTCCCATGCGTTCACGGCACAAGTGCACATGTAGTAGCGCCAGTTCCCTTCAATCTCAAAATGGGACATTCATTGCGGAACAGAAAAATTTCAATCACAGTCCCAACAATGAGGAACAGGGGAAGACCTCCAAAATTGCTTCAGCGCACTGAGTGACTGAATGATGGAATGACTCCGAAGACTGTCTGGAAGGTACTAACCAAACCAGAGACCAAGCTTTTGAAAAAGTGAGCTACCCCTGCAGTATGAGACATGTAAAAAATGCTGTACGCCAATTCTCCAAATTGTTGTGGGAAATTAGTGCGGATTAGCGACTGAATTTCAGAAGAAGACCTTGCAACTTGAAGATCAAACGCCTCTTTTGCAGATGTTAACGCCACATCTTTCTGAAACAGTAAGGCTTTCAGTTTGCTCAGGATATCAAAGTGCACGTTTGAAAGCTTTATCGAAGGCCAAAGCATTGCCTCCCTAACTGTACGGGCAGGTGGAAACAAAACTTGTGTACAGCAAATGACCATGGAAGAAACCGTGAATAGATAAGCTATGCCTGGTCTAATACCACAGCAACCTTGATCGTTCAACTTCAAATAACTCCCATTTGAGAGTTATCTGAAAGCCGGACGAATAATGGCCGCTGAGGAACGTTTCAAGTAGCAAGTTAAGTTTGCCACAGAAGCGCTATAGGCCTCATGAAGCAAGAATTCCTTGCACACTAAGGAACCACTTAAAACATTCTTGTAGCCGGAACCAATGAAAAAACATTCAGTTTCTTTGTTCCGAATCTGGAATTTGAAAGGTAATTCCAAATACTCATTTTTATTCTCCCCTTAGAACTCAGCGGTCATCTTCTGGACATTTTGCCAAATTTCCTAGGGTAAAGCGAGTAAAAACGGGAGGCAGATCCTTTTCCCTCCTGGGTCTGCAAGGTTGGAGTAGTTTGCCGGACAAGTTACGCCAAGTAGTCAACAAATGTTCTTTTGGAAAACAGCTGAAGACCTGGCTTTTTACTCTTTAATTACAACTCCCCCTTCTCTTTCTCTTACTCAACTAGATCCCACTTTTCAATTATTCAAGGTCATACCCTTCCCCTAACGCTTAATATCTGCTCACTTGATGGTGTTCTAAACAGTATTGGAAATAAAATGTAGAAATCGGCAGAGTAATAAACCTGTGGATTATCTAATCCACAGAAGGTGTTTCAGCAACAGTGAACATCAGCCTCTCAAATTTCTCTATGTGTAATATAGCGTATGTCGCATATTTACGTGCCATGAGCATTTTCTGTTTTGTCAGTTGATAGGGTAAAAACAGGCTTGTAGTATTAATATGTCGCCATAGTACGCAACCAGAATGAAGTATCTGAAGTGTCCAACTCAATAGCACGATGGAGCTAGTGTGACTGCCCATGTTGTAATGCTGACATTTCATGTTGTATAATGTCTATTGCTGATGATACTATATTACCCAGCGAGTACATTCTAGGGGGCACAGTGGTCATGCCTTTGTCAACCACCGGTAGAGCCTTCTCTAAATTAGCTCCGTCAGTCTTGCACAGTCTTTCAGCAGCTTCTTGCTGAGAAAGTTTCCATATTTAATTGTTTATTGCATACATGAAGAGTTGTTGATGTGGTTTTTAAGCACTTAGCAAGAAGTGAACGCATGGCTATACTCCAGAACTTGATCTATCCCTTGCCTGCATGCATGCTTACTTCTACCAAACTGTACTCTGTTCTACTGGTTGCAGTTCACCTGGACTCTTTAGGAGAGATGCCCACACCTTGTCCATGCTCGATGATGATGTTGTTATTTTTATACATGTCACCTTGATCATTGTAAGGCACTCTGATACCAGCAAGGGTCATGTTCACGCTATATGATAGATAAATAGCTCCAGGTCATCAGAAAGAAGGGACAAGTGTTGTTTCACCCAGGACAATGTTGAGGTTTTTAGCCAATCAAGGCACAACTTCCCAGCATTGTACGTTATCACCACCCCAAGTTTTCTGTCTGCACATAATGCAGGACAGGCCTGCTGATCTTAAAGGCCTGGTCTTACCCAGGAACCGTGCTTGACATCCTTTATTATCTAACGTCCAAACTATCCATCCCATCCAATTGGTGTCTGATTAATTGTACATAAATGACTAAGAAAAATAGGGGCCCCCTGTAATTGCTTGATGCTCCTAGGACAGGGAAATAATTCAGAAGAAAATAACATTCCTAGGCAACAATGGACTTAATGAATATCAAGTCCTAAACATGACACATTATTTTTCGAATAGACTCAGTGTACTAACAAAAGATTAAAATATTGATCATTTTATTCATATTGGTTAAAAATTTGGATATACAGATCCATACCTACACAAAACTGACACCACATAAGAATATCACAAAAACATAAATACTAAGACTGTAAACAAACCAATATACACAAAACGAATAAGCTAAATAGCATAATGTGCATCAACATAAAAAAAGTGGCTCAAAAATTGTTGTTTTTGGTAGACAGATGTTAATTTTCTATGCACGTTTCGGCGTACTGGACGCCTTCTTCAGGAAAAGCCACATAAATTCCTGTACAACAAAGAAAAAAACAAACCAATAAAATATATATATATCTCAACACATACTAATAATAAACATACACTGAGGCTATACATAATAGGCTATCTAAAAACACTGAACCTACAATTTAGATGGTACAGTTCGCTCTCTTTAGATGAAAACTAGAAATAGAATAAACCATAAAGAAGAAATAATATAAACAACTATAGACAGAACTGAAATGATAACAAACAAAAATCAGAACAAACACCGTGCTTACAGAGAAACAAGTGTGAAAGAATGTTATCCCAATTATACCAATTTAGGAATACACCAACATTTCTCAAAAGGGACCATTAAATGATATGGTTCTGCAGACAAAGGAGAAAAACCTACTTGGGAGTTGATGGAGTGAAAACTCAAACTGTTGGAAACACAGGCTGATGTAAAGAATAAAAAACTTGAGGGAAATCGCCTAAAGAAATATGTGAAAAAGTATATTATAACTCAATGATTCATCTGATTAGAATTATAATCTAGTCCTATAATTAATGCCATTTACCTTCAAAAGTAGCTGATACAGATGATAATTCGCAGCTTAGAATCTGATCAAGGAATCTTGATAACTGTTATGGCTACAAGGTTTAAATAGAGAACATATTGTGATTAGGGAAGGATGTATGCCTCTAATCGAGTTTAGTTAAATAGTGTAACTAATATTTATAGTTACCTAAAACTTCTCAAAATCCATGTTCGTAATAAAATCGAGCATGAAAGGTGCTTGAGTTCAAGTCACCGATAAGATGGCAATTTATAAGAAGGAACCACGTAAATGTTCTGAAAGAAATAATGTATATACAATGAAATTATTACAAAAGAAAAGATTATATTATGACAATGCTCTAATGGTTAAAGTAAAATGAGGCATCTAAATGTCGTGCCTAATGAGACCAATCATAATGCTAGATCAGTTGGAAAACATCATGTATATTAACATAAAACCCCAGTAGGTATGGGGTGCAATGTGCATGAAAATAATATATTTCATGAAAATTGGTAATTCAAATTACAGTTAGTGTGCACCGATTAGGACACAAAGAAGCTTAACCATTTACCTGTAACTGTATTCATTCGTGTCTGGATATCTAATTCAGGTCTTGAATTATGGATGTAGCAAATAATAAACTGAAAGGCCAAAAAAGATAATGAATATAAATTAATTACATAATATCCGAAAGGTGTTATTACTTAAAAGCGGCAACTATCGTTATCTCGAAAAACGTGTAACGATGTATGTAGTTTAAAAGTAGAGCCACTATATGAAGCAGTCGACACAGATAATCCCGAAAAACGTGTAACGTTGTATATAGTTTAAAGAGTAAAGCCACTATATAAAGCAGCCGGCACAGATTTACTCCCGAGAGAGATATATAGTTAGGTATTTAGGCAAAGATTCTCCTTCAATTACACAGTTATACTACATAGCCCTTACTTCCGTGAATAGCGCTGTGCGACCCTCTCTCGTCCAAGGTTCAAGGAAACTAATTATGCAGAGTGCCTGCTATTTAAAATGGAGTAAGCGGATGACGTAATTAATTATAAATGCATATTTGCCGTGCTTTCTAGCTATAGGGTCAAATGAATCACGTGCATCATGACCATAGAGCTGAGTGGGTCTGCTTCAAGCCAGATGTCTATGATTTGGCCATGCAGGGCAACAACTAGAATGTTAACCTGTAACACATGTTTATTCTAATCTGTAGGGTCAAATTAATCACGTGCATCATGACCATAGAGCTGAGTGGATCTGCGTCAAGCCGGATATCTATGGTTTAACCATGCAAGGCAACAACTAAAATGTTAACCTGTAACACATGTTTATTAAAGAGGCTGCCGATCTAAAAAATTCAGGACAGCCAACTCGAATCTTTACAAAAAGCAATTTTCGCATCCTAGAATGCCAAAAAGTGAAAACAATAAAGAACAGAATTATTGTATGAAATGTTCGTATTCCATAAGATATTAAATACAGAAAAGAGAAGGTAATAATCTAAGCAAAGACTAACTTATATATCGTAATATCTAGATGGTAATATCTCTCAATATGGAGTGGTGAAACAGAATACCTCTTTCTGATTCAGACTAATGTTTAAAGATTTACATATGCAAAAATGTGCATAGATTAAAATTGCACATTAATCACTATTAGCAAACCATATAGAGCAAAAATACAGAGTCATATGATAACTATTTTTCTGAACTGGTTACATGAAACAACTTCTATGCAGAATTATAGCGGATGGCGTTTTCCCAAAGGATTTCGCTATTTAATCCTTTTTTGTATGTATCTAAAGTAAATATCCAAAAGACCGCGTTTTTTGCGAACTTCGTCAGCTCTTATGGCATCTGGTATATCTAATTTCTCAATAATATACCAGCGAAGATCGTTAGATGAGTGTTTATATTCCACAAAGTGTTTCCCTTGGGAAAACGCCATCCGCTATAATTCTGCATAGAAGGTGTTTCATGTAACCAGTTCACAAAAATAGTTATCATATGACTCTGTATTTTTGCTCTATATGGTTTGCTAATAGTGATTAATGTGCAATTTTAATCTATGCACATTTTTGCATATGTAAATCTTTAAACATTAGTCTGAATCAGAAAGAGGTATTCTGTTTCACCACTCCATATTGAGAGATATTACCATCTAGATATTACGATATATTACGATATATAAGTTAGTCTTTGCTTAGATTATTACCTTCCTTTTTCTGTATTTAATATTTTATGGAATACGAACATTTCATATAATAATTCTGTTCTTTATTGTTTTCACTTTTTGGCATTCTACGATGCGAAAATTGCTTTTTGTAAAGATTCGAGTTGGCTGTCCTGTATTTTTTAGATCGGCAGCCTCTATAATAAACATGTGTTACAGGTTAACATTTTAGTTGTTGCCTTGCATGGTTAAACCATAGACATCCGGCTTGACGCAGATCCACTCAGCTCTATGGTCTTGATGCACGTGATTCATTTGACCCTATAGCTTAGAATAAACATGTGTTACAGGTTAACATTCTAGTTGTTGCCCTGCATGGCTAAATCATAGACATCTGGCTTGAAGCAGACCCACTCAGCTCTATGGTCATGATGCACGTGATTCATTTGACCCTATAGCTAGAAAGCACGGCAAATATGCATTTATAATTAATTACGTCATCCGCTTACTCCATTTTAAATAGCAGGCACTCTGCATAATTAGTTTCCTTGAACCTTTGGACGAGAGAGGGTCGCACGGCGCTATTCACGGAAGTAAGGGCTATGTAGTATAACTGTGTAATTGAAGGAGAATCTTTGCCTAAATACCTAACTATATATATCTCTCTCGGGAGTAAATCTGTGCCGGCTGCTTTATATAGTGGCTTTACTCTTTAAACTATATACAACGTTACACGTTTTTCGGGATTATCTGTGTCGGCTGCTTCATATAGTGGCTCTACTTTTTAAACTACATACATCGTTACACGTTTTTCGAGATAACGATAATTGCCGCTTTTTAAGTAATAACACCTTTCGGATATTATGTAATTAATTTATATTCATTATCTTTTTTGGCCTTTCAGTTTATTATTTGCTACATCCATAATTCAAGACCTGAATTAGATATCCAGAAACGAATGAATACAGTTACAGGTAAATGGTTAAGCTTCTTGGTGTCCTAATCGGTGCACACTAACTGTAATTTGAATTACCAATTTTCATGAAATATATTATTTTCATGCACATTGCACCCCATACCTACTGGGGTTTTATGTTAATATACATGATGTTTTCCAACTGATCTAGCATTATGATTGGTCTCATTAGGCACGACATTTAGATGCCTCATTTTGCTTTAACCATTAGAGCATTGTCATAATATCATCTTTTCTTTTTGTAATAATTTCATTGTATATACATTATTTCTTTCAGAACATTTACGTGGTTCCTTCTTATAAATTGCCATCTTATCGGTGACTTGAACTCAAGCACCTTTCATGCTCGATTTTATTACGAACATGGATTTTGAGAAGTTTTAGGTAACTATAAATATTAGTTACACTATTTAACTAAACTCGATTAGAGGCATACATCCTTCCCTAATCACAATATGTTCTCTATTTAAACCTTGTAGCCATAACAGTTATCAAGATTCCTTGATCAGATTCTAAGCTGCGAATTATCATCTGTATCAGCTACTTTTGAAGGTAAATGGCATTAATTATAGGACTAGATTATAATTCTAATCAGATGAATCATTGAGTTATAATATACTTTTTCACATATTTCTTTAGGGCGATTTCCCTCAAGTTTTTTATTCTTTACATCAGCCTGTGTTTCCAACAGTTTGAGTTTTCACTCCATCAACTCCCAAGTAGGTTTTTCTCCTTTGTCTGCAGAACCATATCATTTAATGGTCCCTTTTGAGAAATGTTGGTGTATTCCTAAATTGGTATAATTGGGATAACATTCTTTCACACTGGTTTCTCTGTAAGCACGGTGTTTGTTCTGATTTTTGTTTGTTATCATTTCAGTTCTAACTATAGCTGTTTATATTATTTCTTCTTTATGGTTTATTCTATTTCTAGTTTTCATCTAAAGAGAGCGAACTGTACCATCTAAGTTGTAGGTTCAGTGTTTTTAGATAGCCTATTATCATGTATAGCCTCAGTGTATGTTTATTATTAGTATGTGTTGAGATATATATATATATTATTGTTTTTTTTTCTTTGTTGTACAGGAATTTATGTGGCTTTTCCTGAAGAAGGCGTCCAGTATGCCGAAACGCGCGTAGAAAATTAACATCTGTCTACCAAAAACAACAATTTTTGAGCCACTTTTTTTATGTTGATGCACATTATGCTATTTAGCTTATTCGTTTTGTGTATATTGGTTTGTTTACAGTCTTAGTATTTATGTTTTTGTGATATTCTTATGTGGTGTCAGTTTTGTGTAGGTATGGATCTGTATATCCAAATTTTTAACCAATATGAATAAAATGATCAATATTTTAATCTTTTGTTAGTACACTGAGTCTATTCGATCAATAATGTGTCATGTTTAGGACTTGATATTCATTAAGTCCATTGTTGCCTAGGAATGTTATTTTCTTCTGATTAATTGTACATGCCATTGCGTAGCATGATGTCGACTGTTTCCTCCTTGTAGTTTGTAAATGTGCAAATGTGGGAATGCGTGGTGTGTTCAAATCCTTGATCTTAGCTAAACCAAGTCATGTTGTTTGTTGCACAGTTTTGTTCAGGAAAAATCATCTGTTGTAGTATAAGGTATGCTCTAAACAAAGTCTCGTTCCACTGAACCTGCCAATCTCTTGTCACCCAAAATGACTTGACATCAATAGTGTCCCTCCAAAAGTCGAACCCTTGTGTGGACAACTGGGAAATAAAAGAAGCAGATTAAATCAGCCTATTTTTCTTTGCAGTTGATGGTACAAGCTTATAGCAACAAGACTCTGGGTCTAATGTATCATAACCAGAAAAATAAGCAAAGTTCTGCGCAAACATCTTTGAACTACCCCTTGGTGGTGTAGGGCAATGTTACCATAAGGTGTCATTAAAAACAGCATGTGGAGTACTTGCTTTATGCAAACAATGATGACTGTAAATTTGGAAACAAAACATTTCATCATAATTAGATTTGCCTTCGTACAGTTCATCAGATGAAAAAACACTAGTATGCCCCAGGCCTTCTAGCATTTCATGCACTGTGTTTACATCCTCAATTACATAATAAATCCTCCCACCCTAATCCATACCGCTTTTTAATTACAATGGCACCTCTAATGAACAAATAGCAATAGACTCCAGACAAAGCAGGTAGTTAAAACCTTCTATGTAAGAACCGGAATGAAGCACCATCAGCAGTGGAGATAGAAATGTGTCTCTCACTGTCTTATATAAAGCTTCTAAAAAGTGCACCAAGAACAAGTGAAATCTAGTCATGTAATATCTATATTGCTGATTTTTTGTAAAAACCAAATAAAATCGAGGTTGGGTTGACAGTACATTAATATTTAAGTGAGCCATTGATCTCTGCTGGTTATTAAACAAAATTCAATTAGACCCAAGTCTTGAAAAGTATGTTTCAAATATCTAAACCATGGAATGCTATCAGCGTTAGAGATAGAGAGGCAATCTCGAATATTAGATCTTGTGAGCTCCAATTCAGGTGTAGTCCAAAGCTTTGCCAATAGCAACAGGGGAGCAAGGGCAAGTCTATCCTCAGTTTGTTCCAGACCCAATTCAGAATGGCAAAAGAGAATTGATGCGCTTTTTGGTACCATCAGTAGCTTTTTAATGAAGTTGTTCTCAAATACCTGCAGCTTAGAGCAATTGCTATAACCCCAAACACCAGCCTCATACGAGGTGATCGATAGACTATTCGCTATATAGAGAGTCAGCAGCTCCTTAACTGCCTTCTGACCCAGCTGGGCAGTGAAACGAAAAAGTGCGATCTTTTGTCATTAACTTTTAGATCCAGCGATGTCATAAAACCAACAAATGCATCGAGGGATTCTGTAGGCTATTTGCAGTCCTAGCAATAAGGACAGCATCATCTGCGTATAAGAGTGTTGGGATAAAACCACAGCCAATCTTAGGATAATCAAAGTTTTTCTCCAACAGATGCGCCTCTCAACCATTGGTATAAATAAGAAATAGGAATGGGGCCAGGATACAGCCCTGATGGACCCCTTCCGTCAATAAAATGGGCTTCGTTTTCTCACCATTGGAGCCAAAGCATATCTTAACTATGGCATCTAAATGTAGCCTACGTAGTAGGACGACTAATGGTCTTCTACCCCATATTTCCCAGCATGGGCCACAGTCTATCACGATTGACAGAAACGCACATGACAAGTCCTTGAAGGCATGATGTAAAGAGCTCTTCGTGGCCTTAACATATTTGCTGCCAATCATTGAGAGATTGAGACACTTCTCTACTGTGCCCATTCTTCTCTTAAAACCAAATTTAGTTTTGACAACACATTAATGACAGAGGCCCAGTTTTCTAATCGTGCCAAGAGGACCCTGCCCAATACTTTTAAGGTTGAGTCAATCAATGAGATCGGTCTGTAGCACCCTGGATCATTTTTGTTGCCCTTTTTTGAACACTGGGACTACTATTGCCTCGCTCCATGAAGCGGGCATGGGTCCAACAATGGCAGCTCTAAAAATGTTTGTTAGCATTGGTGCCCAGAGCCTACTATTTTCCTTAAAAGGTCAATGGGAATCCCATCCGGACCCAGAGCTTTGGAACAAATGTCATGAGAAATTGCTTTCTCTGCCTCTTCTACTGAAATAGAATTACTCAAAAGAATTGCTTGTTCCATATATTGGGTCCCTTCAGGTTCCTGGTCACTCAGAGTATCCGCCTTATTTGCATGTTTAAACATTTCCTTAAAATGTACCACCCATGTTTCCCTCAAAATTCGGGAATTCATTCTGTCAGAGGGGACGTCTGCAAACACTGGACTATTAATAACATCCCAGAACTTCTTCATGACTTTAAAAGGAATATAGCATGTTACAAGGCATGCTATTACATTGCGTTCCTTTACAACGCAGTTGTTACAACGACCGTGTTGTTAGAACACAATACCTTTACAACGCAAGTCATTAGATCGACTTGCTGTAGGGGGCGCGTTGGACTTAGGAATAGTATAATTTACTATTCCAACTCCAGCCTGCGCAACAGTAGGGAAGGTGTTAGAATAGTAAATTATACTATTCCTTAGGTTGGAGCGCCATCTAGAGCAAGTCGATCTAATGACTTGCGATGTAAAGGCATCGCGTTGTAATAACGCAGTCGTTGTAACGACCGCGTTGTAAAGGGAACACGAAGTAATGACCGCGTTGTAAAGGCTGTTTCCCCTTTAAAAGACCTTGCTGCCTCTAGTTGTGACGAAGCCTCTGTCTTCAACTCCTCTTTCCTCTATTTAGTCTTGGCTTTATATTTCTTCTTCAGTGTCCTCACTAAATCTCTATCATGTGGTTTAGCCAAAATGGCACCTTTTAGGTCTTTATTGGCTCTTGTGCAAGCTCTGTTAAACCAGCGTTCCAAAGGCTTCTCCTTAAGACAATAGGATTTCACCATACGTTCAGATGAAATAGTCACACACAAGATTTGAAAATCCTGTACAATAAGGGGAGGCAGATTCTCATGGCTTAGACTACTGTTTATAAGCTCAACATTTTCACAGATTTTTTTATGGAGAAAGGCCCATGGGCTTATCCGATTCCATTTTAGCCTAAGACCTTGATTGACATTATTTCTAATAGGAACTTCAGGCAGTTGGGACCTCCCTGTCGGTATTTTAAGAGACAATGTTAAAGGATTATGGTCGCTAGAGCAGTGAGTAAGGACTTTGTAATCCCCTACCATGCTAATAAAATTACTAGATATTAGCCCAAAATCAATTACACTTGCATGACCCCCCCACATAAGTCGGACATTGCCCAGCAGAAACACTTACACAATCACTTAAAAGAAACAAGTCATATGAGTCACGATTCTATTTAATGCGTCCCCATAAATGGAATGATTGAAATGAGACAATGGATGACCATCCTTATTGTCGATCCCACAGACTCGCGATCAACTAAATTTGCAAAGTGTACAATTGAATTCCTCAAAACACATAATACATCGAGAATGCCTCAGAGATGTTACTTTGCAAATTTCCTCTTGTAAATTATCCACTACCTGTTAGTTACGATGATTGAAAATATTATAATAATAATTTATAATTAAAATGTCTACAGGGTCTAAATTAGACAAGAGCAGTAATTGAAACCAAGGAGAAGAACATACAGTATTGATTTTCACCGAAGCATTTTTAACGGCCAGGAGCATAGCTAGTCCACCCTTTGCCCTGCCAGAAGTAACAGGGTTTGCTGGAATACTAAATGAACGAAACCCATTTATATGGAAATCCACTACGGACCATGTCTCCTGCAAAAATATTAAATCAAAAACACAGGTCACCCAATCCTCGTTCTTCAACTTCGAGTTGATCCCTGCAATGTTCAAGGAAAAACCAGCAGACTGAGAATCAGGGCCACGGGATGGAGTAGTCACTTCACCATTGAGCACAAATTGATTCCCTATTTGATGATCCGCAGATCAAAACTCTGCACCCTGACTTCCGCTACTTAAGGCTTCTGGCGGAACTAGCAGTTGACGTCAATCCAAATCCGCTAATCCTGATAAAGCTTCAAATCTGTTTGCATGGGCAAAAGGGGCCAACAAAGGCTGTTTCGGCATGTATCTCTGGATGCCATTTTGCCTAATCCTAAAAGGATTACTAAATGTAGGGCCAGGTGTAAAACTGGGGGTGGATAAAAATATCCCAGAGGATGTACCTTTATATTGCCTGACTTTGGTCACATATTACTCAAGCACATCAACATAAACCAAACGTGCTCAGGATCTCTAAAATTTTAAACTATGCAGTCTCCATCCACTGTTTTAGAAGTAGGGCCAACCCACTGAACTCTACGTGCCATGAGTATTTCATCCAGAATAGGTAAAGGGGGATTAACATTTCTCATACACCAATGTGTTGCTTTATTAATAATACCATACAATGGGGGAACTCCCACAGTAATCAAGGTATAGGGGGTGCTTTCAGGAGGTAAATGCAGGCAACCAGAAGCTGGCTTAACATGACGAATAGCTGGCATTGACTGCGGATGAACAGGAGATATTCTCACTCCTGCAACATTCGTTACACTCAGAGACTCGAGAAGGGACTCAGGGAAGTATTAAAGAATCACTGTGAGGTATTAAAGAATCAGACTTCCTCACTCCATGTGCATTATCAGTCACTGAAGTCAAAGCAATAACAGGACTTGGTTGTTGCACAGGATTTCCAATTACATGCAATGACGGCCAAGACCTAATGGCTTGACCGTCATCGCCTAATTGCTGTGCTTCAAATTAATTTGGGAAAGTGGGCTACACCTATCTTTAATGATGGATTTTAGGACATCTGTCATAAGATGTACCATACGGGCATAACATTCCTTAGGGACACTTAGTGACCCTTCCTCTCCTGCCTGGATTGCCCTACTTTACTCTGCTTGACCTGTTGCTGATTGGCCCTTTTTGGGGGCAAAAACCAATTTTCTAAGCTTTGCCCCTTCCTCTGTTCTCTTTCACTTCCCACCCTTTAAAGTTATTAGTGCTTCTTCACCTAAGTTCTGGACTGGAGAAAAGAGGGTATCAACCAAGTTGTTAGTAGGGTAATTGTTTACAACCGTAGGTGAAATTGGGACTGGTAAAATTGACTCCAGTTGTCCTCCTCCTTCAATAACCTCCAAGTCTCATATTACAGCAGAATGAGGGAGAGGAGCCAAAAATAAAGACAGTCTTCTCTCTGCAAGTTCAATGTCTTTATTGATAACTCCAACAGCGCGCTGTAGAAAACCATTGAGGGTCGTACCAGTAGGGTCCGGTGCAGGGATATTTTTTTGCTTTGCCATGGCTAGGTAGATAAACAAGGCAAAACTGGACAACCACCCCCTGTTGCGGTAACGTTTGGAAGGATCAATATGTCAATGGCCAACCCACTATGGACTATAGAGTTAGTATTGGGATAATGCCCTAATAATCCCTTCCGATTTCCAATGGAAATCCCAGATGAAGGAGCCAAGAGAGAGGGCCCAGCCTTGTCAAGGTGCGGACGGTCAAAGCCCGGGAATGAACCATGAGCCTCTATTGCTGCTGGACACCTATGTTGACTTTATGGCGCTCCAGCGCCTTGTGCCACATCACTGCCGGGCCGGGGAAGCTGGGGGATGACATCTCCCACCCCAGTGATGCAGCCAAAATCCCGGATGCAGAAAATAGTCAGGGCAGGCAGGGCAGAACACACTGCAGCCATAAATGAGGGTCCCGCGCTGCGGGATGTCTCTGTTGACTTTATGGTGCTCCGACACCTTGTGCTATGTCACCACCGGGCCTGGGGAAGCTGGGAGATGAAGTCTCCCACCCCAGCGATGCAGCTAAAGTCCCGGATGCAGGAAATGGTCAGGGCAGGCTGGGTAGAACACACTGTGGCTGTAAATGAGGGTCCCAGTGCTGCAGGACACCTCTGACTTCATGGCACTCCGGCACCTTGTGCCACGTCACCGCAGGCGAGGGAAGCTGGGGGACGAAGTCTCCCACCCCAGCGATGCAGCCAAAGTCGCGGATACAAGAAATGGTCAGGACAGGCAGGGCAGAACACACTGCGGCCGTAAACAAGGGTCCCGCACTGTGGGACACCTCCGTTGACGTTATGGCGCTCCGGCACCTTGTGCCACGACACCACCGGGTCAGGGAAGCTGGAGGATGAAGTCTCCCAAACCAGTGATGCAGCCAAAGTCCCGTTGCAGGAAACGGTTGGGGAAAACAGGGCAGAACACACTGCGGCCGTAAACAAGGGTATAAAAGGATACATTGACCCTGTCAAACGACAAAGAGTTCTATCCCACTTGGCCAAGAGGGCTCCAGATTTAGTACTACTACAAGAAACACATTTAACTGAGCTTGAAGCCTTAAAACTTAAACATGGGTGGGTTGGTTCTATGTTTGTGTCTCCCACTGACAATAAAAAGAATGGGTTCATTATACTTTAGACCTTGTAGTAGTCTCGCAAGAAAATGATGATATGGGCAGATGGATTATTATTCAACTTTTAGTCAATAAAATTACTTTAACTGTTTTCAATATTTATGCACCAACACAACCCAATTATACTTTTGGCCTGCAGTAGCTCATAAAAGCGTGCAATATAACATGACATATTTTATCCTAGGAGGAGATGATAACCAAATTATGGACCTTTTTTTTGATAGACAATCTCAGGTCCAGTTTTTGCCTCATAAAATGCATAAACAATTCCAAACTAGTGTCTCTCATGGTGGTTTGGTTGAATCTTGGAGGCTTTCTAATCCCAATTCTAGAGACTACACTTTACATTCTGCTACACATGGTACTCTTACAAGATTAGATCATATTTTTGTTTCTAAAACTCTATTACAACACATAATACAATCCTCAATTAGTCCTATCTTACTCTCTGATCACGCCATGGTCATTACAGATTTGGACTTGGTTCCCCCTCACTTAGGGGCCTATTAGGATGACGGGCGGACTTTCGTCCGCCCGCCACCCTAGCGGTGCTGGGACCGGCCGCCAGTGGTGTGGTGGTCCCGCACAGGCGATTAGGATGCCACCGCCACCGTGGCGGTGGCATCCTCCATTCCCAGCATTGTGGCGGGCGGTGCGCACAGCTCCGCCCGCCACAATGCTGGGAATGCACTGTGTGCATCGTCATGCACAAGGTGACAGGCACCGCGAGGTGCCTGCCACCATGTCCATGACAATGGAGGTACCCCCCATGTGCACCCCCCACCCCCTCCCCAACATCTTGGGGGCCCGCAACGGGCCCCCGAAAGCGGAATCCGCCTGGCTTTCCATGGCAGAGTCACCGCCATGGAAAGCCCTGCACCGCCGACCATCGTAATATGGATGGCGGTGCCTGCAAGGCACCGCCACCATATTGCAGGCCTTTTCCACCCGGTAGGCAATTGGGCCGATTGCCTACCGGCGGAAAACCGGCGGACGGTCTTTCCGTCCGCCTGGGTCCCCACCGCCATCGTAATATGGCGGTGGGAAAATGTGCAGCGGGCGGTGGAAAATAGCGGGCGGATCGCCACCGCCATACGGGCGGTGCGATCCGCCCGCTATCCTAATGACCCCCTAAGTCTCTCATAGATAGAGATTTAATCATTAATTTTAAAAGGATGTTCAATTTTCTACTTCCTTTGTTTCATTCGATTCTGAATTTTTCCACATTATTGATTCTACCTCCATCTCTCCTCCTTTATTATGGGACACCATCAAAGCAGCAGCATGCGGTTTTGTCATTAACTATGTATCTAAAAAGAAGAAAGCTCTAAATGAAGAATATGCAGTGTTATTTTCCTCTATTAAGATCTTAGAGCTAAATATTTCTTATCTAAATTAAAAACCAATCTAGAAAACCTACTTAATGCCAAACTAAAATGTAATACTTTATCCACTAATGATGCATCCTATATCTTATTAAGAAGTAATGCCCATTATTATGGTGGAAGAAATAAGGTTGGCAAATTACTTGCTAACTATCTAAAGTTGAAAAAGCAGAGACTTTAGATAGATTCATTAATTAATTTGCAAGGAGTTTCACTGACTAATCACAACGGCATCCTACATGAATTTGTCAATTTTTACAAGACCTTATGCACTCCTGACAATACCATACAACACTCTCACATTGATGACTATTTACAATGGATGCCTAATTCTGTTTTATCTCATTTAGATTTCACTTCCTTAGAGTCGGATCTAACTGTTGAGGAAATTTCCAAAGACTTGAACTCTCTAAAAAAAGGGAAAACTCCCAGGATGAATGGGTTTACTGTAGAATTTTTCCTACACTTTTCCAATATTCTCCTTCCTCGTCTATCAAGTCTGTTTAACCACTTTATTGATTCTAACTCTACTTCTGGCACCTTTCAAGAAGCCACAATCTGTTTGATACATAAGGATGGTAAAGATTAAATTTTATGTAAAAACTATAGGCCAATTTCTTTGGTAAATGTAGATTATAAGATTTTTGCAAAACTCTTAGCTATCCGTCTAGAATCTTTTCTTCCACATCTTATAAGGAAACAGCAGCCTGGTTTAATTAAAAAGGAAAATTAGTAATAGAGAACACTAGATTATTCCTTAATCTTCTTAGTAAATATCATTTCCTTAAAACCCCACTTGCAGCGATAACAATCGATGCGGAGAAAGCTTTTGATAGGATTAACTGTGATTTTATGACAAAATATGTAGCTTGGCATGGTTTTGGCCCTAAGGTTATTGCTCTAATCTCTCTTCTAAATCAATCCCCATGCACATCTGTCCTTGTTAATGGTATATACTCTTCATATTTTCCCCTACAATTTGGTATTCAATAAGGTTGTCTCCTCCCCATTAATATTTGTCCTTGCTCTTAAACCTTTCCTTTCACATATGTGTTTTAACTCATCTGTACCTGGCTTTCACTATGGTGATCGCCTTCTAAAACTGGCAGCTTATGCAGGTGATATTCTCCTCTTTCTTTCATCCCCAGAAACTACTTTACCAGCATTACTTAATGAAATACCCTCTTCTCCGCCATTTCAGGTTAGAAAATTAGCAGTGACAAAACCGAAATTCTTCCCCTTAATAAATATACCATTAAACACCCCTTTCTAGAGTCTGGGTTTCAATGGGCATCATCTTCCAAAATTAAATACCTGGGTATTTGATTTGCAAAATCAGTGCAGGAATCCATATCAATTAATTTTAAAGAATTATTTGCAAAAATTAATTGCATGCTTTCTGCATGAAACCCCTTATTTTTTTCTTGGTGGGGATATTTAGACTCCATTAAAATGATGATTTCCCCATCAGTACTTTATCTTATTTCTATGATGCCGGTTTCTATTCCCAAGACTACCTTTAAGAACTTAAACTCTAAACTTAAGAAAGTTCCATGGAAGAATAAAAAGAAAGAGTTTCCTTCATTGTTTTTACAAAAATCAAAACTTGAGAGTGGAGTTAATTTCCTAGATTTTAACCATTACCATAAAGCTTTTGGTCAGCTTCAGGCTTCTTTTTGGGTTTCTGACTTGATCTCATCTTTTCCTCCTTTATGGGCTGATGTGGAGTGAGCCCTTCTTCATCCTTATATTTAAAAATAAGTTCTCTCGTTTTCCTCTAAAACTTCTCTGATCAAATTCCTTGTTTTTAAACATAGTACTTCCTTGATAAGTTCAACCTTTATACCAGTTATGTTAAAACCTTCCATTTTCTTCAATATGCCCATGTAGCATAATAAGCTTATTAAAATTAACAACAGACCGATATTTTGTCATTCTTTTTTTTTTATAACTGTTTTTTATTTTAGATGAACAACAACCGGGTACCGGTACATACAAAACAAATTCACTGTAATAAATCCCTCCTCCAATACATACATCATCATAGTGATAGTTACCCCTTGATGGAATAGGGATTCAGGCAGAGCAATATGAACATACAATTTACAGGGAGCAATAAGAGACAGCGCTATCCAGGGAATACAAACATGTTGCAACAGGTGGCTGGGGCCACAGAAAGCAAGAACACCACACCTAAGGGGGGGAGGCCAGCACCTCTGCCGTCAGCTGGGCCATCAGTGTTCGCCTTTCCCTCTGCAACTCCACTGTCGGGGAGATGCAAATGTCCCCTCTGTATCTGTTCCATTTTCCCCATTTCTGATCCCATTTCTTGGGGCAACCCCGTCCCTTGAATACTGACTTTTCGGAAACCATGGCGATGTCCATATCCCTCGCCCAGTCAACCAGGAGCGGGACCGCCTCCACCCCCCATTTCTGCGCAATATTCCGTTTCGTGATAATAAAGCCCATAGAGGCCCACGCTTGTTCAGCTTGTGTAAGGTCCGTCGCCTCCCAAATATTGAGTAAGCACAGCTGGGGAGATAATCCAAGGGATGTGCCTCCCACCCTCTCAAGTTGGCGGGCAATTTTCCCCCAATAGTCCTGGATACGTGGATTGTCCCATAAAATATGAATAAAGGTGCCCTCTTGGTTACAGTGTCTGAGGCAAAGTGGATCAGGGTGTCTGCCTAATCTGAACAATAATTTGGCATCAAAGTATGCCCGGTGAAGGATCTTAAACTGGAGGAGCCGCATGTGCATGGGGATGGCTACCTCTCGAGGCGAGGCCAAGGCGTCCCACCACATGTCGTCCTCCAACTCTCCCACATCCCTCTCCCACCCCCCCCCCTCAGTTTCAACATCGGGTCAGCACGGTTGTTAACCAGTTTCCTGTATGTGAGTGAGATGGCCTTCCGATCCATAGGGTCCAACAATAGCCGGTCTTCCAGAGGGGACGAGTCGGGGAGGGGGCCATCCTTAGGCAGTGCGGAGGACACAGCATGGGCAATCTGCAAGCATCTAAACGTCTCAGACGGAGCCAATTGGTATTTAGCTTGGAGCTCTGTAAACGAGGCCAGTTTCCCTTTAACCCAGAGGTCTCTTACCGTGGAAATTCCGATTAAATCCCATTTGTCAAACCCTGGACAAGAGCTAAGATGGCCCAGAGCATCAGGTGCCCATAAAGGGGTTGCTTTCGTAAGTCGCTTGTGCCAACCCAACCGTTTGGTGACACTGTGCCAAATCTCGACCGTACGCGCCGTGGGCCCTGTTAAGTTGAGTTTGCGGGGATTGGTGTAGAGCGCTCTATTATACCCGCCTCGCCCCATGAGCCAGTGGTCCATGCGGAAATTAGGCTCGTCATGGGGTTCGAACACCTATATATTAACAGCGATCAGCTGGGACACCTGATAATACAGTCTAAGATCCGGTAGACCGATGCCCCCGTCATACCAGCCCATGGTGAGTTTATTCATTGCTATGCGCGGCGTACGGCCCTCCCACAGCAAGTCCCGCAATACACCGTCAATTTGGGAAAAATAAGAATCTGAGATCGGGATGGGGGTATTCTGCAGGGCATAAAGGAAGCGCGGGAGTGCGAGCATTTTAAACAGGGACGCACGCCCAAGGAGAGTCAGGGGAAGAGAGCGCCAATGTACGGCGTCGGATTTAAAACGCTGAAGAGGGCCAAGTAGGTTTTTGTCGAAAAAGAGATCGGCGTCAGGAGTGACGAATATACCCAAATATCGAAAACCCTGGGGAGCCACCGGTATCTCATAGCCCCGAGGACTCGTCGGGGGGGACCCCATAGCGCATACATCTGGGATTTGGACCAGTTTATCTGATATCCAGAGGGGATGCCAAAAATGTGAAAAATATGAAGCAACCGCCGCAGCGACTTCGCAGGGGAAGCCAAATAGAGGAGGATATCGTCAGCGTAAAGGAAGATACGATCCTCGTGACTCGCCGTCCATTTAAGCCCCCGTATCACTGGATCACCTCGGACCCACACCGCGAGCGGTTCTAAAACAAGGGCGAAGAGTAACGGCGACAAGGGGCAGCCCTGCCTCGTGCCCCGATGAAGCTCAAAAGTGGCGGAGCGATGATTATTGACAACGACATGGGCAGTCGGGCGAGTGTACAATAACCGGATCCAGCGTATCAGATTAGGCCCAAACCCCAGGTGAGTCAGGACAGCAAAAAGAAAGTCCCACTCAATGGTATCAAATGCCATAGAGGCATCCAAGGTTAGCAGTATCGCGTCCTCCTCCAGGGTGTGGAGCCTACCAAGGACCCCATGGACCCGACGCAAGTTCCGAGCCGTATTCCTCCCCGGCATGAACCCTGATTGATCCGGGTGGACCAGATCAGTAATATAATGGAGGAGTCGATTCACCAGGATTTTGGCCAGGATCTTAGCCTCGACCGTCAAAAGAGATATGGGGCGATACGATTTGCACTCTTCAACAGGTTTGTTTGGTTTGTGAATAACCACGATGGCTGCGGCTCGGATCTCTGCGGGGAGGACCCCCGATTCGAAACATTCAGTGTAAAAATGTAACAGGTGGGGAGTCAACAAAGTTGACATGGGTTTAAATAATTCAATGGGAATCCAGTTGGGGCCCATAGCTTTACCGGAGCGGACATCCTGTATAGCCTTTTGGACCTCCGTCACTGTAATGTCAGCCTCCAGGGTCTCTCTCTCTTGTAGGGAAATAGTGGGGAAGCCGATAGTAACCAGGAGGTCAGCCGACAGCGGGGCCTGAGACGTGGGAGAGCTAGTGTAGACACCCGCATAATAACTGGCAAATGTGTCAGCGATTTGTTGGGGGTCAGTAAAAAGAGTACCCTCAGAATTTGCTATCGCGCGGACTCATCTAGCCGCCTGCTCCCGTCGCTCAAGCCACGCCAGGAGTTTACCCGTCCGCTCACCCTGCTCATAGATCCTGTGCCGGGAGGCCAGAGAGCGCGCCGCGGCATCATCAAAGAGAAGCTGCTGATAGTCTTGTCTCTTAATCGCAAGGTTATGACACGTGGCGTGGTCGGGGTCCCGAGCGACCGACTCCTCCAGAGCTGAGACATCCGCCTCCAGCTCCAGCATTCTCCTGGATCGCTCCGCCCTGTGTCCCACCATAAGCGACAAAGCCCTGCCCTTTATGACTGCCCCGAAGGCCCCCCCATGGCGTCACTGCCGAGTCGACAGAGCCGGTGTTTTAAGGGAAATAATATTCTGTGTTTTTGCGGAGAGCCTCTTTGATGTTTGGAATTTTTAGTGCCCATGGGTATACGGAAATGGTGCTGGGACGTCCCCCACCACGAGAACCCAGAGTCGCCAGGACGGGAGAATGGTCGGAGATCCCACGGGCCAGGCAGCTGGTCTTCATAAAAAATATGAACGTCTTGGGCCTGAGTGAATAGGTAGTCAATCTGCGTTTCAATCTGGGGTGCACGGTAGTCAATCTGCGATTGACTACCGTGCACCCCAGATTGAAACGTGAAACGGGTGTGGGACGGGTTGAACCACCGCCAGACATCTACAACCCCCAGGGCATTCGCAAACTCCCACAAATATGAACCTCTCGGCGGGTCCCCTCGGGGAGGGAGACAGTCCAGAGAACCCTCCATTGTGAGATTAAAATCCCCTCCCAACACCAACACCCCAGGTCACGCAGCGTCAGGCGCTGTAGTCCGGGGGGGGCAAACACAGAGACGACGTTAACAACACGCCCCTCCCAGGAGCCCGAGACCGCGGCGTATCTGCCCTGAAGATCGGTCCAGGTGTTGTGGATGATATAGGGACAACCCCTTCGTAACAAAATCCCCACCCCCCTGGATCCCGAGGTAAAGCCGGAATGGACCACCATTTTGTACCCTTTCCTGTTCAGGGCGCCACAGGAATTCCCAACCAGATGTGTCTCCTGTATGAGCACCAGATCAAGCTCATGACGCTTAACGTATTGCAACACAATGCCTCTCTTTATTTTGTCCCCCAGACCGTTAACGTTCCAAGTGGACATGTTGAGCGTCAGACCACGTGCCATCACGTCAGGTCAATGGGGATCAAATAGTGCCGGATAACCAAGCATGGCCGTGAACAGCTTAGGCCGATGTCACGTATGTTGATGACAGTGGAAACAAGTGTAAGAATGGAGAGGTGAACAGTAGCGTAGGCCGGTACCAAACAAAACAAAAACAAAAACAACAATCTCCCCATCCCCCCAAGCAGTCCCCCCACCCCGCCTCCCTGCAGAACGGGTCTAAAACCACCCGCCACCCCAAACATGCAGAGCGCCTGTCGCCCACCCACAGCAACTTCGGGGATGTGTACAGCCCCACTCCCTAAAACAGGAAACAGTGAATCAAGCGCCCGCCCTGGCCCCAACACCCCGAGATAAAATGTCCTGCAGCCATTATTTAACTTTCAAAGAACAGAAGGCACTACAGTCTGTGCGTCAAAGTCCATGCAAACGCAGAATCAATCACTCAGAATCCAAGAGTATATTCGGCAACCCCTGAAGATAGAACGAAAGCACAGACCGCAAAGTGGGCAGCATCCACATCATAACCTTGCAAACCAAGATAACATCCAGTAATACTCAGACGAGTTCAGTCTTACATGGTCACCCCGTAGGGCCCTGAGAGCTTGCTTCAGAGAGAGGCGGAGATCGAGGTTGTTGTCGCCACTAGTTGAGTTCCCCAGCGCTCGGTGTCGATTTGTGGGATTTCTTGCCCAACGTGTGCCAGCCTTCGAGCCAGTCCCAGGCATCTTCAGGATGGGTGAAAAACCACAGTTTGCCATCTGATACAATTCTAAGCTTTGCGGGGAATAACATGGTGTATTTGATCTCCTGGTCCCTGAGAGCCCGTTTCACTTCCAGGAAGCTCCGGCGCTGTTTTTGGACCCTCAGGGTGAAATCCGGGAAAAACGAAACCATACTGTTCTCAACAGTCAGTGGGGGTGCCACCCTTGCTGTTTGGAGGATCAAGTCTCGGTCACAATAGTTGAACACTCGGGCAAGGAGCGGACAGGGGGGGCACCTGGTTTAGGTTTGCCTCCAGGCACACGATGGGCTCGCTCGATCGAGAAACATTTGGAGAGACCCCTCGGCTGCAGACGCTTCAGGATGAGCTCCTCAACATAGAGATCAGCGGTTGGCCCCTCCGCCCGTTCCGGAGTGCCCAAAATTCAGATATTATTGCGACGCATCCTACCTTCATAGTCATCGAGTTGAACTGCAAGGGCCTCCTGAGATGAACGCAGCTCGGCCACCTGCTTCTTGAGGAGGGTGGTGTCAGTAACCAGCTCCGTCGTGGTGGTCTCGACGGTCGCAACACGGTCAGCCATTTTGCGCATGTCCTCCCTTATGAGGGCCACCTCCGTCGCGACCGTCTCAATTTTGTGCTCCAAAGAGGTCTGCACAGTGGTTATTGCCGCCAGGAGGTCCTTGTTGGTGGGTTCTGAATCACTCTCATGGGCCACAGCGTTGCCCGGCTTGTCCTCGTGGCTCCTCTGCCACGCAAACTTGTCCAGCTTGGTCTGTGCCGCATTGCACCCACTCCGGCCCATCGCCATGATGCCTCCGCAGGAAGAGGGCCGTGAAGGGGCAGGACGCAGGGGCCACTCACCGCCGCCTGCCATGGGAGACCTCACGCGGCCTGTCGGTCTTGGCAGCTGCCGCCCTCACCCCTGGCCGTATAGCACCGGAGGGCGCCCCACTGACACTCCCAGTGGCGTAGCTCTAGCGACACTAGCAGCGTTCAAGGAAATGGAGGCTCCGGTGCCGTGTACCTCCCACTGGGCTAATGACAAACTGGTCGTCGGGCCCAAAGCAATCTGTCACAAGCCTCAACCTGAGCAAAACGATAGCCCCCTTACTGCAAGATGGCGATCAGCAAAGGAGCACCCTCAGGAGCTTGACTGGACACCGGCACCACAGGCGACACCAGAGAGTTGCTGCCCAGCCAAAGTCTATCAGCGCGACTCACCAGACTCCGATGATATCAGCGCATCCCCACCTGCTGGCCCACACTGCATGCAACAGGACGTATGGCAAGGCGGCCCAGAGAAACTCGGGGCTCGTGGGGATGATAGTGCGGGCGTCTCAGAGGCAGAGGGACGTCGTAGCAGCCAAGCGCCTTCAGTGATGTCACTGTCCGCAAGGTAAGCGGCTGATGGGGGCCGCCGAGACCCGGGGCCCCGCAATGCGTTGGAAATAGGGAAGTGCGAAGGGCGGTGCAAAGCAAAGGTAGGGCGGATGCGATCGTGAAACAAGGTCCTTGAGCCAGCGATTGTACCCTAGCAGGCAGGCAGATATTCAAAGCAAAGCTCTGGGTGCGGGGCAGTTCAAGCAGCAAGCACGTCCCCGCACGGACTAGGCCGCAACCACAGCATCGCGCTGCTCTCCGCCGCCGCAAGGCTGCACTTCCTGTCTGCGCAGTCGTGTCCAGGGAGTCCGTTGCCTGGAGCGTCTAACATCGATGGCGCCTGATGGGTCTCAAACTTGCACCACACCTCAAGTAATGGTACCGGAGATCGTGTCTGCACTCGGGGTGAAAATTAGGCCGGGGCAGACAGTATTAGGTGGATTTATCGGGAGTGGCACGACGGAGCTCAGCTACCGTGCGGCCATTCCCGTCGACAGCTGGCCACGCCCCCTATTTTGGCATTCTTGGAGGTCTAAATGTATTATATGGATTGCGCAATTATTTCAGAATGATGCCCCTATTTCCTTTTCTAAATGTAATAGTATTTTTCAATCTCCCCAATCTTTCCACACCCGTTTCTCACTTATTATTAATTCTATCCTAGACGCTCTTTTCTCCTTTCAAGAGACTCCCCTTTCCATATCACATCCTTTAGACCTTACCAAGCTTCTCCCTATTTGCACTAGAGCTTCCATTATTTATAAAAATGATTTCATCTTTATCTCCTTCTAGAGCCAAGTCCAAAGATGAACTTCTTTGGGAAAAGGATCTTGGCATGGTCTGGCATACTTCCTTCTGGAACAAGAGCTAGTCACGTATATATAAAATCTCTAGAACAGCTAGTATGACTCATACGTTATTTGTTTTTATCACAGACTTTACTTTACCGCCACTCAGTGTTCAAAATTCTCTCCAGCCACTTCGTCCCAATGCTGGCCCTGTAAATTTCCCAATAGTGATCTTATACATATACTATTTAGATGTCCCAATATGCTTTCTTTCTGGCATAAGGTTTGGTCACAAACTAAGCAAATATTTCAAGTATAATATACTTTTCACATTCTCTATCTCTATTCGGTACCTTAACTACTGAGTTTTCTCCATCCTTCCCTGACTGGAAACTACATGATATTGTTTTACCAATTGCCTTTCAGCAAATTACTTCTAACTGGAAGTGTTCCTTAAAACTGTCATATAAGACCTGGTGGAATTATATTTGTTTACATCATAAATTGGATACTTTGTATATTTCTCAATGCTCTTTTTATCATAATGCTCACTTATTATGGTTACCTTTATCCTCTCTCCTCAACAATTTCGAATCAATCAAATTGTGAATCCTCTGACAGCTCTACTTTGTCTGAAAATTTCCAACCAGTATGAACGTAATGTCTTTCACTTCAGCTTTTTCACAAGGTATGCTTACTTATTGTTACTGTTACCCTCTATTTCAATTTGGTAATTAATTGTCTTAGTTTTAATGGTTGTGAGGACATTTTCTCTTTTATTGCAATACGTGAAATTTCCTTTCCCTATTTCTTTTCCTTCCTCATCTCCTTAAAATTATAAAGACTTTAGTGATTTTATGACCTTTTATTATACGATGTAACCGTTGTTTACTTTGTTTATATTGTTACTCCTGTTTGCTTATCTTGCAGTTTAAATAAAGTCTTTTAAACTTTAAAAAAGAGGGAAGCAGACAGCACAACAGGGAAGCAGTTCCTTCAGAGCAGCAGTCCAGCAGAGTGGCAGTCCTTTCAGCATAACAGCAGTCCTTCTCCCTTGCAGAGTATCCACAAGTTCAGAAGTGTACTGAAGAGTTGGTGTCTGGGGTCCCTTATTTATAACTGGTCCTTCCTTTGAATTGGGAGAAGCTTCTAGCGGTGTCCCTGTCTAAGCTCCAGACTAACTACAAGGGGTATGTTGCCCTTCGTGTAGAGGCAGGGCACAGCCTATTCAAGTCTAAGTGGGGCTGTGCCCAGCTCAGGCCCTCCAAAGCTGCCAGTGATGTCCCACCCACAAACATCTAAGCTCTCTGTTGTGTGTGGCTATCTAGGAGGAATACACAAAGCCCAATTGCCAACCACAACCAGTCTTGTGACCTAGAGACAGGCTGCAGGAACTAAATGGCTAACAGTGGCATTTTCAAAATTGTAATTTAAAATCTGACTTCACCATGAGAGAGGATTTTTCATTACAATTGCAAAGACACCAAACTTGAACTGGGTACCTTCTCCTATTTGGACATTATCGCGTCCTAGATGTAATAAGGTAACTCCAATGTTAGATCATGGGAGATGTAGGCCCTGTTCAAGTGAAAAACGAATTTAAGAGTTTATCCCTACCAAGACATTTAAAAAAAACAAGTACATCTCCCACGTTCTCTTCTTGGAGTGGCCTTGCCTGGGTCTCATGCACAGACTGGACTTGATTTCACAGCAGGATGGTTGATCTTCCACCCCAGTTCTCGCAGCTGCATGTGCAGGACATTTTCCCAGCATAACCAAAGGTGAAAGGCAGTGCCTGGCTCCGGAGAAAACTGCTAGTAGAAATGTCGATGAGTGAGATGAAGAAGACGAGACAAGGAAGAGCATGAAGAAAGCAAGAAGCAATAACCACAAAAAGTCCTTCTCTCAAGGAAAGAGTAACATCAAACCACACCCTGATTACAGTACATATGTGTTGCAAGACAGCTTCTGGTTTCAACATCTATATCTTTTCACGGACTCAGTTGGCTCAAGAAATTTGAAAGATTCTAGCTTTAAAAAAAAGTAACTAATCCACTAAAACAGAAATTAGCTAGATCAGATAAAACCAAACAAGGACATCAAGTGCCTGAATGATCAATGAAATATAGATGTAAGTAAAACAAATGCAAAAATCTTATTGCTTCTCATATTAAAATGTTTTATAAAAAGAACATGTGCAAATGTGTCTGAGCATTTAAATGAAAAGGTAGATTAAATATTTGAAAAGATTCGGATGCTTGGTAAGGGAATCACCCAGACCGAGGAATGGGTTATGAAGAGGGAATCTATATTGCAGAAAGAAACAATACAGCACAATCCACACATGAAGAGCCTCAAATATGCCAGGAAATGGAAAGACTTTCATGACGGAATAATATAAGGATAGTGGGGATTCCTGAGGGTGTCAAAGGTGCTGCAGAAGGGGATCAAGTGGATCTCCCAGATACTTAGGAATGAGATATTGGAGGAAGATAAAGAACTGTACACCGAATTATTGTTAAATTGCCATCAGGCACTTCACCCAGAACTGTTACAGCATTTTTCCAAGACTTTCTCACTAAGGAGAAAATTCTGCCTAAAGCATTTGAAAAAAGGTGATTTATGTGCTCAGATTGATGCTGCTTTTCTATATTTCCTGACTGCTCCTGTAGTACGTTGAGGATATTAAGAAAAATGAGATCATCCCAATTCAAACTAAAGAAAATGGGTCTTCCAGCCCCCATATTAGCCTTGACTAGTTTGAAAATCACCTGTCAGAGGGAAACAAATGCCTTTCATGAACCAGAAGTTCACAATTTTCGTATCAAAATTCAGTAAAAAAGGAGAACAATTATTGACTAAGTTCTTGTCTAAAGTAGGTCAGATGTAGGCATTAATTAATGGACATTGGATGTGGGTGATGAACAGTTAAGCTACTTTCTGGAATGCTGCTACAGACATTCCCAAACACGAAGACAGGAGCAAAGGTACAAGGCCTCACTAGGTCTCTGCACTCTTTTGGACCCGCTGTACATAGTTTATGGGTGGGTGCTGGGTTGGGTAAAAGAAGGAGACAAATTGAAAAAACAAGGGCAGTTTTGTGCTTAAGACAGAAAGTGATATTTATAGCTATAAAGTCATGTTTGAGCATTTGAGAATTGCTCCCCTTAATGTTACTGGGCTATGTGTGCACACTGTGGAATATGAAATTAAAGAAGAGCTCACACATTTGAAGCCAAGGTTGCTTATAAAAATTGCAGCATTTTTCTCGTTTGGGGTCCAAATCATCAAATACTACTTCTCAAACACCAAAATATTTTGTTTGATCCCTCCCTCAAAGTTTTTTGCATAGCTCTAGGTATCAATGTCTATTAGGTTATTATTGGAATAGGAATTGGTACACTGAAATTACATATCTGTTCAGTACATGGCCCCAACAGTTCCTCTGCCTTTTATTCACATCCAAGGGAAACTCCTATCGACTTCAAAAAATATCATAATAGCTCAAGATTTCAATTGTATCACGCAGTTAGATACCACCAATGCCCAATGGCATGGGCTTGTTACAAGTTTGAAATATGTTCTTATCACTTTCCACATCACTAGTTATTTCTGATCTCTGGAGAATTCAGCACCTTCAAGCGAGAGAGTTTGTTCCTTCTACTCTCTGGTCTATCAATAATATTGAAGGATTGGATTGAATTCTTTTTGGTTAGTCCTACATTACTAGAATATTCTCAGGTCATGTATCACCTGATTTGGGTTTGTGATCATGCATGTGTGACTTTACAGTTAATGTCAACAGATGAGTCACAAGATAGGCCACAATGAACATTTTGTCATGTTCTTCGCGGGACGATGCGTATGTTAACCAGATCAAGGGTTTCATTAGAGATTTTCAGGAGTTTAACATCCAGTTAGTCTAAAGCAGTATAGCCTGGAATGCGATGAAGTCGGCAATTTGAGGTTTTATTATACAATACAGAGAACAACAGCAAAAATATGCCATGAAAACAGAGGCAGAGCCTAGAATTAAATTAGTGATTTGGGAAAAAAGAACATTCTCTATTTATTCAGACTTGGAATCCGCAGGACAAAAAGACATGGGGTGAATTAGCCCTTGTTTGCTCTGAAATTAGAGCATCAAAGCTAATCAACTACTCCAATCCTGTAGACATCACTATGAGCTTGGGGACAAAGCTGGACTTCTATTAGCTGTGCAAGCCTGAGACAACCTCGCCATCTAAGTTATCTTAAACATTAGGAAGGGAAACTTTGCCTAACAACACCTACCAATATTACTGTCTTGTCAAAATACTACACAGATCAATACAGTACCTCAGTAGGAAATTTTAGGGGAATAGGAGACTTTGGAGCAATGCTGAGTCCAAATAGCTCCGACTGACCTTACACAAGCTCAAGAAGATATCATTACAGCTCCAGTAACTCTAGATGAGCTCCAGGATGATGTTAAACTAGTTCCACTAGGTAAAGTGGCTGAGATAGGCACAATGCCAAGTGAATTATACAAATTGGTGATTAATGAATGAGCCCAATTTTAACTCAAGGCAATATTCAAGGGAGCAGCAGCTCCTGCCTCCTGGAATCTCATTTAAAGGAGGGCTTTCCTTAGGAAAGACAGATTTTCCTTACAACTAAACTCAAAACATCCTATATCACTATAATGCAATGACTATAAAATGTATGCACATCATCTGTCTTTGAGAACCAATACGTTTATTAGCCAATTAGCAATCTGTTGGCAACATGAGTTTGTGCTAGGTCGAGATACAATGTAAAATGCCAATCTAGCTGTCGCTCTATTTGACTAGGCAAAGTCTGTATAACATCCTATTTATTTTTATATTTTTTGATGAAAAAAGGCATTTGATCAAGTGAAGTGAAAATTTTTATGGGCAGTTTCATGTCAATAAGGGATCCTACTGGTGTTTTATCAAATGGATACAGGCTACATAGTCTGCCCCACCGGCAGTATTAGTCAGTAACAAACACTCCTCAGCTCCATTTCTAAAATCCTCAGGAACTTGACAAGGATGTCCTCTGTCTCCAGCCCTTTGCCCACTATACAAGGAACCATTTTTCTGTCACTGATGGGTTATATTGACAATCCCCCTGTACCTTGTTTTACCAATGAAATCAAAGTAATGGCACACAGTGATGATGTATTGGTCATAACCCAACCTCAATATAGCAGTTTTAGCCAACAAGCCTAATCCCTCCTCTTATGGCGAGATTTTGGGTGACAAATTAAATAATCATAATACACAGACTCTTCTTATTTGCCCCCTCCCATCACAGAATAAATATGTTGTTGCCAAAAATGTAATATTTGGCAATATAGTTAACTATAAATGAGGATAAACTCATTGCTTAAGATAAACGCTATACCTTGCTGACGAGGCCAAAGCAGGTCTGGAGTTGATTGTGTCTCCTTCTGGAGGGGTCCTTGCCTGCAGTTTGAGATAGATTGTTCCCAGTATTAATTTGCATAAGGCAGGTTTTTGCCTAGATTGGCACAGTGAGCAAAAAACAATAGGTTGAATGTTACCCTGAGTGATTATCAGTGTTTAGACCATTTGCAAGCATTCCTGCCATCACCTTTTGTGTTTGGCAGTTCTGGAGATTTGACTTTTGTTCTCTCTTTCTTTTGTTGTTCTTGGAATAAGTATTTCAGTACGTGTTTTCAGTTCAACTTGTTGTATACTTTACTTTATATCTCTTGGCCTGTATCCTCTTTTTTGTAACCTCTGTGCACTTTCTAATATTTTGCTTTTGGCATCAGTATCTTGGGAACAATTTCTTTGTATTCTCACAAATTCTCCATACGGAATACTTTTGAGCAATGACTTCGGATGAAAGCTCGTACCATGTAAGATACAGTTGGTCGCTGTTTTCTTCCTAAAAAGAGTAGTGTGTAGTTGGCCTTGTTCAATGTATACAGTTGTATCTAGAAAGTTGACTTTTGTACGGCTTATTGAGCACGTAAAGGACAGGCCTATGTCGTTTTGATTCAATGTATCGAAATATTCCAAGAACTCGGTCTTTTTGCCATTCCAGATTAGGAACAAATCGTCAATATATCGCACCCACAGTACAATTTTGTCCAGTGCCTGCTGATTCTCCATCCCCCATGCGATCTCCTTTTCCCACCAGCCCATAGTTAAATTGGCGTAATTTGGTGAAAATGAAATGCCCATGGCAGTTCCGCACTGCTGATGGTATAATTCATGGTTAAACAAAAAGACGTTGTTGTTTAAGTATCGTTCAATCATGGAAAGGAGCATGGCTGAATGTTGCAATTCGGTGATATTCCGTTGTTTCAAGAAATACGCGCATGCCTGTACCCCAACCCTATGTTCTATTGATGTATATAATGATACAACGTCGATTGTGGCCATGAAATAGTTGGGATTCCAAGTGGTATTGGCCAAAATGCGTAAGATATATATTACCTACTGGTGGTCGCCAGTAGGTAGTTATAGTTAGGACCTTGTTTGTATTCAAAAAGCGTTTTTTCATTTGCCAATATCTTTGGCGCCGTTTGACAAATCTTCGCGAAATTTTTAAAACTAATGGGGCGCTCTGGTCAGCTCCTGACTTGAATGTTTCAGAGTGATTAGTCATATGAGGGCGAGTAAAAAGGGGGGTCCCAAAATGCATTTTCTCCATGTTAATTTCGATAGGAATCTTTAGCCGCGGCTACAGCCCGAACTGCTGAACGGAACTACACCAAATTTGGCAAAAAGGTAGCTTTTGGTCCAGAAAGCACTCTTTTTATTAAATGGTGTAAATCCGTTCAGTAGTTCCTGCCAACATTTCAAACCAGGAAGTGTTGGCAGCCATCTTGTGACTCACAAGAAAAAAGGTGAAAAAAGAAGAAAAGGGGCAGGGTAGAAACACCCTGACCCCCTAGGCCTGCTCAGGTGGGGGCAAAAAAGGCATTTTTCTTTTATATTTTCAGCAGGATTCAAGTAGGGTCCGTGAATCCCACCAAAAATATTTGAAAAAACAAAGCGCGATCTGTCGCGCTTCGTTTAATTAGGCCCCTGGGTGGGTCAGGTCCCGGGGGCAATGTCAAAATTTGGTGAAGGGGCCTGCGGGGGACCCTGCAGCCCCAGGGACTGCCACCTCCCCGGGGCATTGTTTATAGTATGCAGGGGAGCTCGCAGACTCCCCTGCAGCCCCGGGGCGCCACCCCCGGGGCTTTCTTTAAAACAAAATGCATGGGGGGGCTGCTGCCTGCCCCACGCTGCCCCATGGACCACCTAATCCCCGGGGCTTTTTCTAAAAAAATAAGGTGTGGGGATGCTCCTGCCCCCCCTACACTGCCCCAGGGACTACCACCTCCCCGGGGCATAGATTATGTAAATGCGGGGGTCCATTGCGGACCCACGGCCCCGGGGACTACCACCTTCCCAGGGCTTTACATCTGTTGGGAAGGGGGCCCTAGATGGCCCTGGGGACCACCTCCCCCCAGGGATGGCTCCAGTAATATCCCGAGTGCCCACCCCAGGGACATTGCAGTTTGCTATGGCAGGGCGGGACTACTGCTCCCGCCCTGTCATAGCAAACTTCTGCTTCACTTCATGGAATCACCCACTCACACATCCATGCAGGGAGTCACACACCCCCACTTACCCACACAGACACTCAGGTACCCATACAGGTACTCAGACAACCAAACATTAACCCATATAGACACTCATGTAGCTACTCACCAACCCATGCAGGCACTTACACACCAACTGACAGACTGATACAGACATTCACACAGATTAGTCATTCACCCATGTATTCACTAAGACATGTTTAATCACTCACTTATACAGTCAGTCACGCACCCACTGAATCATCCATTCAGACACTCATACACCCACTCATTCTTCAACACACCTTGGCGAATATATATATATATATATATATATATATATATAATTCTTAAACTTTTAAAAACACTTAGTCACTGGATGATGTTATCAGTGATGTCATTTGAGATGTCATCAGTGATGTCACTAACCATGTCATGAGTGATGTAATATGTGACGTCATCAGCAGTGCATTTGCCGGGCAAGAGTTATAGTTATAGAGTTATAGTTAGCTCAGCTAACTATAACGACTGAATTTCTCTGGTTTTGTACGAGTGAAATGTCAGCCTAACTATAACGTCCCTAAAACCTGTGTTTTTTTCAGTGAATATATATATATATTGCCTTGCAGACCGTGCCACATTCTAAAGAAGTTAGTTCCCAAGGGGAAGCAGGACTTAGTAGTTCCATTATTACTACTCAGGAAGAAGAGGGTGATGATCCCCTCATGTGTTCAATCTCCCAAACATTAGCTCATCCCCTATCTAGCTATTCTGTCCCCATACAAAGTACTGTACCTGGTCTGGCACTCCACCAGCAGTTGACGATTTTATCATGGAATGGGGCCGGGTTAAGCAGCAAAATCCCAAACTCCCATTGGAACAAACTAGTTGAAGATTTCGACGTCTGTATCTTTCAAGAGACCTTGAGCCTGGTTCCCTTTTATAAATCCGGATACGCTTGTTTTCACTCACCTGCAATATCCACAGGGAGAGGGCGGCCATCAGGGGGACTGACCATTTGGGTGAACATTGCCCTTGATTGTCGAATTGTTCGCCAAACAAGCTCCAACCCAGATATTCTGGGGCTTAGCATCAGGGGGCCCAGGGGGGAGCGATAATTGAACTGTTCAACGTCTATGCGAGGGGGACGAAAGGGGCAGACCTTCACCCACTATCTCAGCATTGGAGGAGTGTTTAGCTAACTGCTCACCCCATGCCAGAGTGGTGGTTGCAGGAGACTTCAACTGCACTTTTTTTTTTTAATAACAAATTTTATTTGCATTTGTGAAAAGACAATGGGCAATCGCCCTACAGTGGTCTGTAGGAGAACTTGGCATATAGCATCTCTGAAAACCATCTTCTTGCCCATATTAAAACACCTGCGGAACATGCAGGTCAGACAACCAACATAACTTGCGGACGTCACTAGATCTACAGAGAATCCATGAAAAACATGATATAAAACCATCATCCCTACATAACTTTGAAATTCCCTAGCATTGAAGAGTGTAGGTATAGTATTAATTATGGGTCTACTGAGGGCAATGGGGGTAGCTCCATGCCTCGATACGTCGCCCACCGGTTCCATATTTTCCTGTGTTTTTGAGGGCAGCCGCGTGCCAGGAAGACTGCCATTTCCGCCCCCATACATCTATCAAGCTCCCTCTTCCACTTGCCAAGTGACGGGGCCCTTGTGTTTTTCCAGGATTGCGTTATATCTCGTTTGGCTACGACAAGGGCTAGGAACAGCAGGTGTTGTTTATATATGTTGCCCCCTATATCTTCTGTAGCATGAAGGAGAAAGAGTCGTGGGTTTAACTGGAGCTCCCACCCCAGCACCTCCTGAAGACAAATCCTGATTTTGTTCCAGTATGGCTGCAGCACTGTGCAGCCCCACACGGTGTGCAAAAATGTCCCCTCCTCTCTATCGCACCGCAGACACATGGGGGACTGAATCATCCCCATCTTACACAGTCTAACCCGTGTATAATATACCCGGTGTAGGTACTTGAATTGTATCAGACGGTATCTAGTCGAGACCGCCGTCCCACGCGGGCTCGCTATGGCCTCGGCCCAGTCATCGTCCGTTATGTCAGGGATATCAGCTGTCCAGGCCCCACGTGTCTTGTCCAATGTTGTCGAAGTGTGCGTTATTAACGTCTGGTACACCTGTCTTATTTTGTGTTGGCCTAGGTCACCCATAGTAGGCGGCCCTCTAACGGGTGAAATTCCGGCAGGGTATCCACTGTGCAGACGAGGGGGTGAGTGCATGGCGAAGTTGAAGATATTTATAAAACTGTGTTCTGTGCAAATGGTACTCAGTTTGCAATTGTTGGTATGTTTTCATAATGGTACCCCGCATTACATCTCCAAGGGTTGATATCCCCACCAGGTCCCACCTCCGGAAGCCCTGTAGGGCCGCCACCGGGCGTAGGCATGTACCGTGCCACAATGGAGTTGCCCGAGTAAGCCTCCCTCCCCAGCCCATCTGCCGCACCTTGGTCCGCCAGAGCGAGATTACGACTCCTGCACGCAGGAGGTAAGGCTTTTAAGTGTGCTGTGCTATATAGGAGGTGTAAGAGGGGGTATGCTCTAATGCTGTGTGTTCCGCTGCATATGCTGGGTCTGTCGGGGAGTTGTACCACCACTCATTAAGCACGAGTAAATGTGAAGCCATATAATAGGAGTATATATCCGCAGCCGCAATGCCCCCGCAGTAGGTAGATTGCACGCATGTGCGAGCGCGACTCTGACCGCGCCACTGTTCCAGAGGAATTTATTTTGTATAGCATTGACCTGCGCAAACCAGGTGCGCGGAATCGGATATGGGAAGTTTTGAAGGCGATAGAGCAACCGGGAAGCGAAACCATTTTAAATATTGCGGATCGGCCATAGAGAGACAGCGGGAGCGAGGACCATATATTAGTTTCACTATTCAGGCCGGCAAGAAGAGGGGTAATGTTATGTAGCCAGGAGATCCTGGGGCAAGCCGAGATATAGATCCCCAGATATTTGAAGCCATCTGTCGCATGAGTCAGCTGCGCTGCCCAGGCGTCACGACCCTGAGGGCCACATACCGGGAAGAGGATTGACTTGGCCGGGTTCGTATGGAGCCCAGTTGTTTCCCCAAACACCCGTAGGATCTGCAGCACCCGGGGCCCAGTGAACCACGGGTCCGTAATGAAGAACAACACATCGTCCGCGTATAACGCGATGCGGTCGGAACGTGATTGCGACCAATCTGTCAGGATGTGTCAGCAGCGCCAAAACAAGTAATGCCACTAACCTTTAGTACCACCAGCGGGGACGATGGAGTGTAGAGAAGCCCCCCTACTCCCCTGAGCACAACCACACACAGAGGAGATATACACTACTATGTAAGGAAGCACCCCGGGAATAGGGAAAAGGGATAAATAATAAACTCTGCTGCTGTGCTGGAGTCTTCTTACACCTTAAGTCTGGTCTATGGCTCGGTATAACTTCAGAAGTCACCCCACAAACATAAGTTAATATAACAAGCAGCAATATTCTTTAGAGAAGGTTCAGAGACTATCCAATCCCAGAGAGACCATACACTGAGAGACAAAGAACTGGAATGCCAGGGAGTTTATGGGCTCACTGAACCCAAGGATGATTTCATTCAAAAAACAAAGTCACGGTAAATGGTGCTTTAAGAGGACTATGAATAGCACCATAAAAGAGCATAAGAACGCTGTTAATATCACAGCATAGTAGCGAAGGAATAAAGTTGTGCACGCAGTAGTCACAAGCTCAAGTTCAATACCACTGAGCAATTGCGCGCCCCACCGCTGTTTGCAAGCACAGCGTAGATTGTAGGCACAGGCTCCAAAAGAGAAGACAAGCGTGGAAAAAATTACAAAAAATAAACTGTCTCAAAAAGCAGAAGGAGCACTCCAGCACTTCCTTTCCGAGTGAGGTTAAATACCTTGCATTTCCAACGCCGGGAAGAAACAGAATCTCTGACCTTTAGAGCAACCCTTCAAACACTTCGGAATGAAGAAATGTCAGCAACGGTGATTAATGTGAACCAGCTGGAACACTCCTCAGAGAAAGCCCGGGCCTCGGAAAGCAATTGCCTTGCTTGATGAAAGAGCTTCAGCAGGAAACAACGAATCCAACTCAGAAATCCAGCGGGGAATACCATCAGCTTACTTGAATTCAAAAACAGGCGAGATTGTCAAGCCCCGACCCCAGGAAGGGAGGGGCTTTATAGGACCGGAAATCCAGGCGTCTCCTTATCCATCTACCAGCATTACGTCCCAAGGGATTCTGGGACATGTAGTCAGCCATGCGCCATCTGCCAATAGACCTGGTAACATGCATACAGGGGAAAAGAGCCTTAACTGTAGGTGCAGGGAAACCCATCTTTCCTGACCTACGCTGAAGAATCGCGACAGAACCCCCTCCCAAGGACCGTCGTCTCGGCGGTCGGCCTGGTTTGCCCGGATGCCGGGTGTGAAAGAGTTCCAATAGAAGAGGGCCATGGAGGTTGCGTAATGGTTCCCAGGTTCTATCCTCAACCCCATAACCTTTCCAATCCACCAGATACTGCACTCGTCCCCTCACCAATCGGGAATCTAGGATTTCCTGTACCTCGTATTCTTCCTGACCATCTATCTCCAAGGGTAAAGGTCTCTCCTGTAACCTTGTGCTCATAGGACAGGGATGGAGTAGTGAAACGTGAAAGACAGGGTGTATATGCCAAGAGCGGGGTAAGGATAACTTCATGGCCACTGGATTAATCACTTTCTCAACACTATAGGGGCCTATGTACTTGGGTTTCAATTTGTCTACCCCCTTGAGATGGAGATTCTTAGTGGCCAGCCACACCTTATCTCCCACTTTGTATATGGGTTCTGGAGCCCTCTTTCTGTCAGCGAAAAGTTTCTGAGCTGCTTGCGCCGCGGCCAAATGCTGCTTGGCATCAATTAACACCGCTCTGAGATGGGCATGGTGTTCATGTATGGAAGGATGTTTGGAGACTATTGGCCATTCAAAAGGAAGCATGTTAGGGTGATGTCCAGTTAAGCAAAAGAAAGGGGAGCAACCTAGCGTTGAATGTTCTGCATTGTTGTAGGAGAATTCCGCCATCCAAAGTAATGTGTACCAATCCGTGGTGTTCTGTAAAGTGAAGCAGCGGAGGTATTGTTCCAATGTCTGGTTAAGACGTTCTGTCTTTCCATCTGTCTGAGGATGGTAACTGGTAGACAACTTGGCTTCAACTCTCATGGTTTCGCATAAGGCTTTCCAAAAGCGGGAAGTGAACTGAGTTCCACGGTCTGTGATAAGAACGTTCGGAATTCCGTGAGCTCGGACTACATGCTGGAGGAAGATGGTGGCCAATTCGGAAGAGGTGGGCAAATGTTTCAAGGGGATAAAGTGTCCCATTTTAGTCAAGTGATCCACGACAACCAGGATGGTGGTGTACCCATCACAGGGAGGCATTTCCACAATAAAATCCATAGACACCGTGTGCCAAGGCCGAGGAGGAATGGGCAATGGACGTAGTAATCCTGCAGGTTTCGAATGACCGGATTTCCCTTGTGCACAAATGGCGCAATTCTTTAGGTATTCTTGTGTATCTTTTCGTAGCGTGGGCCACCAAAAGGATCTTTCTATGCAGGAAATGGTTTTGTATTCCCCCAAATGTCCTCCTAACGTTGAATCATGTGCCCAAGTCAGTACTCGTAGTTGCAAGACGGCATCAGGAATATACAAAGCGTGATAATGATATAGCAGATTTCCGATTTCTGTTCGGTGTTCTGGGTCTCCTTGTTTCCAGGCCTGAACATCCAAATTTGCTAAGGATATCTTTAAGTCCTCCAAGAAGTCTTCGATGTAATCAATGCAAGTGTTTTACCTTGAAATGCTGTTTCAGGGAGGATTGTGGGCGGTTCGGGAATATCTTCCTGTGTACTCCTTTCTGGTTCTTCAATACGTGAAAGGGCATCTGATTTACCGTTTTGGGGACCTGGTCGATACTTGATAATGAAATCAAAATCAGAGAAGAAGAGGGACCACCGCAGTTGTCGAGGTGTTAGGGCTCTGGCGGTCTTTAAAAACAGCAAATTGCGATGGTCTGTATACATTTTGATAGTGTGATGTGCACCTAACAAGTAATGCCTCCATTCCTCACAGGCTCTTTTTATGGCTAGCAGTTCTTTGTCGGTGATGGAATAGTTCACTTCACAGGGGGTGAGTTTCTTTGAAAAGTAAGCCACAGGATGGAGCTGTCCTGTATCCGGATGTCTTTGTGATAACACTCCCCTATGGCGTACTGAGAGGCATCTGTTTCTACGACAAAGGGTAATTGAGAATCAGGATGCCGCAAGATAGGAGCCTGAGTGAATCGTTCTTTTAATGTTTGAAACGAATGGTCTGCTTCTTTGCTCCATATAAAGGGTGTGTTTTTTCTCAACAAACTGGATATAGAATGTATGATTTTTGAGAAATCCTTGATGAAACGCCGGTAAAAGTTAGCGAAACCCAAGAATCTCTGTACGGATTTAACGTTATGAAGAGCCTTCCACTGCGTAATTGCTTCTACTTTGCCCATATCCATCTGGAACCCTTGAGCGTTGATAATGTAACCCAGGAAGGTGACTTCTTCTACATGGAAAAGGCACTTCTCTAGTTTTGCAAATAACGAATGTTGTTGAAGTCTATCCAGGACCGCCTTCACATGGGCAACATGTTCTTGGGGTGTTGATGAATAGATAAGAATATCATCAATGTAGACAATACAGAATGTTTCTAAATACCCCCGAAGTACTTCATCCATAAAATACTGGAAGGCAGCTGGGGCGTTACATAGCCCAAAGGGCATCACTTCATACTCATATAGTCCGAATTTGGTTCGGAATGCTGTCTTCCATTCGTCGCCGGCTTTAACTCTCACCAAATGGTAGTCACCCCGTAAATCCAGTTTCGTGAAGATTCGAGCACCCTTGAGCTGGTCCAGAAGCACAGGAATGAGTGGTAGGGGGTACCGATTTTTTATGGTGATCCTGTTGAGCGCTCTGTAATTGATACAGGTCCTAAGATCGTCACAATCCTTTTTCGGAATGAAGAAGAGAGGGGACGAGGCTGGAGACGAGGAGTGCCGGATGAAACCAGAGGCAAGATTCTCTTCCAGATAGTTCTTTAAGTATTGTGTCTCTGGCTCGGTAAGGGCATACACTCTGCTACAGGGAATAGCTGATCCAGGCATCAAATCTATGCGACAGTCATAGGTCCGGTGAGGAGGTAATTGGGTAGCCTTCTGTTTATCGAATACAGGTTGATATTCCTCATAGACGTTAGGCAAGGTAGTGGAACAGCAATACTGGGTGTCTTCGCACCCAGTGGCCAAAAGACCTGCCTGAGTATCGCAATTCATTTTCTGGTGAACATATTGTTTGGTGCAATGCTCTCTGCAATATTCGGAATTCAAGGTAACGGTGCGAGCCGCCCATCGAATGACAGGATCATGTAGCGTCAACCATGGCATCCCTAGAATAAGACGGAATTGTGGGGCATCTATGAGGTCAAACTGGATGGTCTCGAAGTGGTCATTGCCGAATTGCATTGTTATGGGAATAGTGTGGTATCGTACTGGACCTGACGTCAGTGCCGTCCCATCTACAGCTTTCACAGGTTCAGGGGACGTCTTTTTCTCACACAGTACCCCAATGTTTTGAGCGTACTTCTGGTCTATAAAGTTCCCAGTTGCTCCTGAGTCCAGCAAGGCAGACATCTTTAGTGGTGTTTCTTCGGTAATCCATAGAGTTATGCACACATTCAAATGCGCCACTGATGCTTGTATGGTGTTGGCTATTACTGATGAGATCTTTTCTTGTTCACCACCCGATCCAGAGATCTCTTCCTGGCTCAGGCTCTTTAGTTTTCCGCCACCTCAATCCTTTCAGATTGCTGAAGTAATGCCGCTCGTGTCCGTTGAGTGTTTGGTTTTTCTGGAATTTTAGTTCTGGCGCGACACTCCTTGATGAAGTGTCCACTCTTCCCACAATAAAGACACAATTTCAGCTTCCGTCTTTTTCTCTTTCCTCCGTTGTGAGGGGTCCTCGAATGCCACCGATCTGCATGGGTTCGGTTCCTTCTATTCCTTTAGTATGTTCTTCAGTTACTGATTTTGACCTGGGAACAAAGAAACGGTTCTCTCCTCGGGTTCTGTCCCCTTTTCTTTCTTGTAATCGGTGGTCCAATTGCACCCTGAGATCTATCATCTCTTCACAAGTCTGGGGTAGTTGCACCACTTTGAGACAGGACGTCTTTTAGTTCTCCGCGCAGTCCCTGGTAAAACAGAGTGGTGCGTTTTCTTGGGGCCAGTCAGTTTCCACCCCAAGACGGTTAAACGTGGTTATATATGTCAATAAATCTTGAGATCCTTGTTTAAGGGTTATAAGCTCCCGATCTAGAGTCATCATGTGGGATTTACGATCAAACAACTTTCTCATCTCCAAACAAAAATTCGTGAAGTTGTGTAGAATGGGGTCATTTCGCTCCATCAAGGGTATAGTCCAACTAGCAGCATTGCCCCCATGTAAGACATCATAAAGGCTGTTTTGGCCGGTTCATCTTGAAAAACCGCAGGTTTACATAAGAAGTGTAACCTACATTGGTTCAGGAAGGTTTCAAACTTTTTGGGTCCCCAAAAAAGCGTTCAGGGGGAGCCAAGGGAATCCCTGTATTTTGTAATATGTGGACCGTGGGAATAGACTCAGAAGAATGAGTGGATACTTGTGGCGCAGAAAAGAACCCTGTTCCCTGCGTCTTTCCTAGAGGGTGTGGTTGATTGGCCTGTATTGGAGGAGGAAGAGTCCAATCTTTATGTAGGCACCAGCCCCTGTACTATCGGGTTTACCCTTCCTGGTTAGGCCTGCTACTTCCCTGCGTAACGCACCCATCTCCTTCCTCAATTCCTGGTTTTCTGATCGGGAAGTTTGCACCTCCTGCTGAAGAGACGATAGGCTCTCCAAGAGGGAGGTCAAAACGGCGTTAGTATCCATCGTCCAGGCTAGACTATAGTCTTGGGCTTGACAATCTGTCAGGATGTGTCAGCAGCGCCAAAACAAGTAATGCCACTAACCTTTAGTACCACCAGCGGGGACGATGGAGTGTAGAGAAGCCTCCTACTCCCTGAGCACAACCACACACAGAGGAGATATACACTACTATGTAAGGAAGCACCCGGGGAATAGGGAAAAGGGATAAATAATAAACTCTGCTGCTGTGCTGGAGTCTTCTTACACCTTAAGTCTGGTCTATGGCTCGGTATAACTTCAGAAGTCACCCCACAAACATAAGTTAATATAACAAGCAGCAATATTCTTTAGAGAAGGTTCAGAGACTATCCAATCCCAGAGAGACCATACACTGAGAGACAAAGAACTGGAATGCCAGGGAGTTTATGGGCTCACTGAACCCAAGGATGATTTCATTCAAAAAACAAAGTCACGGTAAATGGTGCTTTAAGAGGACTATGAATAGCACCATAAAAGAGCATAAGAACGCTGTTAATATCACAGCATAGTAGCGAAGGAATAAAGTTGTGCACGCAGTAGTCACAAGCTCAAGTTCAATACCACTGAGCAATTAGCGCGCCCCACCGCTGTTTGCAAGCACAGCGTAGATTGTAGGCACAGGCTCCAAAAGAGAAGACAAGCGTGGAAAAAATTACAAAAATAAACTGTCTCAAAAAGCAGAAGGAGCACTCCAGCACTTCCTTTCCGAGTGAGGTTAAATACCTTGCATTTCCAACGCCGGGAAGAAACAGAATCCTCTGACCTTTAGAGCAACCCTTCAAACCCTTCGGAATGAAGAAATGTCAGCAACGGTGATTAATGTGAACCAGCTGGAACACTCCTCAGAGAAAGCCCGGGCCTCGGAAAGCAATTGCCTTGCTTGATGAAAGAGCTTCAGCAGGAAACAACGAATCCAACTCAGAAATCCAGCGGGGAATACCATCAGCTTACTTGAATTCAAAAACAGGCGAGATTGTCAAGCCCCGACCCCAGGAAGGGGAGGGGCTTTATAGGACCGGAAATACAGGCGTCTCCTTATCCATCTACCAGCATTACGTCCCAAGGGATTCTTGGACATGTAGTCAGCCATGCGCCATCTGCCAATAGACCTGGTAACATGCATACAGGGGAAAAGAGCCTTAACTGTAGGTGCAGGGAAACCCATCTTTCCTGACCTACGCTGAAGAATCGCGACACAATCAAAACCCCGAAAAACCGGGTCCCACCGGACCCATGCCACCAACGGCTCAATGGCTAAAGCAAACAATAAGGGGGATAAGGGGCACCCCTGTCGAGTCCCTCGTCGAATGCCAAATGGAGGCGAACGATGTCCGGCAATGCGCACTGAGGCGGACAGATCTGTGTAAAGTAGGCGAACAAGGGCGAGAAACCGGGGTCCAAAATTACAGGCCTCTAATAATTGAAATAGATAAACCCAGCTCAAGGAATCAAAAGCCTTATCTATATCAGCAAGTAGAATGGCTGCGGGCCTGCCGAGGGCTGGGGCCGTGGCAAGGGCGTTGTGTACCCGCCGGATATTGTGGCGAGTGGCTCTAAGGGGCATAAAACCGGCCTGGTCCAGAGCGGAGGCGGTCGGCCAGCACTTTCCCTAATAATTTAGGCTCAAAATTAATTAGGGATATGGGGCGATAAGATGAAGGGTTTTCCGGGGGGCGCCCAGGCTTATGGAAAAGTACAATCTCAGCGTGTCGCCAGTCTTGGGGTAATATGGCAGAGTCCACAGCCTCTTGGATCGTTGCCAGGAGATGGGGCCCCAGAAGATGAAGATGTGGTCGGAGGAACTCCATCGGGAACCCATTAGGGCCTGGAGCGCGCCCGGATGGAGCGCATTAAGCGCGCCAGTCAACTCTTCAAGGGTGATGGACGCCTCCAGTCGGTCGCGCACCTGATCAGAAAGCTTCTTGGGTGGAATGTCCCTAAGAAACTCGGCTATTAGACCGGCCGAGATTTGCTCCCGCTCGGCATAGAGGGCAGCGAAATAGCGTGCGAACTCATTGGCCACCCCTATCGGTGAGGAGATAAGGGACCCATCTACCCCTAAGATTGTAGGGACTATTGCAGGGGATTTATCCAGCTGGCAAAGCCGATGGAGCATTTTGCTTGATTTATCCCCCATTGATATACCCTATTCTGTGATGCTTCCCAAATTTCTTTGGCTTCTGCCAATAGATGTTGGCGTAGGTCCTGTTGTGTCAGCAACAAGTTACGCCTGATACTTGGGCTGGGGTCGACAGCTAGTTGTTGTTCGAGAGCGATCTGACGCGCCTCTAGGTCCGCGAGCCGTTCGCGGCGAAGGCGCTTTTCATTTGTACAGTAACTTATCTCCACCCCCGGACAGTCGGTTTGAGAGCCTCCTTAGTATGCTACCAGACGAGGCGGTCGGGCCATTGGACTCCAAATAATCTGACACGGCAGTATGAAGCATGTCTTGATATTTGGGGCATTGCAAGCGCCAGGGAGACATACGCCAGCGGAAGGGGGTCTGCGGGAAAGAATGTGAAATCGCATGGCAATTGGGGAGTGGTCAGAGAGCCCGCGGGGGTAATGTATTACCTGTGAAAGGCGATGGAGGCAGGCACGGGGGGCGAAAAAGTAGTCAAGGCGGGACTGTGTCCCGTGTACTGGGGATAAAAACGTATATCCTCGCTCCGAGGGGTGGAATTCCCTCCACACGTCCGCCCAACCTAATGCGGATGCTAAAGAGTATAGTCTAGAGGCACTCAGGGGCTGCAGAGGATCCATATGTCATGACCGGTCTAACGGGCCCATAATGTCATTCCAGTCGCCCCCTAGGAGTATCAGGTCTTCTTGGAGATCCCCCCATACAGCAGTGATCTTATCGATGAATGTCTGGCCCAGCGGGGGGGTGCATAAATGCAACCAATTGTAACCCGCTCGCCATACAATGTACAGGTCACAAAAAGATACCTACCCTCAGGGTCTGCCCTATGGGCGATGTATTGAAACTGCACCCCACGATTAATTAGGATCGCCACTCCCTGGAGCCCCTGGTGTACCCCGCATGATAAACATGATGGAAGCCAAAACGGGCCAGGCACGGGACTTTAGTGCCCAGGAGATGGGTTTCCTGCAACAGGAGGAGGTCCGCACCATATCTCTTCGCCTGGCGCAGCACAGCGCCCTCTTTATCTTATTGTGAAGACCCCGGACATTCCAAGATACCACCCTAAGGTCGCCGGGTGGGGCTATGTCATTTGGTGCCATTCAGCCCATGTGCGGAATGTGTGCTGGATGAAGGAGAACGATCTGTGTGACATGTCTGCATATAACATATGAAACTTTGGAACTGAAAGAAAAACCCCCCACCTCCCCCGCCCCCACCCTACGCTACCAAAACGGAGGAGCATCTGTCGCGATGCTGGGGGGGCCGAGCCCCCAACGGGGGGTCCAGAACCCCAGCACCAACAATACCCAACCCTCCCACCCAACGTTACAAACATGGGGGTGCTCAAAAAGAAAACGAGTCTGTGGCCTGGCAGTCCCATGAGCAGTCTCCACGCTTCACGGAGAAGAAGTCTATGAAATCAGCATTTAAGTGTGTATAGGAAAGAGTACATATACTTGCAGTCTGTTAGTAAAGTAATGTCCAGCGGTTCAGGAGATATGATCTGGGCTTGCCGATTGACTGTCGGGTCTGGAGCTCTGCCGTTTCCTTGATTTTGCTCGGCGAGACCGGCTTCTCCTCGATCCCCTAGACGAATCAGAGTCCCTGGCACATGGCGAGCTTTGCCGCAACCGCGGGCGCTCCTCGGCCCATGCAAACACAGCCTCGGGGGTGTCAAAGAAGAAAGACTGTGAGTTGAAGATGACTCTCATCCGGGCTGGATACAGCAGCATGTATTGTAGGTTCAGATCGCGTAGTTTGCGCTTTGCCGCCGTGAAGGATTGCCGTTGTTGCTGAACAAGCCGAGTATAGTCCGGGAATACCATGATTGGTTTGGACTCGTAGTGGAACCAGTCTTTATGTTGTCTGGCGCTTCGCAGGATAGCATCGCGGTCCGAATAATTCAAAATCCTAGCGATGACCGGTCTGGGGCGTTCGCCTGGAGGTGGTTTCTGGGTCAAGGCCCTATGGGCGCGCTCCACGATGAAGCATGGCGATAGTGCGTCGCTGGGCATGAGGTCAGTCAGCCAACTTGTAATGAAACGGGTCATGGAAGGCCCTTCACAACCCTCCGGCAGGCCCACGAAGCGTAGGTTATTGCGACGTGTCCGACCCTCTGCATCCTCCACCCTGGAGGCCAGCTCCCTTGACTCCACTGTGAGCTTATGTACTTGTTTCTGGAGGGTGGACACTGTGTCTTCGACCGTGGAGACCCTTGTTTCGGCCTCTGTGATGCGGTCAACGGCTTTGCGCATGTCCTGACGGAGGAACGACACCTCCGACCCCACTGCGCCTATCTTGGCCTCCAGTGTATCTCTGGCACCGTTAATCGCCACCAAGAGGGCTGCATTGTCTGCCGGCGGACTAGCACCCACACCCGCTGGAGGAGCGCCGACCGGCGCAGTGAAATGATCAATGGTGCCCTGTTTCGCACCCGCACCTCCGGATTTATCCTTCCCCATCCTGCCGCTGCCGGTGACGGCACACAGTGCCTCTCCGGGGGGGGCCCAATGCTCGACTCCGTGTAGTTATGAGCGCCCCAGGCGACCAGCAAAGGAGAGGAGGGGGGCGCCGGGACACACCACCACCCGGACCGGCCCACACTCCGGCGCGGGACCCCCGCATCCCACTCTGGTCACTCCAGGCTGCAGACCCCGGCGTGTCGGGGCACCGTCCTAGGATGGACACAGCTTCAGCAGCCAGGATCTACGCTGTCCCATCAGTCGGAAGCCGGCCGGCCTCGGGCTTCGGGGATCCGAGCAACGTTCAGATGGGGCCCCGGTGCAGCGCCACTCAATCCAATGGGGGCTAGTTCAGCCCTGTGTTGTTGGAGGGGGGAAAAAGAGGCCACAATGGATCCTAGGCGGCAGACCCCCGCAGGCCGGGCAGTCGCACAGTGCACAAGATGCCCTCTGGGTCAGCAGTAGCGAGGCACCAGTGTCCCCCGCGTCTGACGCTGACCGGACCGCATGCAGGGCTGCCTACGTGTGCCCGGATAATGGAGCTGTCCGTGGAGGGGGCTCCCCCACACGGGACCCCGGCCGGCCGCCCCTCTCGCCGCCGAGGTTTCTGGACGGTCTTCACCAAGGCCCCGACTAGGCCCAAATCCCCCTCGTCGCCTAGCGCCTTCCGGCCGTCTCCGAACAGAGGAACGCCACCTCGCGGCCCGCTGACCGCGGCGCCGCCACTCACCCAAGACGCGGCAGAGCCGTCGCGGCACGCAGACACTTGACGCTGCTGCCGCCGGTGCCCAGTACTGTCCTGATCGTGCGCCGCTGTACAGAAAGTCCCCCGGACAAGGGTTACAGGCGGATTCTGGTCCCGGTTTGGCGTGGAGATGCGGAGCTCACTCAAGCAGCGTCCGCCATGCTTGGCTGCCAAGCCACGCCCCCTCAACTGCACTTTTGAACCTCTGGCTAATGAAGATTTAATGGGAATCAAAGAATATGATAGCAAATGGGCTGTTCCCCAATTAGATCTGCCACCAGTCAAAAGATGGACACAGCAGGCGCTCCAACTCAATGCCCTCACCATAGAATATGGTTTGAGGGCAGTTAATGGCAGGTAACCATCAGATAAATGTGGTGCAAACACCTATAATAGAGCTAGCTGCCCGTCCCGGATTGACTACATCCTCCTCGACGTGAAGCTGTGGGGGGACCTGGTTGATATGAGCGTGGGCCCCACGACAGAGAGTGATCACAATCCTCTTTGCTTAATTTTGAAACCCCTGTGGGAGGCACCCTATTACTATGAGAGCGACCCACCATTGGTTACTACTAGAAAGATAGTTCCCTCAAATTGTAATACATTTTTGAAATGGCGGAAGGTAATCTTGCATGACACAAAGATCTCTGGTATCCAACATGATCTGTGTTAGATTTGGGGGTCTCTAGTTGGCAGAGGTAGGTACCTTTGTCCAAATAGTGACCCTTGAGTCTAGTCAGGGAAAGTAGGTACACTCCTGAAATAACCCCTGCTCACCCTCTTGGTAGCTTGGCACGAGCAGACAGGCTTAGTTCAGAGGCAGTGTGTAAAGCATTTGTGAACACATACAGTAATCAAGTGACAACACTACAAATGGACACCACACAGGTTATATATTTATAAAAATAGGTATACTTTATATAGATTTATCACAAGACCATAAACGGCAAAAATAATCCACAATACTGTCAAGAATGCTTAGTTCTGATCAAAAAGGCTTAATTCAAGGTTCTGGGCGAGTCGGTAGCCTCCTCCGGCTACGGCGATGTCAAGAACAAACAGAGTCTAACAAATCCAGCTGACAGCGTCGAGACGGGCCAACACAGCGTAGACAGACTCGGTCACAGTACCTTTTACTTGAAGCGGCAGGCACGGGCGTGCGAGCCGGATGGCTGTACGTCGCGGTCGCGATGCAAAATGGAAGCGTTGCAGGATGCGTTGTCCCTCGATGCGGTGCAGGCAGCGGCTCGTTGACGTCGTCGAGACGGAGTCGGTGAGACCAGGGCCGTGCGTTGCAGGGCGAGACGGTGCTTCGATGCGGTGCTGGCAGGTTGCGGTACGGCGACGGAGCCGGATTCGGGAGCTGGCGTCGATCAGTCCGGACAGCGGTGCAAGTTGGGCGGTGCATCGCGAAGCGTGCGAGCGGTGTCCAACTCCGGTGCGGTCACAGGACTCGAACTCAGCAGCAGTGACCGTGTCGGTCGGACCAGTTCGATTCGGTATAGCGAGGCGTTGCGAGGTGCGGTGCTCACAGGCTCGGTGACGGCGTCGAGACGGATTCGGTGAGACCAAGGCCGTGCGTTGCAAGATGCGAGCGGTGCTCGATGCGGTGCCAACAGGACACCGAGCCGGTCGTTAGAGTCGGTCACAGCTCCCTACCTCTGTAGCCACTGAAACAGAGTTTCCAGCAGCAATTGACAAAGGCTGGTGAAGTCCACTGGTCCTGGGACTTCGTTACAGGGGGCAAGCTCTCTTCCAAGCCCTTGGAGATCCTTCACAAGTTGATGAAAGTAACAGCAAAACAAAAGTTCCTTTCTCCTTTCTTTGGCAGTCAGGCAAACCACTGCAGGCCAATCCCCCAAGCAGCACTTCAGGCTTAGGGATAGTCTCTCCTCAGTTTCCTCTTGGTTCCGCTCCTCAGCAAAGGTTTCTTCTTGTTCCCAAAAAGTGATCTAAATTCCTGGGGTCTGGGTCGCCTCTTTTATACACAGTTTCTCTTTGTTCTCTGAAGGCAGAGAGGTCTTTGCCTAGTTTAAACCAGCTCTGTGCAGCTTTGGAGCACTCTGTGTACATGACTCCTTCTTTCCTTTCAGAATGTGGGGCAGGGTACTCAGACGCCCGGCAGGAGGTGGAGCCAGCATTGTGGAAGGCAGGCACAGCCCTATTCAGACCCAGATGCAACTCCTCCCTCCACTCTGGATGCAGATCTCTCTATTCAGCCCTGGGCTGCCTCACCCTGTCTCCTGTAGCCACCCCGAGCCCCAGTCACGCACAAACCAGACACACAATACACAAGCTGGCAGAGGCAGGCTGGACAGTTAGGCAAGAAAATACCCACTTTCTAAAAGTGGTATTTTCAAACACAGAATGTTAAAATCATCTTCACTAAAAGATGCATTTTATCATTCTGAGTTCAGGCATACTAAACTCGAATTTCTACCTAGTTCCCTGAGTCAGTTAAGGATTATAAGATGTTATAATCAAACTGCTCATTCTGGCCTATGGGGAACAGGTAGCCTTGCAATAGTGAAAAACGAAAATGGCTGTAATTCACTATTAGGACATGCCACACACACCAGGCATGTCCTACCTTATCATTAAAATGCACCCTGCCCATAGGCCTACCATAGGGGTGTCTGATATGAAGAAAAGGGAAGGTTTAGGGACTGGTAAGTGGGGCACTTACCAAGTCGACATGGCGGTCACAGACTGCACACAGGCTCTGCAATGGCAGGCCTGAGACACACTTTACAAGCTGCTTCCATGGGTGGCACAACCAGTGCTGCAAGCCCACCAGCAGCAATTGATTTACAAGCCCTGGGCACACTCAGTGCACTGTACTAGGGTCTGACAGTAATTCAAATAAGCCAAACATGGAGTCACTAATTCATCACACAATTTACAATAGGGAGTGTTAGAATTGGGGGTCTCTAGTTGGCACAGGTAGGTACTTGTGACAAATAGGGACCCTCGCCTCTAGTCAGGGTAAAGGGGTACACTCCTAAAATAACCCCTGCTCACCCCCTTGGTAGCTTGGCACGAGCAGACAGGCTTATCTCAGAGGCAGTGTGTAAAGCATTTGTGAACACATACAGTAATCTAGGGACACACTACAGATGGACACCACACAAGGTTTATATCAAAAATAAGTATTCTTTATATAGTTTTAACACAAGACCATAACGACAAAATCCACAATACTGTACTTAAAAATGGTAGTTTTAGCTTAGTTCAGTTCAGTTCTTACGATGCGACACTTTAAGTCAATGTACCTTACGATGCGGGACGCTTCCACAACAAGCAATGTTGCAGCGATGGAAATGCGACAAAGTTCTGGTGCAAAGAAATAAAGACGTCAAGTTCTTCCTGATGCGGCACGCTTCTCCGAGGTTGCGAGAAGTCTCGACTCGATGCGTCAGCTACAGCGGCGACACCCTTGTTCAGCGATGCGACGACAGCGGCTTTGGCGGCGACCCTCTTCTCCGACGTGGCGAGACGCTTCCGCTCGATGCGACAACTGCAGCGGCGACACCCTTGTTTCGTGATGCGACGGCAGCAGCTCCGACGGCGGCACGCTTCTCCGTGGATGCGAGGCGCTTCTCTTGATGCGGTGCAATGCGACAGCTACAGCGGCGACACCCTCCTTCGGAGTTGCGACGGCAGCGGCTGCGACGGCGACACGCTTCTTCCTCGATGCGAGACTCTTCTCTTGATGCGGTGCAATGCGACAGCTACAGCGGCGACACCCTCCTTCGGAGTTGCGACGGCAGCAGCAGCGACGGCGACACGCTTCCTCTTCGTTGCGGGACGCTTCTCTCGATGCGGTGCAATACGACAGCTACAGCGGCGACACCCTCCTTCGGAGTTGCGACGGCAGCAGCAGCGACGGCGACACGCTTCTTCCTCTTGAGTCGCGCTTTCAGCTCCTTGCGACACGCAGTCCCTTCAGAAGGCCCAAAACAGCAGCAGGCACTTCCAAAGGATTCTTGGGGAGCTGGTGGTTGAAGTCTGTTGTCCCTGAGACTTCAGCAGGAGGCAAGCTCTTTTCTCAAGCCCTTGGAGATACTTTACAAGTTGAATAAAAGTGCACACAAAGTCCTTTCTCCTTCCTTTGGCAGTCAGGCAACCACTGCAGGCAGATCCCTCTAGCTTAGGGATAGTCTTCTCCTCAGTTCCTTCTTGGTTCCGCTCCTCAGCAAAGGTTTCTTCTTGTTTTCCCAAAGTGATCTAATTTCCTAGGGGTCTGGGTCCCCTTTTATACACAGTTTTCCTTTGTTCTCTGAAGGCAGAGAGGCCTCTGCCCAGCCCAAAACCAGTTCTGGTCAGTCCTGGAGCACTTTGTTTTTCTGTCTCCTTCTTTCCTTTCAGAATGTGGGGCAGGGTGCTCAGCCGCCCGGCAGGAGGTGGAGCCAGCATTGTGGAAGGCAGGCACAGCCCTATTCAGACCCAGGTGCAACTCCTCCCTCCACTCTGGATGCAGATCTTTCTATTCAGCCCTGTGCTGACTCACCCTGTCTCCTGTAGCCACCCCCAGCCCCTGTCACTCAATCTCCAGACAAGGAATACACAACCTAGCAGAGGCAGGCTTGGAAGTTTAGGCAAGAAAATACCCACTTTCTAAAAGTGGTATTTTCAAACACAGAATGTTAAAACCAACTTCACTAAAAGATGTATTTTATCATTCTGAGTTCAGGCATACTAAATTCGTTTTTCTACCATGTTCCTGGGTCAGTTCTGACTATAAGGTGTAATAGTCAGTCTGCCCATTCTGGCCTATGGGGAGCAGGTAGCCTTGCAATAGTGAAAAACGAAAATGGCTGTAATTCACTATTAGGACATGCCACACACACCAGGGCATGTCCTACCTTGTACTTACAATGCACCCTGCCCTAGGGCCTACTTTAGGGGTGACCAACATGCAGTAAAGGGAAGGTTTAGGGACTGGTAAGTGGGTGTACTCACCAAGTCGACATGGCAGCCCTAGGCTGCACACAGGCTCTGAGATGGCAGGCCTGAGACACATTTTACAAGCCGCTTCTGTGGGTGGCACAACCAGTGCTGCAAGCCCACCAGCGGCATTGGATTTACAAGCCCTGGGCACACTCAGTGCACTGTACTAGGGACTGACAAGTAAACCAATCATCCAATCATAGAGTCACTAATCCATAACACAATTTACAATAGGGAGAGCATATGCACTTTAGCACTGATCAGCAGTGGTAAAGTGCCCAGAGTCATAAAACAGCCAACAACAGGTCAGAAAAATATAGGAGGAAGGCAAAAAGTTTAGGGATGACCCTGCAAAAAAGGGCCAAGTCCAACACAACCCCCTTCCAGCCAAAAACGCAGGGGAGACCAATCACTACCCTGATGGGCTTCCCTGCTTTGGGCGATAGAACCTGGACCCTGGCCCACAACAGCAGGGGCATATTCCAGTTCTACGCCAATCTGAACCTATTGGAATCACTCTGTCCATACTCTCAGGGCCCACCAAGCTAACCCATGGGGAACCCTTCTCCTCAACTGTGGACACCACCTGTGCAGCACCTAACCTTAGCTTGCTCACAGGTGTGTCCCAACAGACAGACAGTACCCACATGGCCAACACAGAGGTGTGGCCTAGTCCACCCCCGGGTGTGACTTCTGTCCCCCTCCCAGGGGCAACTCTGTCCACCAGGACAGCAAGCCACAGTGGCCACTGACAGCCGTCAGTGATGAGAGCCAGGCCCCAGGCCTTTCATGGCTCTCCAACCTCTGTGGTGTCAGAGAGCGGGGGCAGTAGCCCCAGGTGCCTGGCACCCTTTGTCCACTCTCCCAACCGTCAGGTCAGGTATGACATCCTGACACTGACCCACCAGCCCCGGGCCTGTAACCGGCGGCTGGACAGGAGACTGGGGTGGGCTCTCCCACACCCGGTCCTCCTCCTTGGGGCTCTGTACCCTCCCACCTGGAGCGGTACTCCCTTCTAGAATTGTCAGGGCACCTGTGGTAGGGGTCCTGCACACTCGCCCACCAGTTCAGGGGTTCTATCCTGCAACTGGGAACCCAGCTTAGGGTCTGTACCCTTAGACTGGGCAGAGGTCAGGGGTGAGGCTGTCCTCTCCCTGCCTCCCTCAGTGGGGCCCTGCACCCTCCCACCTGGAGTGGTGCCCCCAGAAGACAAACTGGTAGGGGCACTGTTAGCAGCTGCCCCTTCCTCCAGGTCAGGGGGACACCCTGAACCTGGCCCTCCAACCCAGGGTCTGAACCCTTAGGCTGGACCTGTGCCTGGCAACCCAGGACTTCCGGGAGGGTACACCAACCCCCCAAGGGAAACACACTCCTCTAGAGTTGTGTAATAATCTGCCTGGCGCACCAGGACTTCCTGGGGAGCACGCATGCCCCCCAGAGGGTAACACATCTCTCATGTGTTGTGTGACAGTCCGCCTGGCGCAGATCTCCCGACCCCTGTCCATCTGACAGCGCGGGAAGATCCCCCAGGACAGAAGTGGTGTTACCATGGTCATTCACTGGTGACTCAGCCCTTCTGGCTGGTCCCTGACCCACTGGTTCTTCCACTGGGGACTCTCTCCCCTCTCACCCCTCACTCTGGACTTCTGCACCCTCCCAACTGGAGCGGCACTGCCAGACACCAGAAACACTGGAGCTCCATTTACAGACGCTCCAGGTTCTCTAGACACTAGGAGATCCTCCTCAACAGGCGGCCCATCAGGACAGCCTAGGCTCCCTACCTGGTGTTCCCTTGAAGAACCATCCAGGCTCTGAGACTGGGTTTCGGGCACCTTGGGACACGCAGCCCCACACTCACTCCTTCTCCACTGAGACAGGACGTGAGTCCCTACACCCTCCCATTACCACGGGACCTAGCTGGGCTACACTGAACCTCTCCCACCACTCTGGGTTGGAAGACACCTGAGCCACTCCTCTTAGGGTCACTCCCCAATGCCTCTTCAGACCCTCTGGAATCCACCAAAAGGTCTGCCTCCAATGTGAGCTCCCTGAGGTCAGAGAACTCACACTCCAACAGGTGTTGGCATAGCTCTGGAAAACAGGGACTTACAATATGCTCTCCCCAAATTGGATCACACAGTCCCCTCACAGGGGTTAACCAAACTATCCTTCACCTCACCATCCAGTGCCTCACACACGTACTCCACACCACTCTCCTGAGACTGGCAAGACAGTATCTGACTGTCTCTGTCACTCAACCCACACTCTTCTGGGCGGTCTTCACACTCACATACCAGGACTTCAACCATGGGGGAACCCCTCTCCCTGCCCCTCTCATCTAGAGTCAGTAGAGTGTCCCTCCCACCACTAGGACCATGAATCCCTGTGTCAGTTTCCCTATTCCTCTCAGGGACACTGCGCACTACTGGAGCTACCTCATGTCCTTGAACCTCCTGGTGTATGTTAACCCCCTCCAAGTCAGGCGCCACATCTCTGGGTGTGTGCACTACTCTCTCAGCACTGAATAACTTAATTTTGCTGCCACCATCTGAGCTGGACTCCACCTCCAACTCAGCAAAGCTCACTTCCTGAGCTGCCCAAATTTCTTCTTCTTGGGCTAAGGCCCTCTGAGCCTCATCAATCTCTCTCAGTTCTTCATCAATCTCTTTCAGCTTCTGCTCATGAGCCAGAAGCCAGCTATCTTTTTCTGTTTCTCCCTCACTTTTAGAGAATTCCTCCTCCTCAGACTCAACTGGTAGTGTTGCCTTCCAGCGGGGTAACTCATACTGAAATAGGGATGCCTCTAGATCCTCCCTGGACCTTCTCTTCACAGGCAGCCCTCTTTCCTTGCAAAACACACGTAGCTCCTTCATTGTGTAGATAAACATGTGCCAGAAGTTGAGTTCCATTTTGCAACAACTAACCAGAGTCATGGTATCAAAAATACCTCCAGGAGGACACCATAAAACAGAAAAACAGTATGTGGTCGCGTTTGGTCTGCACTCACTAGTAGTGTTCACCAATCACTGTACATGAGTCACAAATGCAAGTCCAGAATCCTCACCGCTGACCACCAATGTTAGAATTGGGGGTCTCTAGTTGGCACAGGTAGGTACTTGTGACAAATAGGGACCCTCGCCTCTAGTCAGGGTAAAGGGGTACACTCCTAAAATAACCCCTGCTCACCCCCTTGGTAGCTTGGCACGAGCAGACAGGCTTATCTCAGAGGCAGTGTGTAAAGCATTTGTGAACACATACAGTAATCTAGGGACACACTACAGATGGACACCACACAAGGTTTATATCAAAAATAAGTATTCTTTATATAGTTTTAACACAAGACCATAACGACAAAAATCCACAATACTGTACTTAAAAATGGTAGTTTTAGCTTAGTTCAGTTCAGTTCTTACGATGCGACACTTTAAGTCAATGTACCTTACGATGCGGGACGCTTCCACAACAAGCAATGTTGCAGCGATGGAAATGCGACAAAGTTCTGGTGCAAAGAAATAAAGACGTCAAGTTCTTCCTGATGCGGCACGCTTCTCCGAGGTTGCGAGAAGTCTCGACTCGATGCGTCAGCTACAGCGGCGACACCCTTGTTCAGCGATGCGACGACAGCGGCTTTGGCGGCGACCCTCTTCTCCGACGTGGCGAGACGCTTCCGCTCGATGCGACAACTGCAGCGGCGACACCCTTGTTTCGTGATGCGACGGCAGCAGCTCCGACGGCGGCACGCTTCTCCGTGGATGCGAGGCGCTTCTCTTGATGCGGTGCAATGCGACAGCTACAGCGGCGACACCCTCCTTCGGAGTTGCGACGGCAGCGGCTGCGACGGCGACACGCTTCTTCCTCGATGCGAGACTCTTCTCTTGATGCGGTGCAATGCGACAGCTACAGCGGCGACACCCTCCTTCGGAGTTGCGACGGCAGCAGCAGCGACGGCGACACGCTTCCTCTTCGTTGCGGGACGCTTCTCTCGATGCGGTGCAATACGACAGCTACAGCGGCGACACCCTCCTTCGGAGTTGCGACGGCAGCAGCAGCGACGGCGACACGCTTCTTCCTCTTGAGTCGCGCTTTCAGCTCCTTGCGACACGCAGTCCCTTCAGAAGGCCCAAAACAGCAGCAGGCACTTCCAAAGGATTCTTGGGGAGCTGGTGGTTGAAGTCTGTTGTCCCTGAGACTTCAGCAGGAGGCAAGCTCTTTTCTCAAGCCCTTGGAGATACTTTACAAGTTGAATAAAAGTGCACACAAAGTCCTTTCTCCTTCCTTTGGCAGTCAGGCAACCACTGCAGGCAGATCCCTCTAGCTTAGGGATAGTCTTCTCCTCAGTTCCTTCTTGGTTCCGCTCCTCAGCAAAGGTTTCTTCTTGTTTCCCAAAGTGATCTAATTTCCTAGGGGTCTGGGTCCCCTTTTATACACAGTTTTCCTTTGTTCTCTGAAGGCAGAGAGGCCTCTGCCCAGCCCAAAACCAGTTCTGGTCAGTCCTGGAGCACTTTGTTTTTCTGTCTCCTTCTTTCCTTTCAGAATGTGGGGCAGGGTGCTCAGCCGCCCGGCAGGAGGTGGAGCCAGCATTGTGGAAGGCAGGCACAGCCCTATTCAGACCCAGGTGCAACTCCTCCCTCCACTCTGGATGCAGATCTTTCTATTCAGCCCTGTGCTGACTCACCCTGTCTCCTGTAGCCACCCCCAGCCCCTGTCACTCAATCTCCAGACAAGGAATACACAACCTAGCAGAGGCAGGCTTGGAAGTTTAGGCAAGAAAATACCCACTTTCTAAAAGTGGTATTTTCAAACACAGAATGTTAAAACCAACTTCACTAAAAGATGTATTTTATCATTCTGAGTTCAGGCATACTAAATTCGTTTTTCTACCATGTTCCCTGGGTCAGTTCTGACTATAAGGTGTAATAGTCAGTCTGCCCATTCTGGCCTATGGGGAGCAGGTAGCCTTGCAATAGTGAAAAACGAAAATGGCTGTAATTCACTATTAGGACATGCCACACACACCAGGGCATGTCCTACCTTGTACTTACAATGCACCCTGCCCTAGGGCCTACTTTAGGGGTGACCAACATGCAGTAAAGGGAAGGTTTAGGGACTGGTAAGTGGGTGTACTCACCAAGTCGACATGGCAGCCCTAGGCTGCACACAGGCTCTGAGATGGCAGGCCTGAGACACATTTTACAAGCCGCTTCTGTGGGTGGCACAACCAGTGCTGCAAGCCCACCAGCGGCATTGGATTTACAAGCCCTGGGCACACTCAGTGCACTGTACTAGGGACTGACAAGTAAACCAATCATCCAATCATAGAGTCACTAATCCATAACACAATTTACAATAGGGAGAGCATATGCACTTTAGCACTGATCAGCAGTGGTAAAGTGCCCAGAGTCATAAAACAGCCAACAACAGGTCAGAAAAAATATAGGAGGAAGGCAAAAAGTTTAGGGATGACCCTGCAAAAAAAGGGCCAAGTCCAACAGGGAGCACTTGCACTTTGGCACTGATTGGCAGTGGCAAAGTGCCCATGAGTATCTAGCCCAGAAAAAACATATCGACAACAGTGGAGGCATTACGAAAAAATGGAAGGGAGACCCACGCCAAGGATGCCAGGTCTAACACGTGTCCCCTCCAGCTGAAATGTGGGGAGAACTATCCTACTCCTAGGGAGTTCTCATCACTAAGGCGGAAAAATCTGGACAGACCATCAGCATTGGCGTGTTCTGTACCAGGGCGGTGTTCCACCGTAAAGTCCATCCCCTGTAGGGAAATGGACCACCTCAACAGCTTTGGATTCTCACCCCTCATCTGCATCAACCATCTGAGGGGCCTGTGGTCTGTCTGAACCCGGAAGTGAGTCCCAAACAGGTATGGTCTCAGCTTCTTCAGTGCCCAGACCACAGCAAATGCATCCCGATCAATAGCACTCCACCTCTGTTCCCGTGGAAGTAACCTCCTACTGATGAAGGCTACAGGTTGGTCTAGGCCCTCCTCATTGATCTGTGATAGAACAACCCCTACACCATGCTCTGAAGCGTCTGTCTGAACAATGAACTCATTGGAGAAGTTGGGTGCCTGGATCACACGCGCCGTGCACATGGCAGTCTTCAAGGTGTCAAAAGCTTTTTGACAGGCGTCAGTCCAAATCACTCTCCTGGGCTGCTTCCTGGAAGTCAGCTCTGTCAAGGGGGCAACAATGCTGCCATACCCCTTGACGAACCTCCTGTAATACACGGTGAGTCCTAGGAAGGCTCTCACCTCTGTCTGGGTCTTGGGGGGCTCCCAAGCCAGAATGGTATCAATTTTCGGTTGGAGGGGCGCCACCTGGCCGCTCCCAACCTGGTGTCCCAAGTACCCCATGGAACCCTGCCCAATCTGGCACTTACTCGCCTTGATCATGAGGCCTGCCCTCCGCAGCGCCATCAACACTTCCCAGAGGTGGCGCAGATGTTCTTCCCAACTGGCACTGAACACTGCAATGTCATCCAGGTAGGCGGCACTGAAATCCTCCAGTCCAACCAACACCTGGTTGACCAACCTCTGAAAGGTGGCAGGGGCATTCTTCATCCCAAAGGGCATCACCCGGAACTGGTAGTGCCCATCTGGTGTGGAGAATGCTGACCTCTCTTTTGCCCCATCAGTCAAGACGATCTGCCAGTACCCAGACGTTAAGTCAAACGTGCTGAGGTACCGCGCAGCCCCTAACCGATCTATGAGCTCATCAGCTCTGGGGATGGGGTGTGCGTCAGTCCTGGTGACGGAATTGAGTCCCCTGTAGTCCACACAGAACCGAAGTTCTGGTGTGGCACCAGGCGCAGCAGCCTTTGGAACCAAGACCACTGGGCTGGCCCAAGGGCTGTTAGAGGACTCAATCACCCCTAGCGCAAACATCTTGGAGACCTCCTCCTTGATGCAGGCTCTGACCCTGTCAGTCACCCTGTAAGCCTTGTGCTTCACAGGAAGACTGTCCCCAGTGTCCACATCATGGACGCACCAATGAGTGACACTGGGAACCAGGGAGAACAGGTCAGGGAACTGTCCCAACAGCTGCTCAGCCTGCTGCTCAGGTGTGAGGGAAGTAGAGAGGTTTACTCCCTCCACTGATCCATCTTGCTCTCGGGCTGAAAGGAGGTCAGGAAGAGGCTCAGTCTCCTCCTCCACCCCATCATCTGTAGCTAAGAGCATGCCCACTTGGGACCTCTCCAAGTGGGGCTTCAGGCGGTTCACATGCAGGACCCGCAAGGGGTTCCTGGGAGACTGCAAGTCCACCAAATAGGTAACTGGACTCTTGCGCTCCACCACCGTAAATGAGCCGGTCCACCTATCCTGGAGCGCACAAGGCTCCACTGGGGCCATGACCCACACTTTCTGACCAGGCTGAAGCTCTACCCGAGTGGCATTCTGGTCGTACCACCGCTTCATCTCCTCCTGGCTGGCTTCCAGATTTGCCTCAGCAAGTTCTCTGAAACGCCTAGTCTGGTTCCTGAAGGCCAGCATGTAACTGTATACATCCTGGGGAGGTTTCCTGGGAGATTGCTCCCAGCCTTCCTTGACCAAACTCAGAGGTCCTCGCACCGGGTGTCCATAGAGGAGCTCAAAGGGACTGAACCTTAGAGACTTCTGTGGCACCTCCCGGTATGCAAACAACAGGCATGGTAAGAGGACGTCCCATTTACGCCTCATGGGTTCTTCCAGACCCATAATCATGCCTTTGAGGGTCCGGTTGAATCTCTCAACCAGCCCATTTCCTTGAGGGTGGTAAGGAGTGGTGAACTTGTAAGTTACACCGCCCTCCTGCCACAGGGACTTCATGTACTTGGACACGAAGTTGGTACCTCTGTCAGACACCACCTCTTGAGGGAATCCCACACGTGAGAAAATTCCCATCAGTGCCCGTCCCACCACGGGGGCCGTCACTGTCCTCAGAGGGATGGCTTCAGGGTACCGGGTGGCATGGTCCACCAAGACCAGGATAAACCTGTTGCCCATGGCTGTCTTGCGGTCTAGTGGCCCCACAATGTCAATACCCACCCGTTCAAAGGGGGTGCTGACCACAGGGAATGGCTGGAGAGGAGCCTTGTGCTTCCTCCCACTCTTTCCACTTACCTGGCAAGTGGGACAGGTCCTGCAGTGAGTGGCGACACTCCTGCGCATCTGGGGCCAAAAGAAATGGGTGACAAGCCTCTCAAAGGACTTGTCCTGCCCCAGATGTCCTGCTAACGGTACATCATGAGCCAACCCCAGTAGGAAGGTTCTGAAGCGCTGGGGTACCACCAGCACACGGGCTGACCCAGGCTCAGCAACCTTAGGCTCTGAATACAGGAGACCATTCTCCCAGTAAATCCAATGTGATCCAGACTGATCACCTGCTGCCTGGTCTGTGGCCTGTTGCCTCAGACCCACGAGAGAAGGACATGTGTTCTGCTCCTCGCAGAACTCCTCCCTGGAGGGTCCTCCTTCTTGCTGCCAATGGGTCAGCTCAGGCAGGTCCCCCAGTTCAGCTACCTGTTCCCCTGTAGTTTCCAGGGCATCCCCCTCAGAGTCTGCCTCCTCCTGGACCGTGGGAACTTCGGGGGCCGGTTTCCCGCACCCCCTGCCTCCTCTCTCTCCGGCAGGCACCTGGGCCTCCCTCTCAGGCTCCAGGTCCTCTTGAACACCTTTAGCTGCCATTGACCGGGTGGTCACACATGCCCAATCAGGCAAGCCCAACATTTCTAAATGCACACTCCGCTCCACCTTAGCCCAAGGTGAGCTCTCCAAATCGTTCCCTAACAAACAGTCAACAGGCATGGCTGGCCTCACAGCTACTTGAAGAGTGCCAGAGACCCCCCCACTCAAAGGGAACCTGAGCCACCTTGCAGTGACTCTCTGTGTTGTCAGCGGCAACAACTGGATAGAATGCATTGGGGACCACCTGCTCTTTAGACACCAGGTGACACTTGACAGCTGTCACACTGGCTCCTGTGTCTCTCAGAGCCTCCACCCTATGGCCATTGATGGTCACCCACTGCCTGTATTTTTTAGTGTTCTCAGGCAGCGGGGTCCTAGGGACAATCTCAGAGTCTCCTAATGAGACAAGGGAAAACACTGTGGGATCCCCCCCACCTTGGGCACCCAACTCCTCCCCCAGGGCTACACTAGCCAACTGCCGGGGGGCTGCACCAGAGGGTGCTGGTTTTCCAAACAAAGGGCAACGAGGATCATTTGCCTTGTGGCCAGGGGCGCCACATTTGTAACACACCAGTGGTCCCTGGTGAACAGGGGGGCCTGTCAGGGCCACTGGCTTCTTCTCTGGGGGAGGCTGGGAACCCTTCCCTTGGTTCCCTTGGGGTCTACTTTGGCTCCCTTTATGGAACTCCCTCTGTTTACCCTTGTCCCCCCCACTCTTCTGCTGGGGACCCTGCCCACCCTTGGCGGAGTCTCCCACGTGACCCTTGTGGACCTGGGTACTCACCCAGCGGTCCGCCTCCTCAGCAAGCTGCCTAGGGTTCGTCAGCTTACTATCAATCAGGTGCTGGCGTAGCTCAGGAAAACAATTACTGGACAAGTGCTCCCATGCAATCAAATCAAAGAGCGCCTGAAAATCAGACACTTTGCTACCCTTTACCCAACCATCCAAGGCTCTGCAAAAAAAGGTCACATATTCAACCCAGGTACTGCCTTCAATCTTCTTACAGTTCCTGAACCTCTGCCTATAAAGCTCAGGGGTCAAACCATACCTAGTCACTAAAGCATCCTTCATGTGGCTGTATGAATTATAGACTTCAGAGGGCAAATCCAACAAGGTATCCCGCCCTTCACTCAGGAACCGTCCCCACAACCCCGCTCCCCAATCCTTCTCAGGGACCCGGTGTGAAGACATGGCTACCTCATAGGCTTTGAACCACTGCCCAATGTCATCCTTTAAATAAATTCCTTCACCACATCTTTGGGAATATACACCCTAGCTTCAACAGGCACAGGCGGTACACTGCCACCAGAGGGAGTAATTTCTAAGCTCCTGGCTTTCAAATCTAGCTCCCTCAAACTTCTTTCATGCTCAAACTGCATTTTCTTCTCTTCTAGGGCTAATTTCCTATTCTCCATTTCCATCTGCCCATTCAATTTAAGTTTCGCCATTTCCATCTCATGCATCCTGCTCTTGGCTCTGTCCTCCAGCTCCTCTGGGGACAGACCTCTGGCAGAAACACTGCTACACCCGGGGGAAAGTGGCCTCCTTTCCCCTAGCTCCAATTGCCCTCCTGCATTCTCAGCCTCCTCCATAGGTATAGGTGTGCTCCTTGCTTCAACCCAGGCCCTCAGCGCCTTTTGGTGCTCATCCTTCTTGGTGAGCCCGGTCATGGAGACTTTAAACTTCCTGCAGAATTGCTTGAGCTGTTTGAGGGTGTAGCACTCCAGTTTCTCCTCCTCCCAATCACAATCAACAGATGCTACAGATGGTGCGTTATCCATAGTGATTTAAACTTGGCAGTTGCAAAAATAGGAAATCCCAGAAAAAATGCTATCAGAGTATGTGGTTGCGTCTTGGTCTGCACTCACTAGGTAGTGTTCACCAATTACTGTACATGAGTCACAAATGCAAGTCCAGAATCCTCACCGCTGACCACCAATGTTAGATTTGGGGGTCTCTAGTTGGCAGAGGTAGGTACCTTTGTCCAAATAGGGACCCTTGAGTCTAGTCAGGGAAAGTAGGTACACTCCTGAAATAACCCCTGCTCACCCTCTTGGTAGCTTGGCACGAGCAGACAGGCTTAGTTCAGAGGCAGTGTGTAAAGCATTTGTGAACACATAGAGTAATCAAGTGATAACACTACAAATGGACACCACACAGGTTATATATTTATAAAAATAGGTATACTTTATATAGATTTATCACAAGACCATAAACGACAAAAATAATCCACAATACTGTCAAGAATGCTTAGTTCTGATCAAAAAGGCTTAATTCAAGGTTCTGGGCGAGTCGGTAGCCTCCTCCGGCTACGGCGATGTCAAGAACAAACAAAGTCTAACAAATCCAGCTGACCGTGTCGAGACGGGCCAAGACAGCGTAGACAGACTCAGTCACAGTACCTTTTACTTGAAGCGGCAGGCATGGGCGTGCGAGCCGGATGGCTGTACGTCGCGGTCGCGATGGAAAATGAAAGCGTTGCAGGACGCGTTGTCCCTCGATGCGGTGCAGGCAGCGGCTCGTTGACGTCGTCGAGACGGAGTCGGTGAGACCAGGGCCGTGCGTTGCAGGGCGAGACGGTGCTTCGATGCGGTGCTGGCAGGTTGCGGTGCGGCGACGGAGCCGGATTCAGGAGCTGGCACGATCAGTTCGGACAGCGGTGCGAGTCGGGCGGTGCGTCGCGAAGCGTGCGAGTGGTGCCCAACTCCGGTGCGGTCACAGGACTCGAACTCAGCAGCAGTGACCGTGTCGGTCGGACCAGTTCGATTCGGTGTAGCGAGGCGTTGCGAGGTGCGGTGCTCACAGGTTACGGTGCAGGCAACGGCTCGGTGACGGCGTCGAGACGGAGTCGGTGAGACCAAGGCCGTGCGTTGCAAGATGCGAGCGGTGCTCGATGCGGTACCAACAGGACACCGAGCCGGTCGTTAGAGTCGGTCACAGCTCCTTACCTCTGTAGCCACTGAAACAGAGTTTCCAGCAGCAATTCACAAAGGCTGGTGAAGCCCACTGGTCCTGGGACTTCGCTACAGGGGGCAAGCTCTCTTCCAAGCCCTTGGAGATCCTTCACAAGTTGATGAAAGTAACAGCAAAACAAAAGTTCCTTTCTCCTTTCTTTGGCAGTCAGGCAAACCACTGCAGGCCAATCCCCCAAGCAGCACTTCAGGCTTAGGGATAGTCTCTCCTCAGTTTCCTCTTGGTTCCGCTCCTCAGCAAAGGTTTTTTCTTGTTCCCAAAAAGTGATCTAAATTCCTGGGGTCTGGGTCCCCTCTTTTATACACAGTTTCTCTTTGTTCTCTGAAGGCAGAGAGGCCTTTGCCTAGTTTAAACCAGATCTGTGCAGCTTTGGAGCACTCTGTGTACATGACTCCTTCTTTCCTTTCAGAATGTGGGGCAGGGTACTCAGACTCCTGGCAGGAGGTGGAGCCAGCATTGTGGAAGGCAGGCACAGCCCTATTCAGACCCAGATGCAACTCCTCCCTCCACTCTGGATGCAGATCTCTCTATTCAGCCCTGTGCTGCCTCACCCTGTCTCCTGTAGCCACCCCCAGCCCTAGTCATGCACAAACCAGACACACAATACACAAGCTGGCAGAGGTAGGCTGGACAGTAAGGCAAGAAAATACCCACTTTCTAAAAGTGGTATTTTCAAACACAGAATGTTAAAATCATCTTCACTAAAAGATGCATTTTATCATTCTGAGTTCAGGCATACTAAACTCGAATTTCTACCTAGTTCCCTGAGTCAGTTAAGGATTATAAGATGTTATAATCAAACTGCTCATTCTGGCCTATGGGGAACAGGTAGCCTTGCAATAGTGAAAAACGAAAATGGCTGTAATTCACTATTAGGACATGCCACACACCAGGCATGTCCTACCTTGTCATTACAATGCACCCTGCCCGTAGGCCTACCATAGGGGTGTCTGATATGAAGAAAAGGGAAGGTTTAGGGACAGGTAAGTGGGGGCACTTACCAAGTCGACATGGCAGTCACAGACTGCACACAGGCTCTGCAATGGCAGGCCTGAGACACACTTTACAAGCTGCTTCCGTGGGTGGCACAACCAGTGCTGCAAGCCCACCAGCAGCAATTGATTTACAAGCCCTGGGCACACTCAGTGCACTGTACTAGGGTCTGACAGTAATTCAAATAAGCCAAACATGGAGTCACTAATTCATCACACAATTTACAATAGGGAGCACTTGCACTTTGGCACTGATTAGCAGTGGCAAAGTGCCCATGAGCATCTAGCCCAGCAAAAACATATCGACAACAGTGGAGGCATTACGAAAAAATGGAAGGGAGACCCACGCCAAGGATGCCAGGTCTAACAGTCTGACTGTAGGCACATCAGAGCTCCACGCCGCGGCCTATAGCACAAGCAGGTTGACGGAGGCATCTAAAGCCACCTGCGCACCGTCAACCAAATTAGGGCATATTTTTTAGCTCCCAATTTGGGTAACAAATCCAGCATGCCCACCAAAGGGCCGCACTCATGGTATACAAAAAATTGTAGACATAAACGACTGCTCCTAGCTGCAGCAATTAAAGATAAGAACTGCCCCCTGATTAAAGCTGCCAGGAAGTGTTACAGAGCTGCTTTGGGATGAATCGTGCTGGCAGCAACTCAGGGAAGCAAGCTCAGCCAAGGACACCAATTAATTTTGGACCTTAGTCACCTGGGGCAGTAAGTCAGGCGTACGTTCGCCTCAAACCATATCACAGGCCAGGTATGGCACGATCACTTTAGAAAGCTTTACTCAACATCAGATGCCACGCCATCCGTGGAGCTAGATGATTTAAATGGGAGCCTTACAGATGATGAGCGTTTTGATCTAGCGGAAGTAGAGGCCGCAATAAGTAAAATAGTGCCATCCAAAGCAGCAGGACCAGACGGCCTGCCAGGCGATCTCTTTCTCGCCGACCCTTTAAATTGGGCACGTTATATCCTACTCCTAGTAAACACTATAGCTAGTAGAGCCCCGGTCCCCGGGTCTTGGAAGGGTGCCGAGGTGGTCCCTATCTATAAAAAGGGAGCCAGAGACGACCCTTCCAAATCAGGCCCATTAGTTTGATCGATGCTCTGCAGAAGGTCTTTGGCAGAGTCCGTTTGCAGAGGATACAGCTATGGTCTGAGGACGAAGCCATCCTTTCCCAGTACCAGGCTGGCTTTAGGCCAAAGACTGGAACGATGGAGCAGGTGTTTAGACTGCTACTTATCTATTGGAAGGTAGTGGTGATTGGCAAGGTCAGTCTTTATCTTGCATTTATTGATCTAAAGACTGCCTTTGACCTGGTCCCTAGAAATAAGCTGAGGTTGATGCTTAGTGAGATGGGTATCCCCCCCTTTATCCTCAAATTGCTGGTTCGGCTACACGAGGGCAATTATGCCCAGGTTATATGGGGGGCGCAAGGACAACTAACAGAACACATCCCGGTCAACAGAGGAGTCCGACAGGGTTGTGTTTTGGCTCCCACCCTATGCTCTCTTTATATGAATGGGGTGGTCAGCTTTCTGCAAGAAGACCCAGCAGATGCACCAACCTTGGGAGGCGACAAGGTACCGACCCTCCTGTTTGCCAATGACACCCTGCTGATGTCTAAGACCCCAGCCGGGTTGCAGCGCCTATTAAATAGGTTACAACTTTTTTGTGATAATCGGGGGCTGGTCATAAATACTTCAAAAACCAGATTCATGGCCTTTAATTGCCATAAGTCGTACATGAGCAGTCCCTTGCTAGGCGGGACATCCCTGGAAAGGGTAGACACCTTCGACTATCTAGGTGTCAGACTCTCTGACAAAATGTCATGGAGGCCCCAACTAGCAAAGATGTTGATGGGGCACAAACGAGTGGTTGGAGTACTGGGAAAGGAACATTGCTCCTCTCATTCTAGGCCGGTAGCCCCTGCCCTTCAAGTTTATGACGCTAAAGCAGTCAGCTCAGCTCTCTACGGAGCAGAGGTATGGGGATTCGATAGGGTTGATGACCTCTGTAGATCCGAGCACAAGTTCCTTAGAGACCTGGTGATGTTACCCCAAAGTGTCCCTCTCACTCCCTTATTGCTTGATATGGGCAGGCGGTCGATCGGTGATGTAGCCAGGTTCCGCCCACTGCTCTTTTGGGCTCGCATTAGGCGGACCCCAGAGCTCTCCCCTTTGCTGAATCCCTTACTGAGATCATACGGTTAGACACCAGTTGCAAAATAGGCTGGATTTCAAATGTTAGAAAAACGTTGACAGCCATAGGACTCCAAGCGCACTGGGAAAGGCAGGAACCCCCAAGGAAAGACGAGCTCAAACGTCAGTACTGGGAATAGGTGCAAACCTAATGTGGGCAGTTTAACAGCAGAATTCTATTTACATAAACAGATTAGATATTTAGAGCCTTTTTTAGACACAATCCAGGTCCCCAGGGACAGGATGTTGTATATACATTTTATATTCGGAACTCTCCCTGTCCGTGAGACGACCGCAAAATGGCACCAACGCAATGAGACATTAAAAGATTGCCCATGCTGCAGAGCCCCGCTAGAAAGTGTTGCTCATGTTATGTTTGAATGCCCGGCGTATAACATCTTGAGGGCCAAGTGGCTAAAACGGATCTGTCGACAACTGGGCACACGGGACTATCGGGCAGCCCTACGCATCTTTAGGTCTGATCCCAGACCCTTTTATGCCTGCTGCGTGGCAAAGTTTCTTGGCCAGGCATGGCTGATTAGATGGAAAGCCCTTTCGAAAACGGCACAGCACTAATTCGATCAAGCCTGTGACGAAACTGCCGCAGGGCCCCTAGGTCGCCTGGCCAAGCTACAAAACCAGATCTCATTCACAAGCACTTTATCCATTAATAATTCTTGCTGCTATTTCAAGGAAGGCTAGAGCCTTTTAGCAAGTGTAATGGGGGCTCTTAGTCGAGTCCATTACAAAGATTCTTATTAAGACGAAACATTACGTAGTGTATTAATTTTTTAACCAATTGAACCCGACAATTGTGCTACGGGTCGTGGGGCTGATAGTCTATTTTGATGTATTGTTTGTGTATATAACTTTTTATACTGCTGTATGTTATATTTATCCTGTATTGCAATCATAAAATGTTTCTATAGATTTTACGACACTAGTTGTCGAAATAAAGCTTTATACAACAACTTCAATATATATATATATATATATATATATATGTATATATATATATATATATATATATATTATTCTACAAAGATGCAACGCACTCCAATTTCCAGTTTAAAGCTTTTATTGTTAGCTTAACTGGCTCCAACCAACGCGTTTCAGCCCAGCGAGGCCTTTGTCACGGACAGTGAGTCCCTCTTTTGTGTCACTATTTATACCAATCACCTGTTGCCTTTAATGCAGCATTGTGGGAAACGTAGTGCTAGTTTATATTATACATGAATATTTACACTATTTACAAAGTTTTCCAGTTTTCAGGTGACAATTCATTACTTTACATTACAGTAATCAATCATTGCAAGCATTTCATTACATTCAGAGTTACCTTAATTAAACGTTTAGTACATTAAATGAGTCTTTTTTCTATTTTAAACTAAGTGTCTTGTTTTTAATGTCCATTCCTTTCCACTTAAATGGTCTCAATCCAGGTGTACAAAAAGTTCCTCATCATTATTGATCCCATGAGGGGTCTTGGTTCTTAGCCTGATTATATATCTTGACTCTGTTTGGCGTAGTTTCCTGATTCTATCACCCCCTCTTTCGTGGTTTTCTATGGTGTGGATTCCAAAGAAGCTCATGGCTCTCCAGTCACTGTTTTGACACACCATCATGTGTTTAGCTGTGGCGTAGGAAGTATCTTTATTTTTTACGGCTCGAATGTGCTCAAGGATTCTTTTTTTGAGCATACATATTGTACTTCCTATGTATTGCATGCCGCATTTACATTGGATGACATAGACTACAAACTTTGTTGCGCAAGTGATAGTTTGTTTGATTTCAATCGTCTTGCCTTGGAAGTCCTGTATGTTTTTGCGATTCACTCCAATTTTACATGCCTTGCACGTGACGCATTTCACAAATCCCTTTTGCTGTTGGCGCAACCAATTCGTTGGTGTTTCTTCTTGAAAGTGGCTTCTTACAATTAAGTCCTTTATTGATTTGGTTTTTCTGTACGTTATCATAGGTCTAGGTCCCAGTACGGATCCAATGTCCGGGTCATGTTTGTATTGTTTGTGTATATAACTTTTTATACTGCTGTATGTTATATTTATCCTGTATTGCAATCATAAAATGTTTCTATAGATTTTACGACACTAGTTGTCGAAATAAAGCTTTATACAACAAGTTCAATATATATATATATGAAATGCTTGTTGGAAGTTTGATCTATGGCTGTTCCTTGTGGCCCAGAACAAGTTATAATAAATTGTTAATACATTAAAAAGCATTTAGAGCTGCTTCGCCAAAAAATAAAATCTGATGATGCACATTGTGTTCTGATATACATACAAAGATTTATATTTGTATTTGTACAGTTAAATATGAAAAGCATTCAAATGAAAGAGGATCATCACTTGTACAAAGAACAGAATAAGAAGTAAAAGCTTTTAATGCAACCTTAGTTACATATATCGAGCAAGATAACCTGAGTAAAGAAAAAGCTGCAGTAAAAATGTGCCATATGTAGTACATGAAATATTAAGATATTACTCAAAATTGATTATATTCTCCAGATGCCAAAATTTGTGTCAGCAAAGGTTCAGTCTTTTAATGTAGAGCACTCACTTCTCCTGGAAGCCGAAATATATTTTGTCAGTCATCTTCCAAAAAATAATGCACAATGAGCAGACTAAACTGTACTTTTTTTACTTTCAAGAACAGTTTATGCTAGTCGGTACAAAATTATATGCTTCCACTAACTTTAAAACATTTCCTGCTTTGTATGTGTGCTGTACCGTGCATCACACATGGAAAGTGGTAAACTTTAGGAGAAATAACAGCATTTCCCCCCTTCTAATGCTTGGTTTCAAGTGGCATTCATTTTTGGTGCAAAACCCTGGCTACTATTGTTAGAAGATAGGGTTTAGCATCAAAATCCATGGGTGGTTGCACAGGAACACCCAGGTACTGCCCATGGAACGCCCCCTTGACGAATAGTAAAAAAAACATTTTTTTTCCACTTTTTGGTAGGCGTTACTTTAGTTGCTCGAATATAAATGTACCTTAAAAAAACAAAGACAAGAGGCATTCGTCAAAACAGGAACAGTTGTTTTAATTAAACACCGCGGCCGGGAGTACAGCATATAGAAACTGGTCTGAGAACTGACTCAAAGTACAATCATTTTGAGCGCCTTTATATACATTTCTTTGAGCATCATAAAACTATTCATGGATCCTGTTTAGGGAGAGACATGGCAGGTTCGAGAGCGACAGGCTCAGAATAGGATAACATTACTCTTTGATGAAGAAATAAGAACTCATATTGTAGACCCCACTCAAATTCAGGAAACATTTCATAAACACTATGAACAGATATATAGTATACATCAGACAGTAGATGTTCCCAAGCTCAAGCGTGTTTTAAGTCGGCTTCCCATTCCAAAGGTATGACAAGAATAAGCCCAGGCACTCTAAAATATTGGTGCAATGGTCGTTCATTCATATTGTAAGACACTTTTTGAAAGTCCAAGCTTTGCCAGTTAAATTCTCCCTGTAAGAAGTTGAGAAAGTAGTTAAATCCCTGGCTAATGGAACAGCTTACGGTGAAGATGGCCGGCTTCCTGAAAAAGGATAAGTGGAGGGAAAATGTGAACTCCTATAGGCCGATTAACCTATTGAATGTGGATTATAAAATCGTGCTGAAATATTTGGCCAACTGTATGAGTAAAATTGTTGGAACAATTGTCCATCCGGACCAGTGTAGTTTTGTTTCCGGCTGACATCTGTTCTCTAATACAAATTTTTGGGCTGAGACTTTAGACTATTTTCAACAAAAACAAGTTCCCTCACAGGTTCTGCTATTAGAAGCTGAAAAGGCATTTGACCTGGTTTGTTGGGAGAGCCTTTTTATTATTCTTAGAGAATTTGGATTACCTACTAGTTTCATACAGTTTATATTGCAATTGTATAAATGTGCAGCAGCTCAATTGATTATTAACTCTATAAATATTGGTTCTTGTGAAGTCAACAGAGGAATGAGACAAGGGTGTCCCCTGTCACCGATACTTTTCGCTCTTCTTATAGAACCGTTAGCCATAGCCGTAAGGACAAACATTGGTATATAGCAGCCAATAAGTGGGATGAATAATTTCAAAATGTATGCTGGTGAAATAGCTTTATTTTTAAAATCTGATCTAGAGAATCAAAAGAGGGTTTTTGATATTTTTCAAGAGTATCATGCACACAACGGATATACGATTAATACGTTAAAAACTGAGATTTTATTATGTAACTGCATTCTCGACACTGTACACTGTACTTCCAGTATTTAATTATCTCATTAATTCCAGGTCTAAGCGCTATCTGGGAATATACACAACTGAGAATATTAATGATCTACATGCACTGAACTATTCCCATTTCATCAGTAAAATTAAGGCGCTTTTTACATGATGGGTTAATTGTGGGGTGGATTGCACTGGTCCGTATGTGGGTTTTACCTTTGTGTAATTTTTTGTTTGTTGCTATTCCCTGAGCACTTCAGATGAAGTTTTTTAAGAAAATGGCAGGAATGTTTTCAGCTTTTATTTGGGCCAACAAAACGCCTAGGTTGGCGATAGGTACATTATACAGGCCAGTTAAAGACAAGGGTCTTGCCCTGCCTGATTTAAAAGAATATTATTTTATGAATTTTGCGCATTGTTTTTATAGATATTTTGAATCCCAATGAATAAATTGGATAGATATTTTTTTTTGTAAATGTAATTTTCAAGGAATGTGAGATAGATGATTTCTTACACCTTACCAGAACACCCAAAAACGTTAGATATAAGATCTTGCAATGGTCACTAAAATGCAACGGAACAATTATTCAAAAGCTACGATATACCCACCATTAGTGGAGTTATCTGTTTGGAGGATATATATCGCCATCTACCTCTATTAGATTAAAAAAAGCCTCCTGATGGGAAAGTAATGGATATCAAAATATTGTGGACAACCTGAATTTAAACTTCTCGAAAGATTGGATTGAAGTCGAGTCTACTATCAGGTACTCTTAAATATTGATGCAGTGGTCGTTCATTCGTATCGTAAGACACTTTTTGAATGAATTAGATCCCAGAAGAATTCTGGAAAGTCTGGAGTATGGATCTGGTTGAAGATTTAATAGAGACTAGAACACGTCAGCTGCGGTTTCTATCCAAGGGTGTCGGGGCTCCTCTCCCGTTACAATCAAAGCATTAATAACAATACTCATATGTTGTTTTCATTTTTAAAAAGAACACGTGGCACTGTCTGCCCCACTCACCGACACTGGTGTTATTGTGCCCAATAACCATGTGGACACGTGACTCAGTCACTGCGTCAACAACTTGCCCACAAGGAAGGACGAAAGTCTAAGTGTTTGCCGGGCTGACAACCTCACAGCCCTGAAGCATGTTAGGTCATTAGCTTGGCAAAGACCTAGCTTCAACACCCAGTCTCCACCCCCTGATGGCGTTGAAGTAAAGTTTTAAATACAAGCCCGCTAACGCTAAGCCTCCACATCAATCAGAGAGAGGAGAGCATTGTCACCCCACCCTTTCCCAACTCGTTACAAGATGTGGGTGGGATCCCCATCGTGTGACAAGTAGGAAAGGGTGTGGCAGGCCGAAAGCCAAGGAATCGAGTCTGCGCAGACTCGACCTGTAGTGTCTGAGGCTTCTTCCTGCAAGTAAGTCTGTGAATCAGGAAGTGGCCATGGACGCCATTTTATAAACACAGAGTCTGACTGAGTGTTTGTCGGTCGAGGAATTCTGAGTCTAACACGTGATTTACTGCAGTGCCGGCAGCTAGTCCTAATGGTTGCTTGCGCACAGCACTGCAGGTTGCTGTCAGGACTTGTGGATGTGGTGTGCGGTGTTCTGTGAACTCGGGCAGTTCACCAGGTAAGGTCCAAGCCCATTTTTTAACTTATGAATGGGTCAGTTTTGGTTCTTGTTGCATGGATGGAAGTCGGGGAGGGGGGGCAGTAAGGGCAGACGGTGCATTGTTTCCTCCTCTGGTCTGCTCTAGCACCAAGCAGCAATACGTTTTATGTTGCGCTATAGGAGATGTTTAAATTAGATGTAAAGGGACATTCACCAGAAATCAGCTACAGTCCCAACCGCTCGTCTTCCCCTTGTTTACAAATAGAGGGAAGGCGGAGTTCCTGGTGGCAGAGCTACGGTACGCATACATACCAACAGTCCCGATTTTGGCAGTCTCGTACCTGGAATTGCCTGTTTCAATGGAAGGCAATCGGAGGAACACATCCACATTATTTTTTTTAAATCTCCCACTTTCCTCTTATAAAATGTTGGTATGTATGGGTAGGCACCCTCTACGACGTATTTTATATGTGCCTCTTGCCCTTTGGGAAGTGGTATGTGAAGGCCCATCCAATTAGGGTGGTGCCTCAGATCCTATTTTCACTCCTTCCCCTCGCACACTGACTGAGTGAACACTTTCAACACACAGTGAGTGGGTGTAGCAAAGCGGCCTCAGTTTTTAATGCAAGAAAGGGAAATGCTCCCTTGCCTGTTTTGGTTGGTAAAAACAACTATAATAGGGATCCAGGGTAGCCCTCTCACCCTTGGGCCCCGGTACCACTGACTGACCCTGCTTCCCCATTAATAAATACACCCCTGCCATCACGTGGGGGTTATTAGTTATGATTTTTCATATGGCTAAATTTTAGGGGAAATCTGTCTGCAACACTAGTTGACCTGTTTAAATTAGGAGGCCCAGCCCCAAATGGTATTTTGAAAATCTGCCGCTGCCCTACCAGCGGCAAAGAGCTGCCTATTTTCAACTTATGGCCTTTTTTAGCATTTGTTAAAGCCAGAATTATGGCTCAAAGCCTAAAATTAGACAAACCCTTCCTTTGCCTCGCTAGTCCTCTGAAAGAACTTGGTAGCAGCTTTCATTCATTCTCTGGCACATTTGGGCTGAAAGTGTAGGCCAATTAACTATAGAGTTAATGCCTGCTTTATTTCTTCCAAGCCGTTGGTAAAAGGCCTTTTCCAATGCATACATACTTTTCACAGAAATTTCAAAGTAGAGCCACTGAACTGACTTTCCTGGGAGTTTTACTTTTTGATTGTGACTTATTAATAACCTTCTTAAACTAAGTAGAAATACTAATGATTATGAGAGTATATAACTCTGTCTTAACTCAAAAATCAATGATTGCCAAAGTCTGCAGAGATAAATTACTAGCCTCTGTACATTAGAAAATACATTACTCAATTAGGGAAATTAAAGAAAAAACTTTTGGGCACAATTCTGCACAGAAATAAACATATAGTCCTCGAATAACTTAGCACAATCAATGCAATTGATGGCTTAGATTCAACACCTGCTATAAACATCCCACCAAAGAGCTTCAAACCCTCAGATGTAAATTCAAAGACATTTATCGACTTGACAATTACTCTATATGTGTAATATTGCAGCAATTACACATCTTGTGCATAGAGATATCATTCTTCTTTTCCTTTGCTCACTGTTTGCACTTGATTGCCTTTGCCATTAGGTTTTCATGCATGCCAGGTGTCGGTGTTTGTGCTACTTGCACCCAGCTTCCCACTCTTCCCTTGATTCTTTGAATCTGACTATGGCCCGGACTTCTATCGAATTCCTTGCTCATTGTCAGCACACCTACAAGCAGGAACTCCAGTTGCTGCTTCGGTTCAGGATTTCTCTCAACAATGTGCTGCCTGGTGCACTAATGGCACTCAGTAGGAAAACAAGTTCTCATGGCATGTTCCAGTGGAGAACCAGCACTGTTGGACCTCTTCTTCAAGATGGAGTATCATGGATCAAACTTACTTTCGTAATATCTTTGCTGTTCTGGAGGTGACAGATAGAAGGGAGCTTGAGCGGAAGAGAGCTTGCTGAGAATGGAAGTCCTATATAAGCTCCCTAGGTTTTGCTTGGTATCACCTGTTAGGATGACAGGATTGAAAACCCATAACGTAGAAAAAACCTGAAGTCCACCAACTGCATAGCCCTTCTCTAAAAGTACAACATGTAAGATAGAGGTCACTGAAACAACTGCAACCTGCCAGAAGGCCTGACTGTGGTCGGAAATGTGAATTAAGCATGGTCTGAGTGACTAAGACTCAAGCCTGCCTCAGAGTAAAAGTAACAGCTGGCAAAACCAACTGTGCAGCACTGCTCAGAAAAGACAACAGGGCAAGAACTACAGTCCACAGGAATGCCTGACCGAGATGAGAAATACGTATCTGGGGCCTACCCAATTACAGAGGGTGTTATCTCCAGACTAATAGGAGCAGGTGGTGGGTCTCCTTCAGGGCCACACAGCATGGGAAAGACAAGAAGCCAGGGCCTGCAGTTACTTAATAAGAAAACAGTCCAGCTGAATGCCTCCCTGTAGTCAGAAGTGTGCCCTATAGGCCTAAGCATAACAGACAGAGCGAAGACCGACTGGGATTAGAAGGTGGCAGAATCTGTCACTGGCCGGTCAATTTAATTAGAGAAATATTTCCTTCTCCACTGCTCCAAATAGGGAAGAAACCAGGATATGGATCAATATATTTAACTTTTTTAGGCAGTGCTAACATGGCACCTGAGAGTTATTATAAAAGGAACACATGCCATAAGAGGAACCTACCGACTTTCCACTAATTTCTTAGAGTGTTGACAAAACCTCCCTTCATTGTATGACTGAAAATGAAATGTGGAACAAGCAGCATTACCTGCAAAGCTTGTTAAGCCTACTGGCCCTGAACAAACCACAGCAAAGTGCAGTGCAAATACCACTGTAATTATACCATTGTTTGTTGATAATTCAGGTATTTGCTTGTCAAAGTCTCTCTGCCTCTCCATGGCGAAAATGATTTACGGCACTAAATGTATGGGGCGTTGAGGGAGGTGGAAGAGTGCAAAGTCAAGGGGAGAGTGGAGTATGAAAGAGGGAGGATGATGATGGGTTGAGACATTGCCTTTTCCTTCACCTCTCTAGAGAGCCGATAGAGAGCATGGGGTGCCCCTGCTTGTTGAGGTACAACAGCAATATTGGTGTGTCCCAGCACGCTGGCAGGTAGCGGCTGGTAGCGGGCTGGCTGGTAGCGGGCACCGGGCGTTTCCCCGGTGGGCCGCCAGGGTGGGGGCCGGTTTTGGGCTCCTGGGGGGCCGTTTTTGTTACAGGGCCGTTTTTGCAGCATAGCTGCGATATCGGCCTCTGTAACAAAATCGGCCGAAACCGGCCCTGGCAAAGTGCTCGGCCGCAGCCCCAACCCCCGGGGAGGCCAGCCGAGCACTTTGCCAGGGCCGGTTTTGGTTCCCAGTCCGGCCCTGCATGCTGGGATCCACCATTTGCATGGAGGAAGGGGGTGACAAAGTGGAGTTTGACTCCAAGTGTATTCGTAGATTGACGTGTTCTGATTCACATCACATGCTTTCAACGTTGAGAGAAATCATAAAGTGTGCCACTACACCACTACAACCCATCTGAGGAGAACAGAGACTGGGACCTGGTTGTTCATTTGGGTAACCATGAGGAAACATGTGTACTCCTTTAACCAAGATGCTGCTCCTGAAAATTCTGGAAACTTCTCTGATGTGAGACTGCACTACCAGCACCAGACACCTGAAAGAGCTGGGCGACCCTAACAGTTACCTCAAAAATATTCAGCTCGCCCACTCAGTGTACTAGAAAGGAAAATGCAGTCATATCAAATAAAAATGTGCGAATCCATAAATATATATATATATATTCCTCCGCCCGTACTCTTGTTGTTTGCCGCCGGTACTCCTGAACGAAGGGCGCGCCATCTTAGTGGACCTCACAAGAAAAGGTCCACAACAATTCCAACACTCCTTCACCAGAAAGGATGACAACGCCATATGTAGATATTCAAAGATTTTAATGTCAGGCCACCATCAAATACATATAATGTATAATACACATGTGTCGTTTTATCGATGACCTCTTTGTGGTCTGGAAAGGGACAGAAAGTGATGCCAAACTTTTTTGGCACCAGATAGAGGTCAACTATCTAAACCTACATTTCACAAGCAATATAAGTATTCAAAGTGTGAATATTATTGACCTGACAGAATACATTAAAGATAAGAAAATGGAAACGAAGCTGCTTAGAAAACCCACAGCAGGAAATACGTTGCTATATGCAACTAGTTTTCACCCCAAAATTTGATCAGAAGCATCCCTTATGGGGAAAGTTTGAGAACGCGACAGAACTGCAGTGAGGTGATAGAAGTTAACAATGCAATCACAACACTGAAAAGGCGATTCAGAGTGCAAGGTTACACAGAAAACTGTATAGAGGAAGCAGTAACTAAAGCGAGTAAACAGTCTAGAGAACAGATTTTATTAAAAAAGGCTAAGATGAAGAGAAAACAACATTTGGATGATACACAATCTAGACTAATAACAACATACAGCAAACAACAGGCCACAATATGAGGTATTCTGGGTAAATACTGGCACCTCATCAGAAATTATCCTGTAGCACCACACAAACCACAAATCATATTTAGAAGAGCAAAGTCGATGAAACAGGCTTTAGTAAGTCACAACATCAAAGACAGCAAGAGAGTAAAGACAACATGGTTAAGGAGAAAACAGGGATTTTTGAAGTGTTCGAAGTGTAAAGCTTGCCTACATGGTAAGAACACCGAGATATACAAATCCAGACTGCTGTGCAGAACAAAAAGGATCAAAGGTAGATTCACATGCAAGACGGAATACGCTGTATATATATTAGAATGCCCATGTGGCTTGCGCTACTTGGGTAGCACAATTTTGGACGTACATAAGCGTATACTGCAGCATTTACGTGCCATAAAAATGGTGATAAAACCTATCCAGTGGCACGTCATTTTGAAGTATTCCATAACAGTGATACAAAGGGATTGTCATATTATGTAATAGACGCAGTGGCCACCAACATGAGGGAGGGCAACAGAGAAAAACAGTTAAGGAAATTAGAATCCCGCTACATTATAGAGCTTATAAAAATCATCGCAGTCATATGATATTGAAATTAACCTCTTGAATCCTTATAAGTTGGTTTTAACATGTAAATTTTAAATAACACAGAACACAAATATATTGCATTTTTTCAGACTGGTCGAGCAGATGGGGTGTATAGTACAATCAAACTTTTTTTATTTTGCGTGCTAATGCCCACTGGGGCTTAATCGCATAACCCCATTGATGTGCATTATATTTATAGGCTGAATGAGTTGCCTTTATTCGATATTGATGGATATATCAATTTTAATGACTATCAAAGTCCGGAGCAAAATGCCGATTGATAGACCCAATAGGGTTGAAATGTGTGTAAGCGGCAAAGTACTATCAAAATCGAATGTGAAACATACACAAAATAGATAATACTGCAGCGGTATTTTGTGAAGTATAAATTCATTGTACAGTTTTGCATATCGTGCAACTGAATGTGGAGAATACCATGAGATAAATTACTGAGTATCTGCTGGGAAATGATTTACAAAAATGTGTACGAGATTAGAACTACCAGTCTGTTTTTACTTTTTTCACTAAATGAGCAATGCACGTACTAATTGAAAGAGTTAAAATACTGTTTGTAATGGCGCCTCGGCATCAGTGAGCTAGGCTTGTTGCAGCTGAAACGCTTTTGATGGTGGCCTGACATTAAAATCTTTGAGTATCTACACGTGGCGTAGTTATCCTTTCAGGTGAAGGAGTGTTGGAACATATATATATATATATATATATTTATATATATATTATCAAAGCAACTGTTCTCACATAAGAGACAGACTCCAGCACGCTCGGGATAGCTGAAAGGGATTTATTTTCGAGCCACGGTGATCCAGGTATAGCGTTTCAACTGCACAAGCAGAGTTTGTCAAATTTGTTTCGCCACCATTTGTTTTACTATTTATAGCATTCAAATTTTAAAGTGACAGTGCATAAAAGTGAATAAAGTTTGAACAAGGATAAATATCAAAGCAGGGCTGGTGCATGACCTACATAAGTAACTAATAATGTGGCTTTAGGGATAAGGGAAATGTATGCTTAAAAAACAATGTAGTTCTCATGGAGGGTTGTGTAACCCTGTGCCAAATTATTGAGTGGTACAAGACTGTCAGTGGCCAGCTTTTGTCCTGACCCTGTACTTTATCATAAGAGAAGTTTCCCAAAGACTGAATGTGAATTATTTCATAGGGGACTTGCAAAGAGTATTGAATGCAGCATGGACAGCTCATTTCTAGAGCTCAATATCCTTGTGGATCCCAGACAGTGTGTCCAACCTGGAAAACCTGCCTCTCAGCATATAAAGTAACACACAGGCCTTGTAGATCCATTAAAAGATCTACAGTGCTCTCCCTCAGGACTGGGCACAGGCAGATGTAACTCCCCATAGGCCAACTCCAGAAATGAATGTTACCCCCTGGCAGCGACGCTCCTCAATTATACATTATATGATACTTTGAATGAAACACGTATTCTCTTTCTATTTATTTTAAACATAATTGTGCCAAAGAACAATATATTGAACACAACAATTTAATATATGTTACAGCAAACATTCAAATTATTAAAAACACTCAAAAAGTTACAAACCTATGACAGTTCTAGAATCGGGAAATATATAAAACTGATTGCATCAGTTATAGGCCTCAGGAAAGGCGTTCTTGAATGGTGTTGTAACAGCACAGAAAGAACACATGTACTATGGCTTGCTTTGTGCAACTGCTCGGTGACAGACTGCATAGACTTCTAAAATTTTTGGTGCTGGAACCAGCACTTTTCTCTGAATTAGAGACAAATAAGGGAAATAAGCCAATGCCAACCTAAGACCACTTAATCAGATTTGTGAGAAAAGCACTCCCAACTGTTCAGTAGAATCACGCCTACAGAACTCTCCAGCAGATTCACCTGCAACATTGCATATAAACATGGCACTATTACGTAGTCTAAACTGTGTGCCAATGGCTAGGTGACTGTATCAATGTGCACTCGCTTTGTCTGCAAATCTGTCAGTTTTTACTTGGGCACCGAAAATGTGTCGAGGGCCTTCTTTTCCTGCTGATGGCCCTTATTGGTAATACCTCTCTACCCACCACCTTGTAGCCCCCCTCCTCCCACCACACTCCTGCACTGACGGCAAATGCCTTTCACAACACATATAACGCTTAATATAGCCAGGAACAAGCGATATATCTTTCTCTGTGATTATAATTTGTGTTTTGATAACATTTTCCCCTTTCCATTTTCATCTCTGAGAATGTTGCCATTCTGACTGGCTGAATGAGTGAGTTTTTTTGCACGTTAAACGCACTACTTTCAGTGTGCTCTGGGGAATCCATGTCTTGGGACTTGGTCTAGGAGTAAGTGTGAGAACATAGCAGCCGTCTAAGAGAAGGTGGGTTTGGTTGAACAGCTTTTACTGGTTCTGCTTCCAGTGGCCACAAAAATGGACCATAAAAGAAGAGTATTTTTTATATATCTACATTGTTCAAATGAAGCGTGACCTGACTCATGATGTTAGCTGCAGCGTAAAATGGTGATGTTCACCCATGTTTGAAATCATTACTTCAATTTACCTACATATTTGTTAGAAATGCAAATGTGCTAAATGATTTAATTGAACATTAAACCACAGACTATTTGTTTTATTTTCAATTAATCTATGGCCTACTGATGCAATGAGATTGAAATCGGTTTTAAAAAATCACGTCTTGTTTTCTGTTTGTTCCTACTAACACTGCAGGAGCAGTACGTAGAGGTCCTCTCAGGGACCTCATTATGAGTGGGCTAGAGTGAGAAGTAGTGCACCTGGTTATTTCTCTCAAAGCCTATTTTAATGGCTGATAGAATGAAGGCAAGGAAGTGTATGCAAGAAAACATCAAGGGCCTCATTACGATGTCGGGCGGAATCACTTCCGCCCGACACCGCATTGGTCATGGGACCTACCAACACCCGGTCGGCGGTCCCTACCACTTCATTAGGATGCGACCGAACACTGTTCGGTCGCATTCCTACCTTTTACTATGGGAGCTTGCATTCCGGCCATAAACCAGTCGTAATTCATGCTCCATAGTAAAATGGGAGATGCGGTTCATCCATGCACCCCTTGGCAGGCACCTTGAGGTGCCTCCTAGGCCAAGGAGGCCCTGCTGGGGGCCCCCTAAGACGCTTTCCAATATGGTTTCCATGTCAGACAGACCAGCATGGAAACCATGCTGGAAACTGTCGTTGTAATCTCAAGGGTGGAAAGGCCCACCCTTGAGATTGCTTGATGCATTCCGACTGGCGGACGAGGTCTCTGAGCCCGTAGAAAGCGAGCCGGAATGATCGGTTGTATTCCTTTTCGACCGCCTCAATCAAATTGAGGCAGTTAGAAAGGAATCCAACCAGCACATTACATGTATATGTAAGAATACATTCTGCTTTCTAAAGTAGATGCTTAAGATGACAAGTGAACTAACTGTAAAGAGATTTCCTCAAGATCTGTAATTTATCACATCTGATTTTCAAATTACAATTTAAAAATCTTTATCTGAGATTTTCTAAGGTTCTTGCCACAGGTACACATGTTTGAGCGATAATGAGCTTGGTGCTTACCATTCCAGATCATTTAAACTTTCCCGAATTAATTCTCTCAGAACCACTAATTCTGACAGAACCACTAAACTGTATTAATACAGGTAATGTGTAAAACAGGCAAGGACTTCCCCATATAAAGTCACTGTTAGAAATTACATCATCGAACAGGCAGCTGATGAGAAGCCAACACCATTGATTATGAATGCTAACCACTGAGGCACCCCTGTGTCCAGTTCCTCCTCTCTTAGGTACCGCAGCCATGCTTCATTTAAAATTTGCCCTAACATTATTCAACTAGTCCCCATTCAGTCAGACCTCACCCAAGTAGGTCACATCTATTATTGAAAGCATGGATGCAAATGCTGGAGATGATATTAAAAATGGACAGTAGCCCAAGTTGCATGTGTTGTTTGTTAGGTACTTGTCACAATGAATAAAGAGCCATTCACAGTGTGCGCCTTATCCTGCACTGAAGGCTGTAGGCAGCAATAGCTGAGTGCTAGTCCCTGAAAGCATGATTGCAGCTTGTGTGCCCACCACGAAATTGCCATTTTCGCACCAAGGCTAGTGACTGCTGAACAGTGTGTAATGAAACCTAAAGGGGGCCCACAGGAAAGGTGCATTAAGAATGCAAGTGCCCTTCAGGATATTCCTGTTTTTGCAATTGTCTTATGCACCCTCTGAGTCTATATACAGGAGAATAGGATTAAATTGTGCAGCAGGTGCAGGTCCACCATGTCCGCCGGAGTGTGTGGGGTAAGCATATGTATTGATATAGGCAGTCGCGTAGTACCCTGTGGCCCTGGGAGGGCCACAGGGTACTATGCAACTGCCTAGATCATTACATATGCTTTCACCACACACCCCGGCATCAATGTACATGAAACCTTTTAGAAAGCATTTCACCCTTTATTTTTATTGTACTCACACGTGAGCGAGTCTCCCTGTTTCATAGTGAGCCATAGAAGTCATCCCTGAAAGCATCATTCAGACCAGCAGTTAAGAGACCCGATAAAGCACATGCTGAAGAGATGTTTGTGTGCCCAGTAAATCTCAGTGAATGATAGTCACGGTAAAATAACTCTGGGTATTAACATATTTGTTGGAGAGATATGTGGTTTGTCTAGTCCCAGTTTTGAATTAAAGTACCATAGAGGGTTAAGGTGTCTCCTGCAAAGTACATCATGTAACATGCAGATGACTGATTTTTATTTTAAGCAGACAGGTAAGTAGGTTACTACTTTTGCCTTTCAACACAGAGATCCTTTGTTACTTGCAGTTCATAAATTGCAATCCTTCCAGTATATCACAGTGAGCTATGAAGGACACTTGACTCTTACACCTTGTAACCCTTAGTGCCTGATGCAACACTTACTGTCCATTGATTTACACACTTGTATGATGTATTGTCAATGTGAAAGAGTAGTGTAAAGTGATGCTGCTTGCACCCCCAAAGCCATAACTGCCCCTCACCTGCATCCAACTATTCCATGGAAATGTGACATCATCTTTCACCCCACCCCATGAATTTTGCACTTGACATTTCTATAGTTTTATATCCACATTACCTGGTGCACTATTCACATTCTTCACTGCAGTAAAGAAAATTACATACAGCACTTCAGTGGGGTTGACACGTTCACAATCTGACATGTCTCTGAGACTCTCTCTTACCACACAGCAAGTTGGCTTTCTGGCATGACAAAGGTCTGTTTGGGAAGTTATGAATTAATTTTGTATTGGAAACATTTTCTACATGGAGACAGCTGTGGAGTTATATTACTGAGAAACATACACACCGCAGTCCCCTCTGGCTTTACTGTGGGCATCTGATTTTGCTGCAAATGTGGAATTAACATCTGCTTTAACATTGTTTAAGCTGTTCAGTGGTTTCTGCTGTGTATCCAATGGACACTAGTCTCAAAGCTTACATCCTATTTTAATTTTCAACAGGCACCATGGAGTAAGTCAGCAGATAGTTTAATGACGCAGCAGAGAGGAAACCATCACAAAGATTTCTCCAGGCACCAGAGGAAATCAGAAGATAGTTTGTCAAGCACCAGGGCGTAAATCAGCAGATAGCTTATCAACAGGAACAAGAGAGGAACTCAGCAGGAAGGTTGTCTCCAGGTTCTAGAGGAACTCGGCAGATAGTTTAACAGGAGGGACCATTTACTAAATCAGCTGAAAGTTCATCACCCATTGCTAAAAAGGAACTTGATGTACAGTTGAAAGTCCATATCACAAGTTCTAGACAAATAACAACTGACTACTGCTACTTGGTTGTATTTGATGACATTTCTTGTTAGTATATTTATGGTATTTTATATAATATACTTGGGCGTTCTCTGTTAGGTGATATATCTATAATCTAGTTTATGCTTTCTTTGTACTGTTCATTTTATTGTTTGCAAAAATGAACACAGTTGGCCGTTTACTCACAAAACCATTTTTGGGAATGACGCATGTAGATAAACTTCAGGTGAAAGGACTAGGACCTGATAAACCTGAAATAAACATTGAACAATGTACAAAAAATGGGGGAAGGGTTACACACGCAGGTTTATACAAACCTGGTTTGATAAAATGGAGTGGTCAGCTGCCAGCTCTTCTAAGAATGCCTTGTTCTGTTTCAATTGCTTGCTATTTGGGGGTGAAGATACCTGGACAACAACAGGAGTTACTGACCATAAACATCTGGTAGAAAAAATAAAGAGGCATTATTCCAGTGAATCCTACTTGACCAAAGTATTAAAAGTTATCTTTCTTTGGAAAATAAAATATTGCTCTGCAGTTAAATGCAGCCTACCGCAAGGGAGTAATCAAACATAATGAGGAGGTTGATAAGAACCGGTATATGTTATCCAAATAGATTGACTGGGTTAAATTTTGTGGAGCTTTTTGTTGGCATTGCGGGGCCACAATGAAACGGAAGTGTCCCTAAATCCAGGAGTCTTCAGAGGGCTGGTTGATTTTGTGTCCAGTGTAGGCAGTGCAATGGAAGCACACTTGAAAAGTGCAACTGTGTTTAAAGGCACTTCTAAGACAATCCAGAATGAGTTGTTTGACTGTATGCTGGAGGCAACAAAATAAAGTATTGTACAGCAATTAAGAAGCACTGATTACCTAGCTAGCAAAGCTGATGATACAACTCAAGTCTCTACCAAGACACAGTCAGTACTTGTTTTCCGCTACATTGATGGCAATGCCAAGGTAGTGGAAAGATTTTATTGCTTTTCAAATCTTAAAGATTCATCTGCAGATACAATTTCAGCATCTATTCTTGATTAACTTAATCTTACTTTCCCAGAGCACTGTGGTAAAAAAATGTGAATTGCTCAGAGCTACAATGGTGCCAGTGTCATGCACTGTGCCTCCGGTGGAGTTTAAATAAAATCGAAGACATCCACCCAAATGCACACTATGTCCACTGCTATGCCCACCAACTAAATCTAATCATGGAACAGGCTGCATTGAAAATATCCAGCGTTAGAATTTTCTTTAAAGAGTTGGGTGGCATTACTGGCTTTTTTTACCCGTTCCCCAAAATGGACTGAAGTGCTTGAACAGATAGTGGCAAAAAGAATACCAAGAGGGTCTGCAACTTGCTGGAACATCAACATCTGAGCTATCAATATAATTCACAAACACAGAGATGACCTCGTAGAATGCATGAAATCTATTACAAAAGACAGTACATTTGATTCCACTTCTGTATGTGAAGCAGGGGGCTTTACCAGAACTCTGGAAGACAGGGAGTTTATTTTTTTATTTTTTTGTTCCATGGCAAAATGCCCCATGTCAATGTTTTGTACAAACAATTAGAAAAATGAGACATTAATACTGTATTTGTACAAAGGGCAACTTCAGACTTTGTGATCAGCATCAATAAGTTATGGGAATCCATTCACAATTTGGACTCTAAATTGCCACATGATTCTCAATATACAAACTGCAAACTGCAGATACATTGATTCAGGAGGGAATGGAAGTATGTGACATTATCGTGGTGCATGCCAGGGAGCGCTTTGCATTTACAAGGCATCTTGTCAGTGCAACACTATTGCATTGTGACCTGTTTCAAAACCATAGCAAATGTTTTCCTACTGCAGCTCTCAATGGAACAGTGGAAGTATATCCAATGCTAAACAAGTGAAGATTGCACACTGTACTATCAATCCTGTATGGAAGACAGGACTTTCAGCAGGCTACAGGGGGTGCCATGGCTTTATATGTATTTTTATGTCAAAACAACTTACAGAATTCTTTTTCTGAGACTCTTAAGATATGGAGAATTGTCATTACAATGGGGGTGTGGCTAAGGCGCCAAAGATGGTGGCCATGGGAGCAATCAGCTCCGCACCAGCCCTGTATCGGCCTACTGATGTGGCCATAAACAGTCCCGGAGGTCCCGGTTGTTGCTCCCAAGCTTGGCGGCTAGTGATGTGAGCGAGGAGCGGGATGACAGAACGACTTCAGCGGGGGAGTAGATGAAACCCTTGGACGCCATGGAGCTGTCTTGCATTGCCGCTGGGTCTCGCCTGGAGTGATGGCAGAACTCGCTGGTGAGCGGGGGCTGAGGTGGGTGGCAGATCGCCCCAAAGATGGCGCAGAGCCGGTGATTCCCCCCTTCATTGCGGTAGCCGATGTGCGACTTCCTGTGTGACTGGATGGCAGAGGTTCCGGTGGCGAAAGCGGAGTTCGCCACAGAAGGCCAGGAACTGCCGGGGCCACCCTGAGGACCAAGCATCAGACACGGGTCCAGGAGCAGGAGTACTGTACGTGGCGGCTCAGTGGAGTTGGAGACGCTGTGGTGGCCCGACGGACGAGGCATTCATGAGGTCCTGAGGTGAGCCCCCAGTGGTGGTGTGGGAAGTGGGGGCCAACAACGAGGCCCAGTGAGGGAGTCAATTGGGGAACTGGAGAGCCATGTACCATGCTTGAGTTTTGGGGGCCCTGCTGAGCTAATACCCAGGGATCCCTTGAGGGGATGAGGGCCTATGTGGAGGCCCGGAGAGAGGCCAGACCCTAAATTGGAAAGCAGTCAAGAGGTCCAGGGAGCACAGGGCCTCACTGTTGATCTAGCAGAGGAGGGAAGACCTACATCAGGCCCTTCAGAGTGGGAATACCCTCCCTCTCTCTGCGATCAGGAGACCCGGGAGTATGGGACTTGAGGGGAGGCCCGAGAGATATCTTCCCCACCCAGGTTGCTAACTCAGGCTGCATCTGGGAAGCGCTGGCTGGGAACTGTGGCCTAACGAGATAGGCCAGAAGCATGGCGTAGAGTGGCGGATCACTGACAAACTATCGGAGGTCAAAAAATCGACCTACAAAAATATCGGAGCAAGAATATCGATGTCAAGAATATCGATATCCTATCTACAACATGGTAAGTACAAAAATATCAAGAAAAAAATATCGATGTCAAAAATATCGTTATTAAAAATATCGGGTTTTCTTTGTTAAAAAATATGTAAAATAAACTAAATAATACTTATAAATAAAATAAACATAGTTAAAATATTTTATAATGTTTAAAATTAATAAGTAATATATATAATTTAATAAAACATTAATTAAACATATACATATAATATATAATATATATACTTACTTAATAATCAGTTTTAATAATTATTTTAATAAATTATAAATTATTAAAAAATTATAAATTACAAATACATCTATACACATAAAACAATAACAAATAAAAACATTTAAAAAAATTAAATGTTATGTATAACAAATTAAAAAAATTAAATGTTATGTTATGTTATAACAATTTGTATAGCGCACTACTACCCATAGGTGTGTAGGCGCGTTGCGGACCACATACTGAAGCGGGAGACTAGTTTTTAAAAAGCCAGGTCTTAAGGTGTTTCCTGAATTCAAGCAGGGATGCAATCTTCCTAAGAGAAAGCGGAAGAGCGTTCCATATCCTAATGGTACTATGTCTGAAGCTCCTACCCCCCCAGTTCATCGTTTTAACTCTGGGGTGAGCATTAAAAAGGCATTAGCTGATCGTAGTGACCTACTGGGAGAGTACCAGTTAAAAACATGATGAAGAAATTGTGGGCCGTCCCCATGAAGTGCTTTGTGTGCGATGCAAAGTGCCTTAAATTTCACACGCTGGCCAACTGGAAGCCAATGCAGATCTTGAATCCCGGCCCTGACGGACTGGTGTTTAGGGACATCCAGAACCAATCTAGCAGCGGCATTCTGAACTGATTGTAGCCTTCTGAGCTGGTTGGAGTGCAAATTGATATACAAAGCATTACAATAGTCCAACTTAGATAAAACCAAAGTGGTTAAAACAGTTTTCCCAGCCTTTCTAGGAATGTAGGAAAGGATTTTACGCATCGTTCTGATTGTAAAAAACGCCGAGGACACCACCTTTGAAATCTGAGATTTAAAATGAAGCTTCTCGTCTAGTATGACCCCCAAATTTTTGCTTTCGCCACCGGAGTAGGAAGGGGGCCCAAAGAACTTGGCCACCAGGCTGGTGACCAAAGAGGAGAAAGCTTTCCAAACAGCACCACCTCAGTTTTACTCGAATTTAACTTCAGGCAATGCCTACTCATCCACTTACTCAAGGATAACATACAGTCATGGAGTTTGGTAGAGTAATCAACATCCTTGTCAATGGTTGAGATCACCAATTGGGTGTCATCGGCATATGAGGTCGGGATTAAGTCAAAACTTCTAATCAGAGGTGCTAATTCGGACACATAAATATTAAAAAGTGTAGGGCTCAAAGAAGAGCCCTGTGGTACCCCACATAGCAAGATAAAAGGTGCTGATTTAAAATTGCCTAATTGCACTGTCGGAGTTCTATCTGTTAAAAAAGATGTTAAAAGCATGAGAGCATTTCTTCCCAGACCTATGCATTTTAAGCGTTTTAACAGCAAGGTATGGTCCACGGTATCAAATGCCGCGGACAAATCGAGGAGGATAAGAGCCGCCGAACCTCCCCCATCCAAAGCGGTTCGGATTTCCTCTGTGGTCTTTATCGGGGCTGTCTCAGTGCAGTGGCATGACCTAAAGCCAAACTGACTGTGATCTAGGATATTATTTTCTAAAATATGTTTGGAGAGTTCTGTATTTACAATCTTCTCCAAAATTTTAGCCGGAAGCGGAAGCCTCGCAATAGGTCGATAGTTAGCGGGATCCGTTGTTTCTAAATTGTTTTTTTTTAGTAGCGGTAAAATGCAGGCTTGTTTCCACCTGGTTGGAAATGTTCCTTGTGAAAGTAAAAATTTACTTTTAATATTTTTAAAATTAATTATATACTACATTAACTAAAATAATACAAAAAATATTAAATAGCGGAGGGAATAAAACTACTATTCCAACTCCAAAAAAACAACAGTAAGAAAAATGTTGGATAGCGTAGAGCTTAAAATTACTATTCCCACTCCAGAGAGTGCAACAGTAGAGAAAGTGTTGGAAAGGGTAGGGGTAAAAATTACTATTCCCACTCCAGGGAGTGCAACAGTAGGGAAAGCGTTGGATAGCGGGAGGGTAAAAATTACTATTCCCACTCCAGTGAGTGCAACAGTAGGGAAAGCGTTGGATAGCGTAAGGGTAAAAATTACTATTCCCACTCCAGTGAGTGCAACAGTAGGGAAAGTGTTGGATAGCGTAGGGGTAAAAATTACTATTCCAACTCCAGAGAGTGCAACAGTAGGGAAAGTGTTGGATAGCGTAGAAGTTAAAAATAACATACTTATAAATAAAATAATTTTTTAAAATAATTAATGAATTAATTATTAACTAACTCTAAACTATTTACAAATACCAATAAATAATTATTAAAAACATAATTACCAATGAAAAATGTATTAACAATAAATTAATAATAAATAATAATTAATAAATATTAATTACCAAATAATAAATATTGAACAATAAAATATTTTTAATAACAAAAAAGATATTAATTATTAAAACTTAGGTGTCCATTACGATACCCGGCGGTAAAAAAACTGCCATCTACCATAGCCGTAAAAAACCGCCCGCCTACACCGTGTGAATACCGACCGAGCAATCACGATGACGCGAAGCGAACACCGCCCGCGGCGTTAAAAACACACAAAATACCGCCCGTCCATGTCCGAGTAGAAGATTATCCGTCCGCCACGGACGCAAACCCGCACGACAACCCAAAACCGCCCGCCCTGACGACCGAGACACCGGCCGTGAAATTAGGATCTCCCCGACATGAGCGCGGTAAATCCACATATTCTCCGCCCGCCATCGTTAACAACAGTGATGAAAACTGACACGGCGGAAGCCCTGGCGGCCACGTCCATGCACGGAAACCATCCGCGGAGCCAAAGAAACACACACAACATGGCCAACAAGTCCACACAGCAACCTACGCCCAAATACCCAAACACAGTACACATCCCAAAGACACATCCCCCCTGGCTAAACAAAAAAACTACAAATCCCAGAACACCAGCCACAACACACCTGAAAACAACAGCCCATCATGACACAACCACATAGGTAAGTACAAAAGCAGCCCCTTCACAGACCACAATCCCTTGCACCACTACAAACTGAAGACGAGAGGAGAGAACACAGTGAGCCATAAAGGACAGCAGCACACCACACGCACGCACCCATCACACCCATCACCACCACCACCACCAGCACCACAAACACCAAACCACACACCATGGCAGCACAGAGAATGCCCAAGTACACTTCCACTGAGCTGACGGTCATGGTCGACGAGATCATCAAGGTGCACCCACAAATCTATGGGAACCAGGTCCAACAGACACCAGTAGCCACCAGAAACAGGTTGTGGAGCAGGATCGTAGACCAGGTGAATGCAGTCGGGAACGTGCCACGCAACCGAGCCGAAATCACTAAGAGGTGGCACGACCTGAAAAGCGTGGTCAGAAAGAAGGAGGCCAAGAATCGGCAGCTGGCTGACAGGACTGGCGGAGCAAATCCCGCGCTATTCAAGACCTTCAAGGCGTGGGAGGAGAAGGTGCGAGGCATCCTACATCCGGAGAGTCTCACCGGAATACCAGGGGGAGTGGAGGCTGGTAAGTACAAACAAATGTATACCAGCACACCGCTTTGTACTGACATGCACTACCAGAATGCCACAGCTCCGAGGGACAAACACCCCCATGTCCAGTACACAATCCACAAGACATCACTCACACATGCAACAGACACTCCCACACACTCAGCCCAAAGCTACCAACTAACAAAACCATGGGGGCATGTGTACAGTCAGCCAACATCGCAACTCCCCCGAGGTCCCCTTGTACGCCAGATGCGCCAGAAGGAGCACCGCCCACACTCATGTGTCAGCCATAGCTGCACTAACCAACAAGTAACAGGTAAGTAGCCGTAACACAAAGTCTGTGGGTCGGAGGGGGGAATGCTGAAGTACATCACCCACCAGGCCCCTAGTCCTACAGCGCAGCAAGATGGAGCACTCCCCACACCCATGTGTCAGCCATAGCTGCACTAACCAACAAGTAACAGGTAAGTAGCCGTAACACAAAGTCTGTGGGTCGGAGGGGGGACTGCTGTAGTACAACACCCACCAGGCCCCTAGTCCTACAGCGCAGCAAGATGGAGCACTCCCCACACCCATGTGTCAGCCACTGCAGTGCACACCTTCAGCCGACAGGTAGATATCTTACCCTACATGGAGGGGTGTCTGTGGGTGGTAAGCCATCACCACAACTCACAACACCGCCCCCACTCCCACAGACCAGCAAGATGGAGCACCCCTCCCTCCCATAACCATGTGGCATCCATTGCATTGCGCCCTCCAAACCAACCAGTAGGTAGACTACTGTACAGGGCGGGGTGTCTGTAGGCATGAGGACTGTATTACGACTAACATTTGGGACATGTCACGTAGCAGAGGAACAGGCAGCACTGCTCCCTGTCATAATCATGTGACTAATGTGCACACGGACATGAATTACAGAGTCATAGCCCACATGAGCCATCTCAAATACAGCAACACGTAAGGAGTCACGTCTGCATGCACAAGTCTCACTGGAGTACTGACCCACACAGCGTGCACTGTGCCACTCATCACACACATCAGCAACACCATCGAAGTCTTGGCCATGTAGTCGTGTCTGCTTGTTCCCTTGACATCGTACAACATCGCCCATGTAAGTCTAACCTGTCTCAAAGTAACAGAGTGGAACCCCAGTAATGTCACATACACCACTGGACCCATGAACCACACAGCCACACAATGCACATTCAACATCTCATCCATCTCATCTTTCAGCCCCAGTGTTATGAAAGGTATATCATCGGAACAGCTGGCCCTCATACAGTAGTTCAGCAAAGATTCCTGCCGATGACAAATAATGTGTCTGCAGTGACTGAAGCGCACGTCACACTGTGATTTACAACATACATAATGTAGTCAACACCCCAAGAGCACTGCATTGCTGCACATGGCTGAGGGCAGCACGCACACCAAGGAATTGGCCCATCTGCAATACGTTGTGTGGCACACAACCATCACTCACTCACTACAATGCTTCCAGTGTAATGTCCCTAAATGTTAACAGTGAGCAGATATGCTGGGTATGTGAGACATACACACACCTTTGTCTCTGCAGTGTCATGTGGCCAAAACACATGTCCCCAACTGCACCCATATGTCACAGTATGTACCACTAAACCAGATTTCACCTCAAAAGCATTCACGGGGCTGTACCCCTTTTGCCATTTGCGTTTGTAAGCGTTACATTTGAACCCCAAAACCAGATTTCACCCCAAAAGCGTTCTCGGGGCTGTACCCCTTTTAACATTTGCGTTTGTAAGCGTTACATTTGAACCCCAAAACCAGATTTCACCTCAAAAGCGTTCACGGGGCTGTACACCACTTTCAATCTGCGTGTCGAAGCGTGACACATGTCCCCCAAAACCAAATTACATCACAAAAGCGTCGATGTGGCTGGACCACGCATACACCCAAGCCACAAAATGTAGGAGTACAGCAACACACACCTATTGGCATTGCAAATCCGTCCCATGCCATATGATCACATCACACAATTCCATTGCCTTGCCCACTCATACACACATTGTATATCCACACACACGCATCTGGGAAACCTGTGCACGACAGTGCACAAACTTTGAATGTCAGACAACTAATACAAACTTTGCAAGGTGCAACACAATAACCTATCTTATCCGCCCCACAGGTGCCGAACAGCTCGATGCTGGAGAGGGAGACAGCAGCCGGCACAGCCAGTCCGCAAGCCCCCGACCCGGACTCACGGATGTGGAAGACCTGGACACCTCTTCGGACGAGGACCCCCGAGCAGGCACATCTGGTGTGGCAGGGCCCAACCGCTCCCCAGGCCCCCTCCTAACCACCAACCCATCACCCAGGGCTGCTGACCAGTCCCAGACCCCTGCTGCCACGGTCGTTGCGGCCACCACCACCGCCGCAACCACTACCACCACCAGGCCATCCCTGACCACTCAACCACCGCAAGGGGTGGTACGCCCGTCGGGCTCGACCCTGGGAGCCAGACCGAGGACCGGGGTGACCAATGTGGCGAGTGGGCAGTTCGGTGGCAGCAGTTCTGGTGGGAGGAGCAGGGTCAGGCCAACGCCATCTGAGCCTGGCAGCCAAGCCCTGCCGCAAATCGCCAGAGTCCTTGGGGCCTATGAAGAGGCCCAAGGACAATGGGCCAGGTCAGCTGCCGACACACGGGAAGTCCTTGGGGTGTTGAGGTCCATGGACGCCCATATGGGCCAATTCGTGACCCGTATGGACCAACTTGTGGACCTCATGGGCCAGCTGGTGGTGGTGGTGAGGGCCCAAGCAAGGCCAGCCACACCACCTCCGCCACCATGTGCTGTGGCTCAGGGTCATGCAACATCAACTCCCCCTGCGTCTACAGCGAGTGAGCAGTCCTCAGCCACCACCAGCAGCCCACCAACACAACCCCCCGCTCCCAAACGTGGAAGGGGCCGTCCGAAGAGGAAACAGGTGTCCAGAGAGGACTTTGCATGCTCCAAACGCCAGTGAGTCAGCCAGCCACGTTGACCACCTACTGCATTCACTTGGACTACGATCCTACCCCACACTGCCATGTGAATGGCATGTGTCTGTTGGACTGTGGACATAGAACATCATGGGTACACCTTGACCATCACGCAGCCATGACCGTCAACTCATTGTTTCAGCATGCACCACTTTTGTCATCACCTTGCCCACAATCACGTCACCGCTGTAAATAAATACACCTGGATCACATTCTGCTGTATGTGCTCTGTGTTTATTCAACGATGTGCAACCGTCACCATGATCAGAAATGCATCTGGAGTGTGGTATGTCGATAGGCCAGGAGAGGCTGTAGGGACCTAGGGGTGAAAAACAGAACAAGAGTCCATTGAATGTGTGTGTCACACACTCATCACACAGTACTTGTCATCAACTTTAAGCAATGTACACACATCTCACAGAGCAACAGGGCACAATGCTACAGCCACTGTCAGTGGCATACTACCCTGGACATGGACCATTTCCACACAGCACTCAGTGAACAAAAGGCCTCCGTGACAATGCACACATACACCTACACAACTACAGCAACATCATCCGTCGCACATGGTCACTCACCGTCAAGTGAAGTAGCGGGCGATGAGCTGCTGACGCACATTCACAGCTTCCTCCTCTCCACTGTCCTCGTCACTGGACCCGTCCTGGTCTGCAGGCGAGGGCCCTGGCTGATCACCGTCATCCACTATCAGGGGGATCTGCCTGCGAATCGCAAGATTGTGCAGCATGCAGCATGCCACAACTATCTGGCACACCTTCTGTGGTGAGTACGCCAGTGCACCCCCGATGCGGTCCAGGCATCTGAATCTGGACTTGAGGAGTCCAAAAGTCCGCTCCACCACACGTCTGGCCCTCCCATGTGCCTCATTGTATCGGACATCAGCTGGTGTCCGAGGATGACGTAATGGGCTGAGCAGCCAAGGCCCGTTAGGATAAGCTGAGTCACCTGGGTGTGAGGAACACAGAGAATCGTTGCAATTCCAACAGGACACAAGACAGCATTGCACACCCAGCACGCTACACGAGTATACATACTCACCAACAATCCATGCACGGTCCGGTTGCAGATTGGTCATCAGACGTGGTAGGATGCTGTTGCGCATGATGTGCGAGTCATGGGCGGATCCTGGAAACTTCGCACACACGTGTGTGATGACCATGTCCGCAAGGCACACCACTTGCACATTCACGGAGTGGAAGTGCTTCCGATTGCAATAAATGTGCTCCATGGCCTGTGGTGCAACAAGGCCAACATGGGTGCAATCAATTGCACCAACAACGTGGGTGGTCCGTCCAAGGGCATAGAAAGCACCCTTCACTGTCCCCAAATCACGTGCCCTGGGGAATTGGATGTACCGGTCCCTGTACATCATCATGGCTGACAGGACATCCCGTAGCACCATGCTGAACATGGGCTGGGACATTCCACCTTCACTGCCCACTGTGTGTTGAAATGATCCAGTGGCAAAAAAATGCAGTGCAGCCATCACCTTAGCCGTGGGGGTGAATGCAGTTGGATACACCCTGCGAGGACGAAGGTGGGGTTCCAACAAGGCACATAGGTGATGCAGGGTGGGTCGGTCCAGACGGAATTTCCTGATTACCTCCACATCCTCCATGTCTGCCAGCAATTGGTAGGGGCGATGTATGTTTGGTCTCCTCCTAGGACAGATGGAAGTGGACACATGTCAATGCAACACAACACATGGCATTTTCACATACACAAAACACAAATTACAGACAAAGCAATTGAATCACAGAACAGCTGACAAGTAGGGACAGCACAGCCACAATACACTTACACAGGTCCCCTTACCAATAGCATTGACCAGTGACACAAACCATTGCTATGAGCATGCACATGTGGATATAGGCCATAACAACTTGTAAGGCGTGATGATGATATCAGACTGCATATGTGGGAAGCGGCAACACCACGGCAATATACCTAGCTGCTGTGCCTGACACAGCTTCCGAGGCTGGGTGAGTATGGCACACACCAACAACACTATGGACACAGGCTGAGCGGGACAAACAAGTGGGTCCTGTTGCACAAGGGGATATGAGACAGTCAATGATGTCCCTACTTCACCCAATGTACAGCACTGTATGTATCACACCTCCAAAACACATTGACAGGTGTACACATAGACAACTCCATGACAACACAGCTGTGTGAATGCAAATACACATCACAAGTGACACGTAACGTTGCACGTGCCAAGTGGGAGATGTACATAGAGAAATATGGCATGTGTGTGCATATGCACATCCCATGCTCCCATGCCAATGTGTACATGATGATGTGCCAACAGACATGTGGAGGCTGAGCACTGGCCGTCCATGCCTATGCACACAGCATGAAGTGGCCCTGTCCAGTGTGGACCAGCTCCCACACACGAGTCATGGCCACACCTGCAGATGCATGGCGCACATCAAACTGTGGAGTCCAAATGGCACCAGAGGACTGTACCCGCCATGGGCCAGGCCCTTGAGGCCAACTCTAATGGCCCTCGCGGTTGCACCCTGCGTGTTCGACTGAAGAGGTAAGCGTCCTGGGACAGCTCGGACCAGGCCATCGTGTGCATTTGAAGCAGGCAGACATTGTACACCAATTGCAGCAGCTTGGATCCACTGAAACAACCCCAGGGAGCTATATGAGTGTGGGAGGGAGACCGGCATTACCACAGCTACCAGGGACTGCTGCCTGGCATCCCTCAACAACACCTGCTGCTGCTGCCACCTGTCCACCTTCACGTCGACGACTCTGAAGATATGTCCAGGTTCACTCACCAGCGAGGAGCTGGAGATCCTGGAATCCGAGCTCCAAGCACACTGGCCAAGGCTATTTGATGCAATAGTTGTGTGTGAAAGACAACTACAGTGTGTGTGGCAGTGCATGTGGGGGACACACATGTCGTTGATCCGCAGCACTATGAGTCAGAGCCTGTGGGGTTCAAACATGCACTGCTCACCATGCTTACTACAAGTGGAAGGGGTATGTAGGCTCTCTGGCGCTTAGCCATGCATGTCCCTCCTGAGTGGTGGTACATGGCATCTTCATGTCCGACATCCAGTGACGCAGCCACTTGGCAATGCAGGTCTCAGGGCAGTTGTTGCTTGTGAGAATGGCAGGCTGGGTCCATGCTGCCCTTCTCAGTCCCAGCAGACCTGGGCTGCACATTGACCGCACAATCCCAGTAGGTGACAACACAAACTGCACATTGGGATACATGTGTCTTCTGTTCAGGACCCTCCTGAAATGCGCTAACTCAGCCCTGTCGATTGGACACACCATGCCTTGTGATAGGGATGTGTGTGAGAGATAGTGGCACTGAATGTGACCTCCATTGCGGGGTGGGCCATGCACAGGGCGAGTACGTTGAGGGCTGCGCAGTGTTGGACACAGTGGGTACACCCACAAAGATGTGTTGCCTTGTGATCTTTGTGTTGGTCCACCTGACAATGGACAGTAGATGTGGGCAGACTACACATTGCTCAATGTGCTGGCAACCTGCATGTGAATGGGTTGGACAGGTACTGTGTACACACTCCCACCAGCATGCATTCACGTGTGGTGTATACATGCTGTTAGGCCATGTCCGATTACTTCTTGGCTCTGTTGCACGTCTCGGAGTATTTGGGATGGGTCAGCAGCATGCCACTGTGATTGGTGGATGTGGGTGATGTTGAGAAGTGCATTTGTGACATTCCAAGCCTCTTGTGTACCATCCCTGCAGTTGGAAGTCCTCCAGCCCAAGGGCTTGTGATGAGCCATTGCAACCAAGTTGATGCCTCTGTGTGTGTGTGACCGCCAGTGCAGCCAATTCCACAAAGGGTGTGACGGCATCTGCCGGATGAGCCACTACGTGGCGATGACGAATCGGGGGATGCCCCCTCGTATTGTCAGATCAGCCTGGCGCTGCATTTCACCAGTAATGGTCTGCATCTTGACAGTCACACAGCCTGTGCCGGATGCACGTTTGTTGGGGCATCAGCAGCAAGCAAGTGTACAGTATTGTGGGATGGTGTCTTTTGCGGTGAGAGGCAGCATGTGTCCACAGGCTACCCATATTCTGGGTAATGTGCTGTTTGCTGTGTGATGCAGTGGGTTATAAGTGTACTCTGTGCTGTGTGCATCTGACATGCATATGCTAGTCCTGAGGCTCAAGATGCAATTTGAGCACTCTGCATTCACAATGCACTCGGAGTCGTAGCCCTCAGGAACAACCAGTAGTAGGCTGTAGTGGCAATTCACATGTATGTTAGGGGCACTGTGCCTACTCTGATTTCGTTCGGACACATGTGTGCGATGCCTCACCTCATGTCTCTGGTACTTACACATCCGGCACACTGTGCAACAGCAGTTGTGCTCGTGTGAACGACAGGTGGATGGCATGGGTACACGGCCATTGTGGCCTGTCATGTTGCAGTCTGTGTGAGTAGTTTCCCATTCAGCTCCATGCAGGTATGTCTTTGGCCTAATTACGTAGTGGTCATCCTTGCCACCATCAGGACAGTGGGCGTGCACACCGCGATTTGGGGCTATGGTCGCAGGGTGACACAGGCCGGGTGTAGTGCTATGTGCACAACACTTGTGCCACTGATTAGCGACTTCCTTAACTGTACGCCAGCCATTAGGTGTTGATTGTGGTGGCTGTATACAATTGCACAGGTATCGTGCAACATGTGGATTTGGGAATGTTCTGTGCTGCTTCCCTTGCACATGTCTGTTTGATTGATGCCAGATGAGTGAGGCCACCTCGCTCTCTCTCATGTGGCATCTCCCCTGGGTGCTGAGGGACAGGGGACGCTCAACAGTGGGGTGGCATCGGATGTAGCAGCTGCACAGGTGCTGAGTGAGACAGTTGTGACCAGCGCCTCGGAGGGGCCAGACGTGTGCTGGATGAATCACAGGCCGAGACGGCTATTTCGGCGTCATCTGAGGACAGAGGTGATGCATCCATGTTTGCTAACACAGGGGACGTGGACTCTGGCTCCTCTTCAGCCACGCGGAGGCCAATGCCCTCCCTCCCATCCACTTCCACTGGTGCAACACGTGTCGGCACAGGGATGAAGGATAGGGTGTCCTTCACACCAGGCACAGCTGCCCCTGCACATGTGACCCCTGCTGCCCTCAGTGCTGGGTCTGTTGAGCTGATGCGCCATCTCTGCGTGGGGCAGACAGCTCTCCTCAATTACGTAATTGCCCATGACATCACTTTGCCGCAGGTGACATAGATCATGGAGGGCCCACATGTACGCGTGGGTGGACTACACCAGACTGTCCAATGGTTGTCCCCCCCAGTCAAGGTGGGCCTTCAACTGGGCCAATCTCAGACTGTCATTCGTGGCCCTTTCTCCACCCCCCTGGGGAGTGGCACATCTGACGGCAGCAGTGCACGAGTCCTAAAAATAAGAAGTGGGGGGATGCTGACGTCATGACAGGAAGTGACATCTTGGAAGGTGGCTTGCACCGTCAGACTGATGGCCTCCCCTCACTCACCCCAATATGCGTTTGCATCTGAGAAGCCAGCGCGGGCACAGGCAGCTCCGAGCTCGCCCCAGAGAGGCCAAAGAGTGGATGTGTGGGTCCATTTGAACAAGTTATCTGTCTCGCGGTATAATCAGTGGTGGGACGCCGTCCACCAGCGTGGTACCCCGACTCGAGACCTGGACAACAGTGACAATGCATGACAGGCTCCGCAGTCCGGATACACCACCTGCAACACACAGAGGCTGTAGCTGCCCTAGCGGCCCAGGCCGCGTCCAAAATCCCAGACGAAAGGTGGACCCACCCCGGCGCTCATTGTCATTACAACCGCTGCCATTGACAAGGGACCCATGTGGTGGGACATGGGCCTCAGGGTGACGGGCCTCCGAGCCATCCCCCGCCAACGACTGTCATGCAACACACACATTTCGCTAAGCCAATAGGACACTTTGCCTGCACACCAGGTCTCGATTCGGGTTGCCACGCGGGTGGACGGCGGGCCAGCAATGATTTTCACGCGGGCACGAGAACTGGAGCTAATGGACCCACACATTCACTCTTTGGCCTCTCTGGGGCGAGCTCGGAGCTGCTTGTGCACGCACTGGCTTCTCTGTTGCAATGGCATGTAACGTGTGGGGGTAAATAGGCAATAAGTCAGATGGTGCAAGCCACCTTTCGTGACGTCACTTCCGGTCGTGATGTGTGCGTCCCCCCACTACTTATTTTTTACTTGTGCCATGCTGCACAATGAGGATGTGTTGCCTGCGAGATGTGACCAGGAGAAGCGCGCCATGACCTCCCACCCACCAAGCTCCACTGCCATCCCGTGCCCTGGGTAGCCTGTGCAGGTGGACAATGTTGGGGGTACACCTGGTGGACAGGGGATGTGAGTGCCTTGGCAAGGGCCTGGCGGATGCACAGCAGTATCCAGCATGTCCACAGAGGGTGGGCTAACGTCTACACCTGATGCAGCATTGATCGTGTGCCCGCCTGTTGTGCCCACACGAGTTCACATTCATCCCCAGACAGGTGGTCTTTCCAAATGCCCAAGACAGCGATAATCCAGTGCTCCCGAATCCTCCCAACACAGTGTGTTTCAACAATGCATGTGTGCACCTACCCGTCACAACCACCCACCTGGGCCAAGCGGAACTCCCGCTTCACATGACACGTGTGTCTTCCACAGTTGTGCTACTCTCTCGGGGGCGGACCTGCAACTGTCCCGTAGCACACACACAGCACCGAGTCGTACTGGCATCCTGTTTGAATGGTAGGCACACTCACACATCTACCTGTGACACAGTGGTGGCTGTGATGGCAATTGTGACTGCCATGGCAGTGTTGGTGGCCATGGCAGGGCACACTCACACACATTGCATACGCAGCACTTCGTGTCACTACTCGGCACATCGAACTGGCCACTGTCCCTGGGGTTGATAAATTATGCCGCCTGTCTATGTGATCTGTGACTGGCTGCTGTTGTTCCTGTAGTCGGTTGTATCTGTGTAGTTGATGATTGCAGTTGTTGCAGTGTGTGCATGGTTAAGTGGGGCACATGCCGTGTATGGTACCTCAGCAATTGCAATGTCTGGTCTCACATTCCAATGTGTTGTACACGTTGCAGGGACTTCACTTCTTTCAGACTCTGCTACTTGTGTGTGTGATGAATATGCTTTTCTGTGACACAGATTGACTGCATGTATTTGGTGGTATTTCTGGGGAAATGTATCCGTGTCATGTTTGCGTGCAAGCAATGCACAGGGTGTGAGTCTAGCCACAGGATGACAGGTAGCATGCGCAGGGTATGCGGGTATGTGTGAGCTTACTTGCTGTGTGGCCAGCAGTGTAGGTATATGTTAGTCTTGTGATGTACATTGTGCCTGGGCACATGGCTTACTTTCAGTGTGTGCATTTGGGAGGTGTTGGTGTGTGTGGTGCGAGTGGTGTGACTTTGGGGTAGTGTTGGTGTGTGTGTGTGCTGTGGCAATGTCGACTACACACATGTGTTACCCAGGCCCATGGTGGATGTTTGTATCCGTGTTCAGGTCTGTGAATGTGATCACATGTGTGTGTTGTATGTTGCACAGTGTGCAGTGTGTGGGTGTGTCCTTGCAGTTCAGGCTGACTCCTACTTGTTATGTTTCGGACGTTGTGTGTCTGCAGGGTGTGTGACTGTCAAGATTGTGCCTTGTTCAATTGAGCATGTCTGAATTTCTGCAGTTCTTATTCACTGTGCAGTCCTGCCCACCCACACTGATGTTGTGTGTGTGTTTTTACAGGCATTGCTGTAGCATGCTTTAGCGTGGCTCCTAGTTTTGCTTGCTGAGTGTGAGGTCAGACTGTGAGGGAAATTGTAGACATATGTAGGACTGTGCTTTGTACTGACCAGGCCGTCAGTGTTGATGTGATGATCTGTTGGGCCACTTCAGAGTCTGACAAGTCCTGGCCCACGAGCTGTAGTATTTCACTGTGTCCACTGTTGCGGCTACTCATATGCGTTGACATCCAATGACACTGGACTACATGGTCATCTCACGACTGTCGTGTACTTCACACACTCTCATCCTCTCTCATTCGTACTTGTCTTCGTGAAATGATTCAGCAGAGTCACATATTAGCTTCAAGCCATGTATTTGGACTTACGTCCTCTGTGATGCAGTATAGTGGACACTACTGGCAGCGAAATGCATGTGGAGGATATACTTAGCATGATTACACATACAAAAGGGGGTACGGGTAGATGTGATTAGTTGTTGACTGTGGGATGAAGGCTTCAGAGGTACGACTGCCTTGCCCTTGCTATGCTAATGTACATTTGCTAATTACTGTAGAGCTCTAGACTTTGACACAGACAGTATTCATTTTGCCTACCAGACAGCTTGACATCATAGGCACAGTACATCTCAGTTCCATGGTACAGGTTTACTACAATAGTTACTCCGACACACCTGCGTGAGAGGTGACATCAGAGGATGAGCCTACATGCATGCAGCAGCGTCTCACTAGTTGTTGCAATGTGGTGGCTACTGAACATGACACATTCACTGGGGTCATGTTGTTGGGGGATGCATTTGTTGTCCATGCAAAAGTCCGGGCACGGAAGTACAGACGAAGGTGAGGTATCAGTTCTCACGTAATACAGCAGACAGATTAGTGTGCACTGACCGGTGCATGTGTTCAGGTGCGCAGGATACATATTATAGCATAGTTGTTCGTGCAGTATTGTCCATGTGGTTACTGTACACAAGTCCCATACCTCTGCCTCCCCCTGTTCATGCAGAGATACTGGATATGGTGAGGAACAGAGTGCATGTCCCGAAAATGTACGATGTCATGACAGTGGAGATGATGGTGTGGTGTTTGTTGCAGGTTGTATGGTATAGTTGTTGTACAGCTAACTGCCCAGTCCGTGCGAAAGCCAAGCATAGGTACGGTGTTGAACATCATTGTTCAATTGGGGGTATTGCGTCGGGGACCGATGAATTGACAAGTTGTCAGGTATGCGATACATTCCAGCAGGGCTTCATTGGCATTGGTGGTAAACATGGATGCCATCCAATGAAGCGGATGGTGGCTGGCAATGTGTTCATCGTAAGTTGTCCCTTGTAGAAGCCTGATGGGACATGTTGGATGACATTCGATGAAACTGTGATCCAGAATACGTTGTGTGGAGGCACACTGGTCCCATTGCAGAGTGTGTCCGATTGCAGCCACATACGCCATGCCCCCATACACTGAACAGATCCTGTCGTGGGCCTCCAGGGGTGCGAACAGTTGTACCAGGTCCGCCTTTGGACATGCCGGGTTGGAGAGACATAAATCCACAGGACAGTGGAACGAACACCTCCGACAGTAGAAAACGGGGATGACGCAGCTGAACATTGCGATGCGGTAAGTTACTCGGTAACTTACGTTCAGCATGGCCAGATTTTCACAGCCCACTATCTGTAGCAGGCTCTCAATGTACAGCTGCATCTGTCCGGCGTAGTTGGGAAGCAGTGGTGCAACAGCCATTTTGCTACAGGGCGATGTGATGGCGTGTTCCGGTTGGCTGTGCAGTCAGCAGAGTGCAACCTCCGACGATGCTGGGAATTCTGGAATGGTTGTACGGAGGCAGGACTTGGGTTATAGCTTGTGCGGAGGACACAGGCCCTCATCCCACATGCTTCAATGAATGGTCAAGGCCAGTGGTGTCTGACTCCTTCCAGATTACTTGTATTTGAGCCACATGGAGGAGTGGTATTATTTGTTTTTTGTGTTATTAACTTTTTTTCATGTTGGGCGCTATCTGCCCAGTGGACGGTTTACTCTGCATGGCTCTGTTTGGCTTCTTGTTGGTACAATGGCTCCATTCTCCTGCATGAATTGTTGTAATGTGATTTCAGAGTGGGAATGGAAGGACATTCAGTGCTATCTGCTCTCCCGTGTGTGGGCGGGACACTGCGTTTCCGCTATACATTGGGGCTTCTGTGTGGGTGTAGTAATTGGAAACACCTGTTCTCAGGCAGCACGGTTTTTCAATGTTGTATATTGCATGTATTGGTATTGCGAGCAGGATGGTATAGGTATTTTTGGATGGTACTGGCGTGCCTTTTGCGGACGAGGTCCATATTCTGCGCTGTTATGTAGCAGCCGCTGTGTGCTTCGCCATGTTTTACACACAAGGGTGTGTCCTATTTTGGCCTCACATCACTCCCCTGTTCGGGACAGTTGTGTGACATCAGGTTGGCAACTGTGAGTTGCCGGTTGGGGACATGACTGATGCAGGAATGCCACGTGACATGTGCCTTCAGGGTGGGGCTGGTGTGTGGGGTGTGTAGTTGTGACCCTGTGGTGTTTGTCTGCAGCCCATGCATGGCGCTGTCGTTGGCTTCTGCGTTGTGCGCATGTGTACCTGCGTCATCGCCGCTGCGCTGCGGTGCCGTGACGGGGACGTCACTTCCTGGTCCCGGGTAGTGTGTGCCCGGTTGTTGCGAGTTGTTTCATTTTGACCGGTGGGACATTTGTGGGTGCAGTGGTGGATGTGTCCTGTCCACACAGGGGTGTCTGGGGGGCCGTTGTGCAGTTTTTCCACCCTTGCATTGTGTACAGTGTTTGCGTGCCCTTGTTGTGTTTCTGCCTACCTGCGTCGCCGCGGCGCATTGACTCCTAGGTGCTGCATCAGGTAGAGCATGGGGATGGCCTGGAGTGCAGGATTCATGTTGGCGTGGGCCGCCTTTTTGGTCTCCGTACTCAGCAGTCGTGTTTCCGCCTTGGTATCTCATGCGGTATCTCTTAGCCGGGGGAGCTGTTTGGTTGTGGCATCGTAATTTGTACGCCGGGCGGTACGTCATTTCGTCGGACGGTGTGTCTCCATTGGCTCGTGCCGCTACGTGAATGGGTGCACTTTGATGGCGGACGGTGTTGCTGGCTTACGGGCGGTGTTTGGCTGACTTTTCGCATCCTAATTTGGCGGGCGTGTGGGCCGTAGCTGGCGGACGGTAACTGGCGGTTTTTGCCTCCGATGGCACGGCGGTAGTGCTTCCGCCCGACATCGTATTGGGCCCCTTAATTACCAATTAACAAATATTGAACAATTAAATGCTTTTTCATACCAATAATAATAATTATTAAACATTAATTACCAATTAATAATTACTTATTACTATATTAATTACATTTATCAATAAATAATATTTAATAATATTTAATTACCATCTAATGATAACACAAATTAATTTTCATAACAAAAAAATTATAATTAAAAAAAAATACCAATTAATAATTAATGTACAATAAATTAATTATCAATACCCAACAATACATTTAATAATTACTTAATTAGATTTCAATTACTTCCAACACTATTCCCCTATAAACGCACAACACACTCCAATAATAAAATACACTTAACATAATGATCAATTAATCAATTAATAAAAATTAATAACCAATTAATAAAAATTAATTACCAATTATTAATTAATTAACACTAAAATAATAATCAATACCAATTACTTAAAATAAATTATTACTTAGGGGCCCATTACGATACCCGGCGTAAATAAATCCGCCAGGCATGGAATCGGCAAAATAGCGCCCGCATACACCGTCTGAACACCGACCACGCCATTACGATAACACAAACCGAAAACCGCCAACGGCGGAAAAATCGCACAAAATACCGCCCGCCATCGTCCGAGTCGGAGTCAAACCGCCCGCCACGGACGGAAACACGCCTGACAACACAAAACCGCCCGCCCTCACGGCCGACACACCGCACGTGAAATTACGATCGCACCGCCATGAGCGCAGGAAAACCACAAATATACCGCCCGCCAGCGCAAACAACGCCGATGCCAATCGACACGGCAGAAACCATGGCGCCCACGTCCCTGCACAGAAACCATCCGCTCACAAAACCAATAGCACACAACATGGCCAATAAGTCCACACAGCAAGGCACGCACAAATACACAAGCACAGTACACATCCCGAAAACACCCCCCCTGGACAAACAAAAAATACAAAGGCCAGAACACCAGACACAACACACCTGAAAACAACAGACCATGAGGACACACCCACATAGGTAAGTACAAAAGCAGCACTCCCACAGACCACAACCCCTTGCAACATTGTAAACCAGAGAGGAGAGGAGAGGACACAGTGACACAGCAAGGACAACAGCACACCACAGAAACGCACACATCACTACCACCACTACCACCACCACCACCACCAAACACCACCACCACCACCACCACCACCACCACCACCTCCACCACCACCAAACACCGGCACCACAAACCCCCTGCACATTACACAACACACACCGCACCAGCACCACAAACATCATGGCACCACAAAGAATGCCCAAGTTCACGCCCATGGAGCTGACGGTCATGGTCGACGAGATCATCAAGGTGTACCCACAAATCTATGGGAACATGGTCCAGCACACACCACTAGCCACCAGAAACAGAATGTGGAACCGGATCGTAGACCAGGTCAATGCAGTCGGGACCCTGCCCAGGAACAGAGTCGAAATAAACAAACGGTGGAATGACGTCAAGAGCCTGGTCAAGAAGAAGGAGGGCAAAAACAGAGAGCTGGCTGCAGTCACTGGCGGAGGGAATCCCGCGCTCTTCAAGACCTTCAAAGCGTGGGAGGAGAAGGTGCGAGTCATCATCCATCCCGAGATCCTCGCCGGAGTAGCAGGGGGAGTGGAGGCTGGTAAGTACAAACTAATGTATACCAGCACACCGCTATGTACACACATGCACTACCACCATGCCACAGCTCCCAGGGACAAACACCCCCATGTCCAGCACACAATACACAACATATCACACACACATGCAACAGACACCACCACACACAGCCCAAACAGAACAACTGTAAGATGCGTGGGGACATGTGCACACTCAGCCAGCCACGTAACCACCAACAGGTCCCCAAATATGCCAGAAGCGCCACAACGAGCACCCACCACACCCATGTGTCCGCCACAGCTGCACTAACCGACAAGTAACAGGTAAGTGGCAGGAACACAAAGTGCAGTGGGTGGGAGGGTGGACAGCCCAAGTACAAAACACACCAGGCCCCTAGTCCCACAGTACAGCAAGGAGGAGCATCCCCCACACCCCACAGCCACGTGTCAGCCACCGCAGTGCACAACGACAGCCGAAAGGCAGACATCACGGTCCACAGCAATCGGTGTCAGTGGGTGTCCAGCCACCACTACGACCCACAACACCCCCACCCCCACAGACCTGCAACATGGAGCCCCCCGCTTAGAGCCATGTGGCATCCAGTACAGTGCACGCACGAACAACCTGCAGGTGGGAAACTGGACAGGGCTGGATTACTGGAGGCATGAGGACCGGAACATGACCAACACATGGGACATGTCACGTAGCAGACGAACACGCAGCACCGCCCACCGTCACGAACAAGTGAACAATGTGCACACGGATATGAACCACAGAGTCACACCCCACATGACCCATCACAAACACAGCAACACCCAAGGAGCCACGTCTGCATGCACAAGCCACACTGAACATAGTACCACACGGCAGCCACTGTGCAACCCATCACACACAACCGAAACACCATTGAAGTCCTGTCCATGTAGCCCCCACTGCCTGTCAACCCCACACCCCACAACTACGCCTATGTAAGACAAACAACACTAGACGCAACAGAGCGGAACAACAGAAATGCACACGAACACCACTGAACCCATCAAACTCACAGACACACCATGCACATACAACATACCATCCATCCCATCCGTCAGCCCCAGTCTCATGAAAGGCATGTCATCCGCACAGCTGCCACACATACAGCAGTCACGCTAAGACACATGCCCATGACCAACCATGTGCCAGAAGTCAATTAAGCGCACGACACACTGTGAGCAACAACACACAACATGGGCCACACCCCCCCCACGAGCACTGCAGTGATGAACATGGCACAGGGCAGCACGCACACCAAGGAGATGGGACAACTGCAATACGTTGGCTGGCACACAACCATCACTCACTCATAACGATGCGTCCAATGCCATGTCCAGTAATCACAACAGACAGCAAATATGCAGGGCATGTCAGGCATGCACACACCTCAGACCATGCACTGTCATGCTGCCACAACACATGTCACGTTCGGCACCCATGGCTCACAGCATGTACCCCAAAAGCATATCCCCTCCCAAATGCGAATCTGGGGCATGGCCCCCATGTTGCCATATACGTTCCTAAGCGTCCCATTTGAACCCCAAAAGCATATCCCCTCCCAAATGCGAATCTGGGGCATGGCCCCCATGTTGCCATATGCGTTCCTAAGCGTCCCATTTGAACCCCAAAAGCATATCCCCTCCCAAATGCGAATCTGGGGCATGGCCCCCATGTTGCCATATGCGTTCCTAAGCGTCCCATTTGAACCCCAAAAGCATATCCCCTCCCAAATGCGAATCTGGGGCATGGCCCCCATGTTGCCATATGCGTTCCTAAGCGTTCCATATGAACTCCAGAAGCAAAGTAAAAACCAGACCCAGGATGGGCCAGGAGCCCGCATACACCAGAGTCACAATGAGTAGGGGCAAAGCAACACACCCATCGGCATGGCCAATCCGTCCCATGCCACATGTGCACAGCACACAGTCCCATTGCCTAGCACACACAACTACAGATGCCACAGCCACACACTCGCCTCCGGGAAACCCATGTACGAGATTGCACGAACTGCCAATGTCAGACGACTAATACATACTTCGCCAGGTGCAACACAATAACAAATCTCATTCTCTCCACAGGTGACGAACTGCTGGACGCTGGGGATGGAGACAGCAGCCAGCACAGCCAGCCTACAAGCCCCCAACGAGGACACACGGATCTGGAGGATCTGTCCACCTCTTCGGACACGGACCACCAAGCTGGCCCATCTGGCGTGGCAGGGCCCAGCCGCTCCCCAGGACCCCTCCTACCCACCAACCCATCATCCAGGGATGCTGAACAGTCCCAGTCCCCTGCTGCCACTGTCGTTGCGGCCACTCCCACGGTCATTGCGGCCACACCCACGGTCATTGCGGCCACTACCACTGCCGCAACCGCCACCATCGCCGCACCGACCACCACCGCCACCACCACCACCACGTCTTCGCTGGCACCAGCCCCAGCGCAGGTGGTGGCCCGGCCGACTGGATCCACCCTGGGAGCCACAGCGAGGACCGTGGTGAGCAATGTGGCTAGTGGGCGGGCCGGTGGCAGCAGGACTGGTAGGAGGAGCAGGGTCAGGGAAACGCCATCCTCCCCTGGGAGCCATGCCCTGCCTCAAATGGCCAGAGTCCTTGGGGACTATGAGGAGGCCCAAGAACAATGGGTCAGGTCTGCCACAGACACGCGGGAGGTGCTGGGGGTGCTGAGGTCCATGGACGCCCATATGGGCCAAATCGTGTCCCGTATGGACCAACTCGTGGACCTCATGGGCCAGCTGGTGGTGGCGGTGGGGTCACAGGCAAAGCCAGCAACACCACCTCCGCCACCACCTGCTAGGGCGCAGGGTCGGCCAGCAGTGTCCACATCCCCTGCGACCACAGCCAGTGAGCACACCTCACCCACCACCAGCAGGTCGCCACCACACACCCCCCTCCCAAACGTGGAAGGGGCCGTCCGAAGAGGAAACAGGTCTCCCGGGAGGACTTCGCACGCACCAGTCGCAAGTGAGGCAGCCAGCCAGCCTTCCGCCAGCCTGCCTTGACCAGCCACTGCATTGACTTGCTCTACGATCCCACTCCACACAGCCAGCTGGATGGCATGTGTGTGTTGGACCATGGACATAGAACCAGTGGGTACACCCTGAGCTTCACGCAGCCATGACCGAGAGCTCATTGACACTGCACGCACCACTTTTGTCATCACCTTACACACAATCACATGTCACAGTTTGTAATAAATGCACCTTTTTCACTAACTGCTGTCTGTGCCCTGTGTTTTATTTGTACGGAATACAACGGCCACCTTGGGCGGAAAGGCACCTGATGCGTGGCATGGCAATGGAATCCGGAGGGCCTGTAGGGACCTAGGGGTGGGAGACAGAACAGGAGCACATTCAATGAGTGTGTCACACACCCATCACACAGTACATGTCAACAACTACAAGCAATGTACACACATCGCACAGAGCAATAGGGCACAATGCCACAGCCACCAACAGTGGCATACTACCCTGGCCATGGAGCGTTGACACACAGCACGTAGTGAACAAACGGCCACCCTGACACAGCACACACACACCTGCACAGATACAGCCACATCAGCCGTCGTACATGGACACTCACCGTCAAGTGAAGTAGCGGGCGATGAGCTGCTGCCGCACATTCCCAGCTTCCTCCTCTCCGCTGTCCTCCTCACTCGAGCTGTCCTGGTCTGCGGGCTGGGGCCCTGGTTGATCTCCGTCATCCACAATGAGGGGGATCTGCTTCCGAATGGCCAGATTGTGCAGCATGCAGCACGCCACCACTATCTGGCACACCTTCTGTGGGGAGTACGCCAGTGCACCCCCGGTGCGGTCCAGGCACCTGAACCTGGACTTGAGGAGGCCAAAGGTACGCTCGACCACACGTCTGGTCCTCCCATGTGCCTCATTGTATCGATCGTCTGCTGGGGTGCGAGGATTCCTCAATGGACTGAGCAGCCATGCCCCATTCGGGTACGCAGAGTCACCTGGGTGTGAGGGACACAGAGAACCGTTGCTATTCCAACTGGACAGGGGACAGCATCGCACAACCAGCACGCTACACCACTCCACATACTCACCGACAATACAGCCACGATCCTGTTGCAGATTGGCCATCAGTCGTGGCAAGATGCTGTTGCGCATTATGTGTGCGTCATGGGCCGAGCCTGGGAACTTGGCACACACGTGGGTGATCACCATGTCCGCAAGGCACACCACTTGCACATTCAGGGAGTGCGTGTGCTTCCTGTTGCGGTACAGGTGCTCAGTGGCCTGTGGTGGGACAAGGCCAACATGTGTGCAGTCAATGGCTCCCACGACGTGTGGGATTCTGCCAAGGGCATAGAATGCACCCTTCACTGCCGCCAATTCACGAGCCCTGGGGAAGCGGATGTACCTGTTCCGGTAAAGCATCATGGCTGCCAGTACATCCCTCAGCACCTTGCTGAACATGGGCTGGGACATCCCACCTCCACTGCCCACTGTGTGCTGGAATGACCCAGTGGCGAAGAAATGCATGGCGGCCATCACCTTAGCCGTGGGGGTGACAGCAGTCGGATACACCCTGCGGGGACGGAGATGGGGGTCTAACATGGCACACAGTCGATGCAGGGTTGGCCTGTCCAGCCGAAACTTCCTGATAACCTCTGTATCGTCCATGTCCGCCAGCAATTGGTATGGGCGGTCAATGTTCGGTCTCCGCCTGGGGGAAATGGCAGAGGACACTTGTCAAAGCAACACGACACATAGCAATTTCGCATACACATCACTGACATGACTGAGCAAGCACATGTGCCACAGCCCAGCTGTCAAGCTGGGACGGCACGGCCACAATACACTTACACAGGTCTCCCAACAATGGCAATGGCAAGTGAGACATACCACTGCCATGGTCATGCACATGGGGATCTAGGCCCCAATGACTTGCGGGGCGTGCTGATGGGGACTGACTGCATATTCGTCAAGCGGCAACGCCACGGCGACATGAGTGTCTGCTGAGCATGGAACTGCTTCCGAGGCTGGATGAGTATGGCACACGACGACGACGATGTGGGCACGGGCTGAGCGGCCAATACAAGTGGGACCTGTGGCACGAGGGGATATGAGACAGTAGTAGGTGTCAGCACTGCACCCTATGTACAGCACTGTACGGATCACAGCTCCCGAAACATTGACTGGTGTCCACATTGACAGCCCCATGCCAAGACGGCTGTGTGCTTGCAGTCACACGTCACAGGTGAGAGGTTACATTGCACGTGCCAGGTGGCAGACGTACATAGTGGGAGCTGGCATGTGTGTGCATGTGTCTCCTGTTCAGGATCCACCAGATGGGCGCTGACTCTGTACTGACCATTGGACACAGCATGTTCCGTGGAAGGCTTGTGTGTGTGGGATGGTGGCACTGGATGTGCCTCCGTTGGGTGGGGGGCCATGCACAGGGCGGGTACATCGATGATTGCGCATTGTTGGTCACGGTGGGTGCACCCACTAAGATGTGTTGCCCTGTGTTCAATTCCTATGTCCGCATGATGATGGACTGTAGATGTGGGCAGACTACACATTGGTCGATGTGCTGTCTATATGCATGTGCCTTCACACCAGGCACAGCTGCCCCTGCACATGTGACCCCTGCTGGACTCGCTGCTGGGTCTGTGGAGCTGATGCACCTTCTGTGCGTGGGGCGGACAGCTCTCCTCACTTCCCTCATTGCGCATGTCATGTCTTTGCCGCAGGTGACATGGATCATGGAGGGCCCACATGTACGCGTGGGTAGGCTACACATGATTGTTCACTGGTCGCCACCCCCAGTCAGTGTTTCGAATGGGAAGGTTGTCGTGCTGGTGGTATGTTCGATGTGGCGGATGGGCGGGCCTAGGTGCGGGCTTACATTCCGGACATGGGGGGTAGTTGAATTGGCGACTAGTTGCAGTACACACGGGACACGTCTCTTCCTTTCCACATCTGGGTCATCCCTTGTACTAACTGACAGTGATACAGTCATCTTCGCCCCAGCCCTCATGTCCTCCCCTCGCCCCCCAATATGCATGCTCACCTGCGAGGCTAGCGCTTGCACAGGCAGCCCCAAGCTCGCACCAGAGAGGGCAAGGAGTGTATGTGTGGGTCCAGTTGCACGAGTGGGCTGTCTCAGGGTATGATGTGTGGCGGGACGCCGTCCACCTGCGTGGTGCCCCAAATGGAGACCCGGCCTGCATGGACTATGCATCACAGTCTTCGCCTTCCGGATCCGCCACCTGCGACACCCAGTGGCTGTGGCTGCCCTTGCGGCCAGGCCGCGTCCGTCTGTGACTGGTGGCCCACACATTCACTCTTTGGCCTCTCTGGGGAGGGCTCGGGGGTGGTGGCGCACGCGCTTGCACATAGTCGCAATGGCATGTGGCGTGGTTGGTATGATGGGCAATAGATGGGATGGTGCGAGCCACCTCCCGTGACGTCAGTGCTGGTCGTGCTGTGGTGCGTCCCCCCTACACTTCCATTTGACTTTTTGCCATGCTAGATGTTGAGGTTCTATTGCCTGCGTGATATGACCAGGAGGAGCGCGAGGAGACCTCTCACACATCATGCTCCACTGCCATCCCGTGCCCTGTATCGCCTGTGCGGATTGACTATGTTGGGGTTACACCTGGTCGACTGGGGCTGTGTGTGCCTTGTCAAGGGGCATGGCGGGCGCACAACAGGATCCAGCTTGTCCACAGAGGGTGGGCTGAGGTGTGCCTGGTACCGCCTTGTACGCGTGCCCGGCTGCTGTGCACACACGTGTTCACTCCCCCCCGACAGGTGTCCTCTCACAATGCCCAGGGAAGCGGTGGTGTACTGTTCATGACCCCTCCCAACACGGCGTGCTCCAACTTGGCATGTGCGCATCTACCCGTCGCACCCACCCACCTGAGCACTGCGTCCATACGACTTCACACGACACATGTGTGTCTTCCACAGTAGTGCTACTCATTTGCGTTGACATCCAATACCAGTGGACTACATGGTCATGTCACGACTGCCGTGTACTTCACATACTCTCATCCTCTCTCATTCGTACTTGTGAAATGAGTCAGCGGAGACAGTTTTGGTTTCAAACATTATATTGAGTCATCTGTCCTCTGTGATGCAGTATAGTGGACACTACTGGCAGCGGAATACATGTTGAGGATATACTGAGCATGATTACAAATGGGATAGGGTGTGGGGTTACATCTGCTTGGCCAAGGCTGTGCTAATGTACATTTACGTATAGCTGCGGACTTTGACACAGACGGTATACATGTAGCCTACCAGACCGCTCGGCATCATGGGCACAGTCCATCTCAGTTCCATGTGACAGGTTTGCTGCGGTTGTTCCTCATGCACGCGTGCATGTGAGATGACATCAGGACATGTGCTTGCGTGCATGCAGCGGCGTGCCACTTGTTGTTGCACTGTGGTAGTTACTGGACATGTCACAGTCACTGGGGTCGTGTTGTTGTTGTATGCACTTGTCGTCCATGCAAAGGTCCTGGTATGGGATTCCCGGGGCGGGGGTGGGAGGGGTGCAGCACCCACAGACTCCAGGCGACCTATTCATGTCCACTGAGCGGTGTGTGTGTCCATGTGCGCTGGATCCATGTCGTGTCCTGGTTGTTCGTGCAGTTCCGTCCATGTGGGTGCGATACACAAAGCCCATGCCACTGCCTCCCACGATGCATGCGGTGTTCCTGGATGTGATGGGGAACAGTGTGCATGTCCCGGTCATATCCGATGTCATGGCGATGTCGTTGATGGTGTGGTTACAGTTGCCGGTCGTTTGGTATGGCTGTTGTGGTGGTGACTGGCCAGTCCGTGCGGAAGCTAAGCATGTGTGCGGGGTTGGACATCAAAGGTCACTCGGGGAACCTGCGTTGTGGTCCGACGTATTTACAGGTTGTCAGGTATGCGATGCCGTCCAGCAGGGCTTCCATGTCATTGGTGGTGTACATGTTTGCCAGCCAATGTAGCGGATGGTGGCTGTCAAGGTGTTGTTCGTACGTTGTCCCTTGGAGGACCATGATGGGGCATGCTGGGTGGCATTCGATGTAGCTGTTCTCGATGATCCGTCGTGTGGAGGCACAGTGGTCCCATTTCAGTGCGGGTGCGATGTTGGCCACATACGCCATGCCCCCATAGGCAGAGCAGGCCCTGTCGTGTGCGTCCAGAGGGAGGAGTAGTGGTAGCAGGTCTGCCTTCAGACATGCCGGGTTGGAGAGGCATATCTCGACGGGATGCTGGTAGGTACACCTCCGACAGTAGAAGACGGGCATGACGCAGCTGAACAATGTGATGCGGTAAGTCAGTCGGTAAGTTACGTTCAGCAGGGACAGGAGATCGCATCCCAATGTATGGAACAGGTTGGTTTTGTACAGCTTGAGCTGTTCGTCGTAGTTGGGTAGGTGTGTTGCGGTTGCCATTTCGCAGCGGTGCGTTGTGGTGGCGTGCTCCGGCTGTGTGTGCAGTCTGCAATGTGCACGCTCCGAGGTTGCTGTGAGCTCTGTGTAGTCGTAGGGAGACAGGACTTGTGTTCTGTTGGCTTGTTTGGAGGACACGGGCCCTCATCCCACATGCTTCTCAGACAGTTCAAGGTCAGTGATGTGTGACTCCTTCCAATTAACTTGCATGTGGCCGACATGGGGGAGTGTTTTCTTCTTTCTTCCCCGTCTGTTGTGTGCTTCTGTGATATGCGCTATCTGCCCTGTGGTCGGTCTCCTCGGCATGCCTGTGTTGGTCTATTCTTGGACAATGGCTGTATTCACCGGCTTCTGTCGTAGGGCTGTGGTTTCGGTGTTGGAATGGAAGGTCATTCAGTGCTGTCTGCTCTCCCTTGTGTGGGCGGCAGGCTGCCTTTCCGCTCTGCGTTGGGCCTTGTGTGTGGATGTAATTCTTGGGCCACCTGTTGTCGGTCCCCGTGCTCTTTGGTGTTCCGTTTTATATGTCTTGTTCATATGTGCAGGGTGGTATGGGTTTTTCAGTGTGGTACTGGCGTTCCTCTTCCCGAAGGGGCCCTGCTTCTCCTAGTTGGTGTTGCCGCCGCTGTGTGCTACGCCATGTTTGTTACACTGGGGTGTGTCCTGCTGTTGCGTGACTTCACTGACATGTGTGCGTCGGTTGTGTGGCGTTGGGTGTTGTCCGTGATTTGGGCATTGGGGACATGTCTGTGGCCGGACTGTCACGTGTCATGTGCGTTTGGGGTGGGGCTGATGTGTGTGCTGCTTGGTTGTGTCCCTGTGTCTGTGTGCGACGCATGCATGGCGCTGCGGTTGGCCTCTGCGTTGTGCGCATGTGTGGCGGCGTCATCGGCGCTTTGTGGCCGTGACGGGGTGGTTGGTTCCTAGTCCCAGGTGGTGTGTACACATGTGTTCCGCGATGTTAGGATTTGGCCTGTGTGTCATATGTGGATGCGATGGTGGATGTGTAGTGTACACGCGCTGGTGGGGGGTTGTCCGCTTTTTCCGCCCTTGCACTGTGTGCGCTGTTTGCGTGCACTTGTTGTGTGTGTGCCTACCTGCGTCTCCGCGGTACGTTGCGTCCTTGGTGGTGCATCAGCAGAAGCATGGGGAGGGCCTGCAGTGCTGGATTCATGCTCGGGGTGCCGCTTCTTCGTTTTCCGTGCTCTGCGTCCGTGTTACCGCCTCTCTTTCACGTGCGGTGTCTCTTAGCCGTGGGAGCCGTTTGTTTGCGGCATCGTAATTTATACGCCGGGCGGGACGTGTTTCGTCGGACGGTGTGTGTCAGTTGTGCTGCGCCGCTACGTGTACGGGCGCACTTTGATGGCGGACGGTGTTGCTGGCTTGCCGGCGGTGTTTGGCCTACTTTACGCATCGTAATTGGACGGGCGTGTGGACTGCTGCGTGCCGGCGGTAACTGGTGGTTTTTGCATCCGCCAGCACGGCGGTTGTGCTTCCGCCCGCCATCGTAATGAGCCCCTTAATTACAATTAAATTACTTCCCACCCTATTCCCCTATAAACCCACAACCCGCTACAGAACTTAAACGCAAAAAATAATTAAAATTAATTTATAATTCCTAAAAATTAATAATTAATTTAGTATAATTAAATTACTTCCCACCCTATTCCCCTATAAGCCCACAACCTGCTACGGTACTAAAAAACAAAAATAACTTAAAAAAACATTATTTACTGTCAGAGCGGTATCCAATACTTCAACCAATCAATCAATCATATCATTTGTAAAGCGCACTACTCACCCGTGAGGGTCTCAAGGCACTGGGGTGGGGAATGCTGCTACTGCTCAAAAAGCCAGGTCTTGAGGAGTTTTCTGAAGGTCAGCAGGTCTTGGGTCTGCCGTAGGTGGATGGGGAGGGTGTTCCAGGTCTTGGCGGCGAGGTGGGAGAACGATCTGCCACCGCAGGTCGCTCTTCGGAAGCGGGGGATAGTGGCAAGGGCGAGGTCGGCGGAGCGGAGCTGGCGGGTGGGGGTGTAGAAGCTGAGTCGTCTGTTGAGGTACGTTGGTCCGGTGTTGTGGAGTGCCTTGTGTGCGTGGGTGAGGAGTTTGAAGGTTATCCTCTTGTTGACCGGGAGCCAGTGCAGGTCTCTCAGGTGGGGTGTGATGTGGCTGCGGCGAGGGATGTCGAGGATCAGGCGTGCAGAGGCGTTCTGGATGCGTTGGAGCCGTCTCAGGAGTTTGGCTGAGGCTCCTGCGTAGAGGGCGTTTCCGTAGTCCAACCTGATGCTGACGAGGGCCTGGGTGACCGTTCTTCTCGTTTCAGTGGGGATCCACTTGTAGATCCTGCGGAGCATGCAGAGGGTGTTTAGTCATGGAGAGGGTGGAGTCGAGGATGACCCCTAGGTTGCGTGCGTGGTCGGTGGGTGTTGGGGCGGTTCCCAGTGCGGTTGGCCACCAGGAGTCATCCCAGGCCGAAGGGGTGGATCCGAGGATGAGGACCTCCGTCTTGTCCGAGTTCAGCTTCAGTCGGCTGTTCCTCATACATTCAGCGACGGCCTTCATTCCTTCATGAAGGTTGGTTTTGGCGGTGTGGGGGTCCTTGGTGAGGGAGAGGATCAGCTGGGTGTCATCGGCATAGGAGATGATGTTGAGGTCGTGCCGACGGGCGACGTGGGCGAGCGGTGCCATGTAGATGTTAAACAGAGTTGGGCTGAGGGAAGAGCTCTGGGGTACGACGCAGATGATCTCTGTGGCTTCGGAGCGGAAGGGGGGAAGGCGGACGCTCTGTGTTCTGCCGGAGAGGAAGGAAGTGGTCCAGTCCAGGGCCTTCTCTTGGATCCCGGCGTTGTGGAGGCGTGTTCGTAGTGTGTGGTGGCAGACCGTGTCGAAGGCGGCTGACAGGTCCAGGAGGATGAGGGCCGCCGTTTCTCCGTTGTCCAGCAGGGACTTGATGTCATCAGTGGCGGCGATGAGGGCAGTCTCGGTGCTGTGGTTGCTGCGGAACCCGGACTGGGAAGGGTCCAGGATGTTGTTCTCCTCGAGGTAGCGGGTCAGTTGTTTGTTGACGGTCTTCTCGATGACCTTTGCCGGGAACGGGAGCAGGGAGATGGGCCGGAAGTTCTTGAGGTCCTTGGGGTCCGCCTTGGGTTTCTTGAGTAAGGCGTTGATCTCGGCGTGCTTCCAGCTCTCCGGGAAGGTTGCTGTCTCGAAGGAGGTGTTGATGACTTTCCGGAGATGGGGTGCGATGGTTGTGCTGGCTTTGTTGAAGATGTGGTGTGGGCATGGGTCTGACAGAGATCCGGAGTGTCTGTGGGTGGCTTGCGCAGGAACAGAGATGGCTTGCGCAGGAACAGAGATGCCTTTTCCCAATGCCCCCGTCTGGGAAATCTGTCTGACACCTAATATGAATAGTGCCTCGAAGAATCTCCCAAAGGGGGAAGGGGGAGTGGATAAAATAATAAAGAAGAAGAAGAAGAAGAAGAGACTGCCTGCGGTTATGTTTTCCAATTTCCTGCTTCACCTCAGCGCTATGTAGATGCCTCTGGCGGAGTGTTCTGGAAAACTAAATACAACAAATACTTAGCTTACATTTCTTTACGCCCTCTACTAGGTTGAATATCTCTAGTAGCTAACAACGTACCAGGTTAACCTTAGACTTTAGCCTCTCTTATATTGGTCTTCATTAGTCTTCCTGCAATTAAGAGTCCTAACTCGCTCTATCTTGCATGGGAATTTCTAGAGATAACTAAGGGAAAAAACAGTATTGGTTTACTTAGTGTTTCCTCAATTAACTGTCTCTCTATCTTATCTCTATTGTTATTATTACTCTACATACCTATTTTTCTTATCTCTAACTCGTTTAATTTCTTTTCTTCTTTTTTCAGGTAACAGATGCGTAATTGGAACAGGGGTGGGAGCACACCGCTTCACCTCCCAGCAAGGTTCGCCCCTGGCATTCTGGTTAATGCAGTCTCTTGTTGCTTGCTTTGCTCTAGTATTCAGAGTGTTTGGCCAGAGTTGGCGCAGATAGTGCTGATCTCTAGACACGTGTTTCTGTTTCTTTAACCGTCATCAGTAGAGATTAAGACTTCAGATTTGGGGTTTGCTGAGTAGGCTGCCAAACATTGCATCAGGTCAAGTACCTCTCACTGGCGCGCGGGTGCTTCTTCCACGAGCTCGTCAGCTCAATGACTCACGGGAGTACTTATAAACAGGAACAGGGGTGGGAGCACACCGCTTCACCTCCCAGCAAGGTTCGCCCCTGGCATTCTGGTTAATGCAGTCTCTTGTTGCTTGCTTTGCTCTAGTATTCAGAGTGTTTCGCCAGAGTTGGCGCAGATAGTGCTGATCTCTAGACACGTGTTTCTGGTTCTTTAACCGTCATCAGTAGAGATTAAGACTTCAGATTTGGGGTTTGCTGAGTAGGCTGCCAAACATTGCATCAGGTCAAGTACCTCTCACTGGCGCGCGGGTGCTTCTTCCACGAGCTCGTCAGCTCAATGACTCACGGGAGTACTTATAAACAGGAACAGGGGTGGGAGCACACCGCTTCACCTCCCAGCAAGGTTCGCCCCTGGCATTCTGGTTAATGCAGTCTCTTGTTGCTTGCTTTGCTCTAGTATTCAGAGTGTTTCGCCAGAGTTGGCGCAGATAGTGCTGATCTCTAGACACGTGTTTCTGGTTCTTTAACCGTCATCAGTAGAGATTAAGACTTCAGATTTGGGGTTTGCTGAGTAGGCTGCCAAACATTGCATCAGGTCAAGTACCTCTCACTGGCGCGCGGGTGCTTCTTCCACGAGCTCGTCAGCTCAATGACTCACGGGAGTACTTTTAAACAGGAACAGGGGTGGGAGCACACCGCTTCACCTCCCAGCAAGGTTCGCCCCTGGCATTCTGGTTAATGCAGTCTCTTGTTGCTTGCTTTGCTCTAGTATTCAGAGTGTTTCGCCAGAGTTGGCGCAGATAGTGCTGATCTCTAGACACGTGTTTCTGGTTCTTTAACCGTCATCAGTAGAGATTAAGACTTCAGATTTGGGGTTTGCTGAGTAGGCTGCCAAACATTGCATCAGGTCAAGTACCTCTCACTGGCGCGCGGGTGCTTCTTCCACGAGCTCGTCAGCTCAATGACTCACTGGAGCACTTTTAAACAGGAACAGGGGTGGGAGCACACCGCTTCACCTCCCAGCAAGGTTCGCCCCTGGCATTCTGGTTAATGCAGTCTCTTGTTGCTTGCTTTGCTCTAGTATTCAGAGTGTTTCGCCAGAGTTGGCGCAGATAGTGCTGATCTCTAGACACGTGTTTCTGGTTCTTTAACCGTCATCAGTAGAGATTAAGACTTCAGATTTGGGGTTTGCTGAGTAGGCTGCCAAACATTGCATCAGGTCAAGTACCTCTCACTGGCGCGCGGGTGCTTCTTCCACGAGCTCGTCAGCTCAATGACTCACTGGAGTACTTTTAAACAGGAACAGGGGTGGGAGCACACCGCTTCACCTCCCAGCAAGGTTCGCCCCTGGCATTCTGGTTAATGCAGTCTCTAGTTGCTTGCTTTGCTCTAGTATTCAGAGTGTTTCGCCAGAGTTGGCGCAGATAGTGCTGATCTCTAGACACGTGTTTCTGGTTCTTTAACCGTCATCAGTAGAGATTAAGACTTCAGATTTGGGGTTTGCTGAGTAGGCTGCCAAACATTGCTCCCACCCCTGTTCCAACAGATGCGGAATTATTCTGGCTATTCAGGTGAGTATTATTATTCTCTCGAAAATGTCTTGTCATATGGTTTAACTCGTTGTCAAATAAAGTTAGTCAACAATACAGTTCAATACAAGGTTATATTTGCAGTCACTCCAGTAGTACTTATCTTATTCGCTGAGGTCCAGAGCTGTCATCTCTAACGTTGCCGTAATGCTTGACTGCTCTTCCGTTTTGATTCTTGAAACACTGCTCTCTACGAAGTTGTGAACCTGTCAGGAATTCTCCGCGCATGTACACCAGGCGAACACCACTTCGACGAAGTGAGACGCCCGGCGCGAGTGCGCAGAATCAGCAAAGAGACACTCTGGAGAAATACGGCACCGAAGGGGAACGCGAACGAGGAATATCCGACGGATTTCGACAAACCACTACCCTGACTAAAATGACGAGGGAGAATCAGAAGTGCGTGTGCTCCAGTCCAAATTCCAGGTGAAGTGCGCCAGCGTTCTACTGTGAGCGCTCCAAGTAGAATTCCGTGAAGGAAGAAAAAAGACTAGAACTACACCCTCCATGCATCGTCGGCCATCTTGGAGTTGTTCAACCTCCAAGCTTCCTTCCAAGTAATGGCCTTAACCTTCTGCACGTTTGAGATTATCTGTTCCTGCCTCGTTAAGCAGACTATAAGGTTCTGATCTTTAGGAGTCCTGACATTTACATATAAAAATTGTATACATATATTTTTAGACAAGTAGAACACTTAACAAAAACACATATAACACATACATCTTAAATACATAAAATACATAATAATATAAATATCGATATTAGTAACATCGATATTAGTAACATCGATATATTTGATATCGATATTACTAACTTCGATATTACTTACATCAATATAAAAAAAAAATTGATATTACTTACCTTAGGGTCGATATTCTGTCCATCGATATTCTTAACATCGATATTCTGTCCCTTCGATATTGTCACCTCGATATTAGTGTAGGTCGATATTTAATTTTCGATATTTTGACTGCTCACCGTAGAGTGGCTGGGGCCTACTGTGTGTGGGGCTCGATTGTGTTACAAGAGTTGGGGGGGGTAAGGTCACCCCTATATGGACTGAGATTGCTTGGGATAGGGGGGCCCAGTCTAGGGCTTTGACTCAGCTGTGGATCACAGAGGCCTTTTTGCATGGGAAGAGTTAATCGCTCCTAATGGCACTGGTGTAAGGGACAACCCTGAAAGCTGAACTGCGAACTTCAAAGATTGAGGTCCTGGTGCCCCTCATTGGCAATGGTGAAGTTCGGTGGCCAGGCCCCGTGATCAGGAGTGATAAAGGGGGCCAATCCCAAATCAGTCTCGAAATTATGCCTGGAACAGCTTGAGCCTCGCTGCTAGTACAGATTCTTAAACCACCTGATATCTAACCCCCCACACAGAGATTGGTACTACCATGGGAAAGCTAAAGAATAGACAAGGGGCCACGCAGTCTGGGTTGAGGGGTCCAAGGAGGACGTGAGTGGTACAGTTGACATCTCGATTCACACTTACTTAGACAAAGTGCTGGACGCCATAAGAGACATGAAGACTACGTTGCAACAAAACATCAGTGCGGTGTTCATGGGCCTAGGCTTATTGCAAGCAGAACACCGCAAACTGGTGGATCGAGTGAAAGTTGTGAAACTTTCGGTGAGTGAACTCAAACAGGAACAACAGGTATGAACTCATAGCTAGGGTGTCTACTCTCGAAAGGGAGGCTGAAAATGCAGAGGGCCGCAACAAATATTGGGGTGGTGGGAATTCCTGAGGGGACAGAGAGTAAGGACATGGTATCTTTCCTGGAAGGCTGGCCCTGCGACACAGTTGCTCCAGGCTAGCTGACACAGTTCTTTGCCCTTGAGAGCCCACCCTTTGGCACCGCGACGGCTCCCATGCCCGGTGGTGGCGCAGCTCCTTCATTATAGAGATCAAGTCATTATCCTCCAAAAAGCCTGCGCAAATGGTCCTTTCACGATGGAAAACAGCAAGGTATTAGTGTTCCCTGAATTTACCACTAAGGTACAGGCATAGCATGCAACATTCCGGGAAGCCAAAAAGGCCTTCCGTGAATAGGGGATCCAGTACTCATTAATGTTCCCTGCTAAGCTCTGGATCACCCTCAAAGGCAGCACTCACTTCTGCGACACCCCAGAGGCTGTGTAGACCTGGTTGGAGGCCTTCAAAGTGGGACCTCTCTCAGGCCGCAGCCAAGAGCTGGGCCTGGGACTGCAAACCGGAAAACGAGGAAGAGACTCCGACAATCAACCAAGAAGACCCCCTTGAAGAAACCCTCATCTTCCCAATTGACACGTGAACAAAAAGAAGCGTTACAAGCTGTGGCGGAGATGATGTTGAAGGAACAATCTGATACAGGCACGGACATATCTTCAGATGATAAATCAGTGGTCTCTGACTCTGAGCTCAGTCATGAGTAACATGATTTTGTCGGTTGTAACCCCAGGAACAGTAGATGAATTGATTTAGTAAGTTGTCAGATTACCTGGACTACCCCTGATGTATAGTGGAGGCCGCTGGACTCTCCGCGATTTATCTTTTAGACGGCCTACTCATGCCTCTGGGACTGTCGCTATTAGCAAGTTAAGGAAACAATGAACAGTTACAGACTCAGAATATATAATTGGCCAGGGACCTCCGGGGAGCTCTGCATTGATATAATTCTGGGAGTTGGGTTGGTGAGGTGTAAGAACATACTATCCTACTTTACCCACCCCAGACCAGATCATCCCTGCTAGGAGACTAGAGGAGACCTTCTTTTCACGATGATTTCTTGTCACAGATTTGGGCGGTTAGCCGTTGCAGCACTGCCCTTGGGAGAGTGAGTTAATAGTTGGGGGTTTTATTTATTTGTTTGGAGGGTCACGCATAGCTCTCTTGCTGCTGAGGGGAGGTTAAGGTGGTTGTGGGGTGGCCGGGAGGTGATGCGAGGCAGGCTTTGTTTATATGTCAGATACACGTTTACTGCACAGTGAAGTAAAGTTATTGTCCTGCAATGTACCAGGGATGGGATCCGCGGCCAAACGACAATGTTTGCTGATATTTATGCCGTAGGGGAGCCCACATATTGATGTTGCAAGATACCCATATAACTGCTGAGGAGGGCATGCGTTTGAGACGTAGATGAAGTACAACCACATATTCTGCTTTCTCCCGGGGAGCACTGGTATGGATTCGAGCAAGTACCCATTTTGAGGCCACCCATTCTATCATTGACCCGAGGGTTGTTATGTCCTAGTGAGGGGTAGGTTGCTGGGCAGAGAGGTCACACTGGGAAGTTTTTATGCCCCAAACCAGGATCAGGTCCCATTCCTTCAGACACGGTCCACACCTTTGTCCTCTGTTATAGCAGAAGACCTCCTCTTGGTGAGTGATTTTAACTGTGTTGCAGACATAGATCTAGATAGGTCCACTCCCCCATTGCACGGAACACTGGTTTCTAAGACCACACAAGGCTTTAGAGATTGGATGGAACACTGGGGCCTCACAGATATCTGTAGAGTGCAACATGGTATAGCACAGGATTATTCTTATTACCCTCATCTATACAGCCTATACACTGGTTTAGATATGTTTGTTTGCTCAACCCACCTCAGTATTTAGGCCGTACATTATCAGATCAGAGACCACTGCTTCTGGCATTCCGCCCTATAGCTGAACCCTCAGTGACTCCTACATGGCGCCTTAACCCAACCTTGCTAGAAGATGCGCGTTTTAGAGGCTCTTTACAGATGGCCATCTCTGACTATTTTCAATTTCACCAGTGCACGGCTAGTACCCCGCTGTTTGAATAGAACACCTTTAAAGTGGTAGTGAGAGTCCATTGTATGGGACAAACTGTTGGGGTATGAAGAGAACTCCACAAGGAACTCTCCAAGCTAGAGAACAGTTTACATGATCTAGGTATTAAACTAGGTCCTGCAACTCCCATTCAGACGCAGTACACAGACATGAGCGGTAAATACAATGCTGCTTTAGTGCGTTTAAGATGCCTGGACTTACGAGACTATCAGGCATGGGCACATGAGGAGGGCGCGAGATCGATCGGGCAGGCTTCCCGCGTAGCTGATGTGACCAGAGACTAAAGGCACACCCTTCACTCAGATCCTAACAGAGGACGGGACTATATTACATTTGCCCAAGGCCATCAATGCAACATTCTGTACATATTATGAAACTCTTTACAAGGACCCAGAGGCGCAGTCACCTGAGGACCTGGAGATGTTCTTGATGCCGTTGCAGCTGAGGACGCTTTACCCGGCCGTGAGGGAAGAGTTGGGAGGGCCCGTAACAGTTCAGGAAATGTGTTTGGCCATCAAGGAGATGGCGAATGGAAAAACCCTGGGTCCGAATCAATTACCAGCAGAGTTTTACTCTGCCTTTGCATCCACTCTGGCCCCGAAGTTGGAGAAGCTGAATGCGGAATCATTACGTATGGGGTCGCTGCCAGACTCCTCTAAAGATGCACTAGTGGTCCCTACTTCCAAAATCAAAATCTCCTATTGCGCTCCCATCCAAGTACAGTCCCTTCTCCCTGTTAAACATGGATTTTAAGCTTCTTAGCAAAGGCCTAGCTATGAGATTGATTCCGTTCATGCTGGGCCTCATAGATGACGATCAAAGTGGATTTATACCGACTAGGTTCACATCTGGTTACCTCCGCCAACTCTTTCATATCATCCATCACCACAAAATTGAACTCCATCCAGATGCTTTCGTAATGTCAGTTGATCTAGAGAAGCTGTTTAATTCAGTAAGATGGTACTTTTCCATGCGGTCATGAAGCAGATGGGTTTGGGCGAGGAATGGCTTAGATGGGTATGCCTGTTATACACCCGCCCCACGGGGCGGGGCAGGACGGGTGGGGTCATTTCAGCATCATATGTCAACCATCGAAGCACCAGGCAGGGGTGCCCGCTGTCCCCCCCCCATTTGATTTTGCCCTTGAACCACTGGTGGAGTGCTTCTGACAGAAGGATACCGGTCACGGTCTACTCCTAAAGGGAAAATAACATATATCCTTATACGCGGATGACTTATTATTATATTTGGGTGGTGGACCTCCAAGAGTTTCAAAGCTCATGCTTTGAAACTCTTGGAGGAGTTTCGGGATTAGAGGGCCTCAAGATAAATAAATCAAAGACTCATATTTTCCCCATGATAAGTGGGAGACAGCAGCCGGCTGATTTTCCAACATAGCTTGCCTGGTCTTCACAGTTTTTCAAATATCTGGGTATACAGGTATTTCATACCTTAGAGGATCTTCAGGAAGGCAACCTGGGGCCAGTATTGAGATTTCTAAGGGCTAGCGTACAGTTCTGGCGCTCTCTGAAGTTGCCGGTAATGGCTTGTATAGCCTTGTCCAAGATGATTATGCTTCCGAGACTCTTATATTTCTTTGTGAACCTCACCGTAGTGGTGTCACGCATTTGGTTCAGGGGCTTGGACACCCTACTTCGAGAGTTAATCTGGGGATGGCAGGCGGAATAGAGTCTCTCTGGCGGTACTGAGGAGGGTTCCAGAAGATGGGGGATTGGGAGCACCTTATTTTGAGATATACTACCTGGCTGCCCAAATCCAGTGGCTGGCACAATGGTTAGATGGTAGAGGACTTGAGACACTTGACCATATTGGCTTAGTGGACAACCAGGGACTGCTGTTGGCGAAGCTCCTCCATCCAAAAGTGGTTATCCCACACTGGAAGTTCTGTTGCAGGTGGCACTGATATATTAATGGAGGTGCCTTGGGTGTACATCCAGAACCCTTCTGTACACACCAGCCTTGCCCTTGGTAGGATTCCCACATGGTGATACCATTTCCCCATTCACAAGAGGTCAATTTGCTGAGTGGACGACAGCTGGCATCATTATGGCGCATGACTGTTTTCACCGGTTGGAGGATACTTCTTCGGTCATGCACAATGAGGACGTTTCAGCTGCTTTCTTTGCCTACTATACTCACTTGCACACATCCTGCTGCACTACCGCAACCGACGTACTTGCTGATTATCTGGCAGGGCCGGCCATGGTCTTGCTGGATGAGGGACAGCAGTAGTTTCTTACCTCGCCTATTTCCAGTGATGAAGTCTCGCAGGCCATCGATGACCTTTGTGGCACCCATGCCTAGATGGTTTTACCGGAATTCTTTATAAAACTTATAAACCCTTATTGATCCTCCACATGCTGGAAGTCTATGCGGTATCCCTAGAAAATGGAATCCTCCCCCCTACAATACGTGAAGCGGTGATTACCCCGTTACTTAAACCAGGCAAGTCACTGCATAACTGCACTTCATACAGACCCTTATCCCTGTTAAATCATGACAATAAAATATTGGCCAAAATCCTTGCCACCCCCCCTTTCCCTTCCTATGGACAGTATAATTTCCCCATTACAATCCAGATTTGCCCAGAATCACTCCACGTCGGTTAACCTCCGAACCATCTTTGCCATTCTTTTTTGCATGCTACAATAAGGAAACTGGGGGTTCCAAAGGGATTTCAGGACCTCGTTCGACTTTTGTATGCTGCCCCACTGGCCCAACTTCGGGTGAATGGCACATTAACTGACCAGTTTGTGCTCTCCCGAGGTACCAGACAGGGGTGTCTCCTATCACCCCAACTATCCATCACTTCGATGGACCCCCTTGTGTCCCATTTTCAGGAGGAACACCTGGTGCGTGCTTTGCGGTTCCCCTTTTGGCTTCCTTATACGCCGACGATGTGATGCTGTTTGCATGGGACCCCGAATCCAATCTTCCTCCTCTTCTCCGTGAGATTATATGCTTCAGGGTTTTCTCTGGGCTTACCATTAACTGGAATAAATCTGAAATATTTCCATTGACTGAGGCCTCTGTTCCTTGCCCTCTCGAATTACCCTTGCGATAGTGTGCTGAACCCCTGCCCCCCAATTGCCTGGGTATCTTCCTCCACCGTAGCAGTGAGAAGGTTGTCCATTTTAAGTATGGTCCAGTGGTCGATAGATTATCCTTGCAAATTGATCAATGGCGTAAGCTCCCCTTATTCATCGTGGGCAGAATTGCCATCATTAAAATGGTGGTACTACCCCATTTTGAATACTTATTCCTCAATATTCCCATAGTTTTGACAACCAGTTTCTTCGACACACTTCGCAGCATGCTCACTAGATTGGTATGGGCCAGTAGACAACCAAGAATTGTCTGGCCAACATTAAGTATGCCATATGCACGGGGGGTTCGGAGTCCCTGATTTGTATCTTTACTACCTTGTTGCACAGGCACATTTTGCGTACTATTGGTATCATCCTGATGCTCGATTACAATAACTGTAACCGGAGTTCCATGCAGGAAGCAGGAAGTCAGGCGAGGAGAGGAAGTCAGGCAGGACGAGTCCGAGCGAGTCCGGGCGGACGCGGCTGATTGCGGCTGGTTTTGGAGCCGTGAGCCGCGAACGGAAAAAAGTTCGAAGGACTACAGTCCCGGTCCCAATCCCGACCTTCGGGGTGTCAGCAGCGGGAGTCAGTAGCTGGCATCCGGTAGCGGTGAGCGAGCCGAGCAGAGCCGTGTGCCCCTCCCGTCAGCTGCCAGCTGTGGCAGTAGGTGCCGTGAGCGAGGGGGGCCACGGTCCCTGGGGGTTGCCAAGGGGCCGCAAGTAAGAGGAGCTGCAAGCCTGTGCCTGGTCCCGCCGTGTCAGTTGTGTCAGCTGCGGTGAAGCGGCTGGAATAGAGAGCCGCACAGGAGCATTGGAGCTGTAAGGAGAATTGGAGAGCCAGCCCGAGTCCAAATTTTTGGTCTACCAGCTGCAGTGAAACGGAAATGGTAGCAGAAGAAGAGAGGTGAGCCGCAGCCGCTGTTCACAGCCTTTACCAGCCCTTACCATTATCATCACCTTCACTCCAAGGGTTTTTCGCCAAGTGGGGGCCCGGGTACCTGCGGAAGCGGCTTAGCAAGGTCTGGGTGCGGCTTGGGGGCACCTGGCAGCACCTGCTCACCACTAGCCTCCCGTTACTCGCCCGATCCCTACTCGATACCCAGCCTAATACTAGCCAGACATCGGCCAGATATCCAGCTGGAGTCTGAGACTCCGTTAGGCTACTGTGACGCCACGTTTGCGCATTGTTGTATTGTTAGCATTATTATAACCATCATTGACATTATCAACCTCCCGCTCCGTACTTAATATCACGGTATAAGTGGTACAGAATTTAGCTGGAACACTTTTAAACCTTTAAAACCTCTGAGCAGTTAACACAATGAGGTCAGGCCGGTTGCATGGGCCATTGCCACGACCCCAAACAAAGCGGCGGAGAAAGAATGAGGAGAACGGAGAGATTGGGGATGGATTTCTGCATAGCAGTCTGAGTAACCCAATAGGAGATACAGAACAAGAATTAGAACATTTAACAGCATTATCTTTAACTTCTCCTGCAGACGTCCAATATCTAGGAGTTCATAGCAGGATCAGCCAACCAACTATTACACGATATTTCAAACAGAAATATGAAATTGCAAACAAAGATTATAGAAAAGTACCAATAGCCTGTGGTGTAAATGGAGATCAAACATCTACGAACAAAGCTGAGATACCGCAAGGCTTAGGACCCAACCCGGGGTGTATGCTTGATAATGCCCTACTTCTTCTAGGGAACAAGGAAGTCAGCAGTAATCACTCATTATCCGATAATAGCCCCAGTATTTTTCCTACAGCTGTCAGTGTGACCTCCTCATCAGTAAAACCACAAACCAACGGCCCCCTTCTGGTAAAAGCTCAGGTTCATGCCTCCAGTACAAAAGTAGGAGGACCACAGCAATTCCATTCATCTAGTGGGCACGGAGGTGCAGCAAGTTTCTACCTTTTAGCATCTCCTACTGTGGAGTTAAAGACAGCAATAGCTCCTAAAGCAGGTACAACTACTGAAACACATCAGGTTCTTCGTCAAAATGTGAACAACTCTGTGATTAATATATCTTCTGGCCCCTGCCAAGATACAAGTGACAAGGTTTTTATGTCCCCCTCCATTCGGATACCCTCCCTTATTCTGCCCAATTCAGATATTGTCAGTGGTTGTCAAATAATGATACCGGAGGCCTCCTCAAGCCCAAATGGTTGTAGGAACACAAGTAAAATGGATCCATCTAGCCTTATTTTGGAAACCAGTATCATTAATAATGACCACAAGTCGACCCTGGTTCTAAGCAAACTTTCGACAGAGAATGTGCTTACTTTAAATGGACAAAGTAAGGTTGCGCAAGCGGATTCTCCGATTAATCCTCTTTGTTCGGCTGATCTATCATTGCTAGCCAAATATGATGAAAATATACGGGATGGCACCCGTGCTCGAGGAGAAATGAAAAGATCTCGAAAACGGAATATGGGGTAATCTGCTCAATACAATGGACAATATCACCAATGCCCTTAATTATCACTCAGTCAAGCTGAACATCCAGGTGGACTTATTAAATACACTGGCTCTCTATGTAGCCGGGATAAACACCAAGTTACTCCACCTATCAAACTTGGTAGTTAAAGCCCAATCGGATAAAGATAACCAACTGTTCACATGTACTTGTGCTCAAATGATTGATAAAATTTCAGAGCTACCAATCATAGTAAGGTCTATGGTGACAGAGGTCAAGACAATGTCTGACAGAATTGCAGAAGACAAAACAGGCTTAACTGAACAAAATCATGGCCTTCACCCAGACACCAAAGATCCAATTGTGGGAACATCAGGCGAAACTGGAAACTCACTAGGAAAAAACGGGATTAGAAGAAAATCTACAAAAAATATAAATGGCCCTCATACTTGTAAAGTTCAGCAACAAAATACAGTCTCATTTAAAAGGAAGGAGATAGAAAGCGAAAAACAATTACCAAGGGGAGAGAGTATCCAAACCATCCTTCAGAAACTTCATGACTCGATGGAAGGAATCGAACCCATGGAACAACTATCAGTATCAGATGGTAATGCTTCCCAAGCCACCTCTAACCTGGTACCAATTACTAATACAATACAAGATGGATTAACTAAAAGAGCGAAAAAAAGATTAAGAAAAGCCCACAACAAAACAAAGAATGTAAAAAGAAATCTACAAACGCTAGCTCGCCTACCGTTCCTACCACAAAAGAAATGTATCCAATTTTTAGATTTTTGGAATCACGTCGGTGTGAAACAACGGCAGGCCCAAATGGTTTAGCCGTATCCCCCCCTCCTGCCGAAGCGGCCCATGATCCTACAATGTCACAACTAACTGCAGCATCTAATTCTCAAGCGTTAGGACAAGATCAGGCCCAAAGAGGAATTGATCGGCAGAGTGCAATGAAAAACGTGGTTAACAATGTTACCTTTTCGGAAAATATTTCAACTAATATCAAGTCTACAGTATCTTCTGGACAACCAGATGTGGATGACATCGTACCAGGTGATGGCATGCAGTTGTTACTTGAGACTTGTGGCAACATAAAAAAGGGAAAGTTAGTGAATAACAAGTATCCAGATGCAACTATGAAATTAGTATTTACCCCATGGTATACTTCAAGGGGCCCCCACGATATTTTGAATCGTGGCAATATTCTGAAACTGTTGAACTCAATCCCAGAGCTTAAAGACTTAACAACCGAAGACTTAGATTCGGTTGAATTTAAACAAGATCCCAATAATCCCACCAAAGAGATGACTTTCACAACTTGGCACTGAGATGAGACCGTTAACATAATTATAGCAAACAGCTTACAATTTGAGAAATGGGGCATCAAAATATGGAAAAGCAATGAAAATCAATATCCAATTTTATTGATTCTGAAGCTGTCAATCAATAGCCCTGCTTCAATAGATTCCCCTACAAGTATAAGATCAGGAGGTCATACCAGGGTATTAAAAGGAGCTTCAGGGCCACTATTTGATCTAGATACCGTATCTGGGATCAAAGTTACAAGTTGTAACCCGGGTACTCGAGTTTGCGATGAGCTAAAGAAAAATACAGTTCTTAGTGATGACTGGAGCTGGCTTCCTAAAATACTCACAAAAGGGAAAGCTGGAACACACGAATGATGCTTAAAAGGCTCAACCAAGGATCTACAACCTTTTAATATTTGCTCGTGGAACACCAATGGCCTTAAAACCCTTATAGAGGGCCAAGATACAGTAACCTTTTTAATGGACTTTGATGTTTTAATGTTCCAAGAAACATGGAATATGAAAAGGAACCCCTCATTGGATATTACGAGTATTCGAACTTTGCATCCCGTACGTCAGGCTTCGGTCGCGCAAGTGGCGGCTTATCTATCTATGTATCTTTGAGCTTGGATGTCAAACATTATGAAATCGATTCTGTGCATTAAATTAGACCTCAAACGACCTATAATATTTATAAATGTTTATCTAAGTTCAAAAAACTCTGTCAAGACATCTCAATTTACCGTACTATGGGAAGTAGTCAAAATGTTGTACCATGACCACCCAGCCACTATGCTAATTATCTCAGGAGATTATAATACGCACCTCCTTACCAAAAACTGCACTAATAAACCAAGCATAGCGCTGACACAGATGTGCCGTTCCCAGCTCAATAAATATAATCTTATGTTACTACAAGAAGACGTCCAAAATCACAACAAGAGTGTACCCACATTCAAAAAATCAGGTCAACTCTCCATCATTGATTATTCCATCATCTCAATGGAGCTGACACCCTCCTTCTACGATTATCAAGTGATACTTAGGATAGAAAGCGACCATAATCCACAAACCATTTCCCTGGTATTATCAGTTGCCCACCTGCCCGAAGCAAGATCTATGATAACTGGGTCAACAGCCTTTAGCCTGAAAAGACTAGTGTGGAACTCAAGAAACCAAAAGGAAATATGGGAATTCCTGGAACCTGCAATTACTAAGGCGCTGAGTGAGAAAAGACAAGGTAAGTCTATGGTTGATATTTGACCTTGTCTGTGTGCTTCCCTTTTGGATCATTTCCCTCCTTCTACCACATCAAAAGGGTCCATTACGAGGCCTAAAAAATCAGGATGGTATACAAATAGGCTGCTTCGTAAAAAAAGAGAACTTAATAGAGCAATAAGTGCGACTTTTAGAAAACCGAATGGAGTACTAAAAACCTCGGAACTTCACAAACTAAAAAGGCTCAGAAAGTTCTATAAAAATAAAATATGGAAAGCCAAACATACGTACTACGAAGGAATATGGACCAAGCTGCATTTTTCCTGCAAAACTACAAATTTGAAAGTATTCTGGGGCATAATAAACAATCTTGAAAATGGTAGTAAAAGAGCAAATAGTGCTAATATCGCCGAATCCTGCTGGGCGTCTTTTATTTTCAATCTCTATGGTTCATCCCCGGACATACTGCTTAATAATAATGCTGTTCATCAAAAGTCAAGCCCGATGAGCAGAGAAGACTGTGGAACCCCTAGGAATGTCCGGAATTGCATTCAAGCCGAGCCACAAGTTAAAGAGACATGGCAAGCAGAACAAGTAAAAATGGCAATAAGCAGGATTAGATCGAATGGTGCGCCAGGCCCTAACGGAATCCCAAACTCAATTTTTAAAGCAAAGCTTGATCTTTGGCCAGAGATTTTAACAACTTTGTTTAATGATGTTATTAAATCTAAAATGGTTCCCGAGTCATGGCAGGGAAGCATAATTCAGCCAATCCACAAAAGTGGTCCACAAGACAACCCAGCAAATTATATGCTAATTGCCCTAACAGACGTGGAGGCAAAAATCTTCTCAAGCTGTTTGCTGAATGACCTGTAAGAATGGGCCGCAAAAGAAGATCTAATTCCAACCTTCCAAACTGGCTTTCGAAGGGGCGAGTCAACGACTACGAACTTGACCTTACTGACTTTATTGGCCGAAAGAGCAAAATATAGAAAGCAAAAGTTATATATTTGTTTTGTTGACCTTAAGGCCGCTTTTGATTCTGTCCCCCGCAATTTACTATGGGCTAAGCTATTTGAATGGTGTATCCCAAATCAATTGCTCGACATGATTAAATTACTATATACTAACACATGGGTCCAGGTTAAAGTTGGAGACGGCAGATGCACAACTCGCCGATTTGAAACTAAAAGTGGTCTTAAACAGGGTTGCGTTCTGGCTCCATGCCTTTTTAATCTTTTTATGGCCAACCTACCGTTGTATTTTAAAAAAGTTAATACCCACTCACCTACTTTCTTAGGCCAAGATATCAAATATTTAGAATATGCAGATGACACCATATTGTTAAGCCACACTGTCATAGGTTTAAGAAGATTAGTTGATTCATTCAACAACTACATTTCCGCTAATGGCTTACAAATAAATACCAAGAAGACAAAAATAATGACGATTGGTGGTACAAAATCAGACAAGAGAGAATGGAAGATTAATGGGTTACATATTGAAACTGTGAAATTTTATAAGTATTTGGGAATCACATTTGACGATAAATTGTCTTTTAAAAAGCATTTTATTAACCTCAAAGCAAAAGCTACAGCTTTGTCCTTTGCTTTTAGAAAGTTGAGAGATAGGCTGGCATGTCCAAACCATTCACTTAAGGTTATGAAAGCAAAGCTGATTCCGTCTTTGGCCTACTGTTCAATGATTTATCGAGGGAAAGACGCAAACATCCTTGATAACCTACAAATAAAAGTTTTTAAATCTGTTTTTAGGGTTCCAAGGTATATGGGGCATGCCAATGTCAGATTGGAATTTGGTCTGAAAAGACAAACTTTGTTAAGGCAATCTGCCTTTTTAAAATCGTTATAATCTTTTTTCCGCTCAGACCAGAGCACCCTCGCAAACCAATGTTGGCAGGAGATAATGAGGTATGAGCATGCTAGGAGTTGGAGAACTTATCTAATGGAGAGTTTAAATAATTTTAAGTCGCCGTCTTTTGAAGACGAAGTCAGGAGCAAAGCAGTGTATAAACAGACAATAAATCGATCAGCTACCTTTCTATCGATTCTCTTAGATAAGGATGAGCTCACAAAAAAGAGTCACTCTTGGTCAGTTATCAACTCATTTACTAAATTAGAACCTCAATCATATCTCACGACCCATTTAAAATCATTTTTAAGGGACAGATTTATGTTGTTACGGTTTGGGAGATATCCCACAAAATATGGAATCCCGATATGGGAACGAAATTGGTCCTCACACAGCTGTAGGTTATGTGGCTTTTATGAAGAATCTTTTATGCACATTGTAACTATTTGCCCTCAGCTATTAGAAGAGAGGAAAGTTCTGTTGAAATCCATCTTTAACGAATTAGGGGTGAGAACATGTCGTCAAGCTATCATAACCTGTCTCACTGGGAATACGCCCCGTCTGATCCCAAAATTTGTAAAGTTCGTCCTCATCGCAGAAAAAAAGCTATTCTCTGATTGTGACACCCAACATCAGTCGCATGCCTAGATTATTATTAATGAATGGTTTTGTAGGATAATATTGTTAATCTCATTAATGTTAAAGGAAAATTTGCAATCCCAAAAATTGTTCCTAAAGTTTGGTGTATGGCCCCGAATCTGAAGTTCTAAAAGATTTTAAATGTTTACAGTAACTGGGAAAAAAACAACAAAAAAAAACAAACCTGAGGTTTCTAAAAGCTTTTAATTGCTCGTAGTAACTGGTAAAATCCTAATACTAAATAAATTATCTATATAGTGTAGGCCCGTTCTGACGACGAGAAATTATCCATTTTAATTAATAGCTCAGAACGTTTTTTAACTGTTAGACTATGCACAATTGCACTTTAATTGTCATTGCTAAATGTAAGACTCTGCACAAGTGCTTCTAACCATTGCTGCTAACCGTAAGATATTGCACAGGTACACTTTATTTAGTACATCTTAATTTTTGAAACACCAATGTATGTATTCCAAAATTGGGGGAAGGGTAGGCAGTCCCCTTGAGAAGGTTTTTATCTTCCATTTGGAGAAATGCTTTTTGCGATTGGTGCGAAATATGAAACAATTTTAAAATGTACCTCGATATTACTCGTATTATATTGTATTACATGTGCCTTTGTTTTTTTTATAGTTGCAATTTTAGATAGATTGATTTGGTTTAATTAAGTGCACTCTTATTATTGCTGTTAGATGCAAGACACTGTACAAATGCACTTTACCAATTGCACCTCAACTATGGTATATTGAAATGTGAATTTTAAAAATTGAGGGTAGTGTGGTCGTTCCATTGTGAACATTTTAACTTTAATTTGAAGGGATATCTCCTGTGACTAGTATTGATTACCAATGTTCAACGATATTTCTCAACAAAATGTAGTATATGTGCTCTGTCGGCCAAAGATGTGATACTAGTTAATTTAATCAGGTGATAATTGGTATAATAGTGCTCATAACCCAATGTGTTTTTTATTCTTGTTTGTAATGGTTTTTATTAATCAACAAATAAAATAAAGTATTTCCCATCAGTCTGTAACCCGAGTGGCCTCAGGCTCACCCATATCCCCTTTCCACTATCATGCCACAGGGCCTATCCAGGACTCCCTCAGAAATACAAACACCCCTGACCACATGCTGGGCCTGGACCAAACTACAACGCAACCTGGGCTTTGATCTCCTGTACTCTCCACTCATTCCACTCCCCGACAATCCCTGGCTTCCAATGATGATGGAAGCGCTGGCTAAGCAGACTTTGGCCGCGTGTCAGCTCTGCAGACTGGGCGACCTCTTCGTGGATGCCAGGCTACGAACTGTAGCCTCTGTCTCAGATGGGCAAGTGCCATATATGGACAGATTCCTTTTACACAGACATCACAATACCATTCGCACCACACTCCCATCTTCTTCCGCAGAGCCGTTGAACTTCCCACCGCTCACCATGGTCATTACGACCCCGAGTGGTGCCCACTTGATCTTCCGACTATATCACTCATTGCTATTGCTGAGGCCTGTGATGGGAGTGAGGGCTGGGTTGCCCGCTACCGGATGCTGCCTGGCTCTGCAGTTGTGAACAGACACGTGTTGTATCCAACAATCACAGTCATAAATTACTACACTTTAAATATTTACACAGGGCACACACTACCCCTCATCTCATTGCAAAAATCGACCCCACCAAATCACACTGCTACTCTAGATTCGCAACGGAACATGCCGACTTCTCACATCTAACAGTCCAAATGACAAGAACCTGATGCGCCAATCAGTCGCACTGCTTTGTGGGGGAATAGATCCTCACAATAAACAAATATGCATCATGTACTCCAAAATTCAATTCAAGTTTTAATCCACCATTTGTGTTGTAGTATTTATTCCAAACTTCATCCATCAATTTACTTGCACTGCGAAGACAGCGTGTCCCTTCTGAACATCATCGTAATAAGGCTCTATGTAAGAATACATTCCGCTTTCTAGAGTAGATGGCTTAAGAAGACAAGTGAACTAACTGTAAACAGATTTCCTCAAGATCTGTAATTTATCACATCTGATTTTCAAATTACAATTTAAAAATCTTTATCTGAGGTTTTCTGGGTTTGTTGCCACAGATAGATGTGCTTGATGGATGATGAGGTTGGTGCTTACCATTCCAGATCATTTAAACTTTCCTGAATTAATTCTCTCAGAACCACTAATTCTGACAGAACCGCTATACTGTATTGATACAGGTAATGCGTAAAACAGGCAAGGGCTTCCCCATAGACAGTCATTGTTAGAAATTACATCATCGAACAGGCAGCTGATGAGAAGCCAACATCATTGATTGTGAATGCTAACCGCTGTGGCTCCCCTGTGTCCAGTTCCTCCTCTTTTAGGTACCGCAGCCATGCTTCATTTACAATTTGCCCTAACATTGTTCAACTAGTCCCCATTCAGTCAGATGTCACCCAAGTAGGTCACATCTATTATTGAAAGCATGGATGCAAATGCTGGAGATGATATTAAAAATGGACAGTAGCCCAAGTTGCATGTCTTGTTTGTTAGGTGCGTGTCACAATGAATAAAGAGCCATTCACAGTGCACGCCTTATCCTGCACTGAAGGCTGTAGGCATCAATAGCTAAGTGCTAGTCCCTGTAAGCATGATTGCAGCTTGTGTGCCCACCTCGAAATTGCCATTTCATTTTTGCACCAAGGCTAGTGACTGCTGGACAGTGATGTAATGAAACATAAAGGGGGACCCATGAAAGGTGCATTAAGAATGCCAGCGCCCCCCCAGGATATTCCTGTTTTTGCAATTGTCTTATGCACCCTCTGAGTCTATATACAGGAGAGTAGGTTTCAATTGTGCAGCAGGTGCAGGTCCACCATGTCCGCCGGGGTGTATGGTGAAAGCATATGTAATGATATAGGCAGCCACGTTTAAATATGGCACATTACAACGCGATGTAATACATTGCGGTCATTACAACAACCGCGTTGTTAGTACGCAATGTATTACATCGCAAGTCTTTACAACGACTTCCACTAGGGGGCGCACTGGACTTAGGAATAGTATTATTTACTATTCCTACTCCAGTTTGCGCAACAGTATGGAAGGTGTTGGAAATTTATTTCCAATACCCCAGCGCCCCCTAGTGGAATTCGTTGTAAAGACTTGCGATGTCATTTCATCGCGTACTAACAACGCGGTCGTTGTAACGACCGCATTATAAAGGTATCACGGTGTAATGACCACGTTGTAAAGGTCGTTTCCCCCGCGTAGTACCCTGTGGCCCAGGAGTGCCACAGGGTACTATGCGACTGCCTATATCATTACTTATGATTTCACCACACACCCCGGCATCAATGTACATGAAACCTTTTAGAAAGCATTTCACCCTTTATCTTATTGTACTCACACGTGAGTGAGTCCCCCTGTTTCATAGTGAGCCATAGAAGTCATCCCTGAAAGCATCATTCAGACCAGCAGCTAAGGCATCGGTTATGGCACCTGCAGCAGAGATGTTTGTGTGCCCAGTAAATCTCAGTGAATGATTGTAATCGTAAGATAACTCTGGCCATTAACATATTTGTTGGAGAGATATGTGGTTTGTCTAATCCCAGTTTTGAATTAAAGTAGCATAGAGGGCTAAGGTGTTTCCTGCAAAGTACATCATGTAACATGCAGATGACCAATTTTTATTTTAAGCAGATAGGTAAGTGGGTTACTACTTTTGCCTATCAACACAGAGATCCTATGTTACTTGCAGTTCATAAATTGTAATCCTTCCAGTATAGCACAGTGAGCTATGAAGGACACATGACTCCTACACCTTGTAACCCTCAGTGCCTGATGCAACACATACTGGACATTGATTTACACACTTGTATGATGTATTGTCAATGTGAAAGAGTAGTGTAAAGTGATGCTGCTTGCACCTCTAAAGCCATTACTGACCCTCACCTGCATCCAACTATTCCATGGTAATGTGATATCGTCTCTCACCCTACCCCACGAGAAGCGTACAAAATCCAACCTGTAGATGCTGCAAAAGCCTCAAGCTTTTTTTTGTTTTCTTTGGTCTAGGTTACCCTTTCATGCCTGATTTATGGTACAGTTCCAGGGGTTACTCTCATATCCTGAGTCCGTCCCTCAAATGGTTGCCTGCCTCTGCTTTTCAGGACTTAAAGAGGTGGGAATGTTTCAGAACTGTCTCCTATCCTTAGGCATTGACAGCTTGCACAATGTGGATGCATGCAGTGCGTCTCTGACTTTCGCCTTCCCCCTGCATCTGACTGGATGCAGGTGAGAGTACATGTTTGATAACGTCAAGAAACTGTGAGTAAAAATGATGCCAGGATTGGAGCATGCATAAGGTAATGGCAATGTTGCACTTGACATTTCTATATTTTTATATCCCCATTACCTGGTTCAGCATTCACATTCTTCACTGCAGTAAAGAAAATTACATACAGCACTTCAGTAGGGTTGACACGTTCGCAATCTGCCATGTCTCTGAGGCTCTATCTTACCACACAGTAAGTTGGATTTCTGGCACAACAAAGGTCTGTTTGGGAAGTTATGAATGAATTTTGTATTGGAAACATTATCTACATGGAGACAGCTGTGGAGTTATATTACTGAGAAACATACACACTGCAGTCCCCTCTGGCTTTACTGTGGGCATCTGATTTTGCTGCAAATATGGAATTAAAAGCTGCTTTAACTTTGTTTAAGCTGTTCAGGGGGTTTCTGCTGTGTATCCAATGGACACCAGTCGCACAGTTTACTTCCTATTTTAATTTTCCACAGGCACCAAGAAGGAAGTCAGCAGATAGTTTAATGACAGGCAGGAGAGAGGGAACCAGCAGAAAGGTTTTCTCCAGGCACCAGAGGAAATCAGCAGATAGTTTGTCAAGCACACAGGGGGAAATCAGCAGATAGCTTATTAACCGGAATGACAGGCAGCAGAGAGGAAACCAGCAGAAACGTTTTTGGCAGGCACCAGAGGAAATCAGCAGATAGTTTGACAAGCACCAGGGAGGAAATCAGCAGATAGATTATCAACAGGAACAAAAGAGGAACTCAGCAGGAAGGTTGTCTCCAGGTTCCAGAGGAACTCGGCAGATAGTTTAACAGGAGGCACCATTTATTAAATCAGCTGAAAGTTCATTACCCATCGCTAAAAAGGAACTTGAAGTACAGTTGCAAGTCCATATCACAAGTGATAGACAAAGAACAACTAACTACTGCTACTTGGTTGTACATGATGACATTTCTTGTTAGTATATCTACAGATGTTATATAATCTACGTGGGGGTTCTCTGTTAGATGATAAATCTATAATCTAGTTTCTGCTTTCTTTGTACTGTTCATTTTATTGAATGCCAAAATGAACACAGCCAGCAGTTTACTCACAAAACCATTTTGGGAATGACGCACAAAGATAAACTTCGGGTGAACGGTCTAGGATCTGATAAACCTGAAATAAACATTGAACAATGTGCAAAAAAACAGGGGAAGGGTAATACATGCAGGTTTCCACGAACCTGGTTTGATAAAATGGAATGACCAACTACCAGCTCTTCTAAGAATGCTTTGTTCTGTTGCCCTTGCTTGCTATTTGGGGGTGAAGATAGCTGGATAACAACAGGAGTTACTGATCATAAACATCTGGCAGAAAAAATAAAGAGGCACGATTCCAGTGAATCCCACTTGACCAAAGTATTAAAGTTATCTTTGTTTGGAAAATAAAATATTGCACTGCAGTTAAATGCAGCTTACCGCAAGGGAGTAATCAAACATAATGAGGAGATTGATAAGAACCGGTATATATTATCCAAATAGATTGAATGACTTAAATTTTGTGGAGCTTTTGAATTGGCATTGCAGGGCCACAGTGAAACGAAAGACTCCCTAAATCCAGGAGTCTTCAGAGGGCTGGTTGATTTTGTGTCCAGTATAGACGTGAAATGGAAGCACACTTGAAAAGTGCAACTGTGTTTAAAGGCACCTCTATGACAATCCAGAATGAGTTGCTTGACTGTATGCCGGAGGAAACCAAATAAACTGTTGTACAGCAATTAAGAAGCACTGATTACCTAGCTATCCAGGCTGATGATACAAATGATGTCTCTACCAAGACGCAGTCAGTACTTGTTTTCCGCTACATTTATGGCAATTTCAAGGTAGTGGAAAGATTTTATTGCTTTTTGAATCTTAAAGATTCATCTGCAGATACAATTTCAGCATCTATTCTTAATTAACTTAACCTTATTTTCCAGAGCATTATGGTAAAGAGATGTGAATTGCTCAGAGCTATGATGGTGCAAGTGTCATGCGCTGTGTAGGAGAGTAGGATCTGCTTCACATGGGTACCCCCACTTTTTGCTGATGCTTCACTGTTTTTTGACCTTAGTCTGGCTGGGGCCCTGCTAATCAGAACCCCAGCCTAGCTGCTTCCTCTCTAAAATGGATTCCATGTGCCTTAGGCACATCTGTGATTGGATTCTGGAGTGCCCTTATAAGTCCCTAGTATATGGTATACTATGTATCCAGGGCATAGGTACTCCAGAGGCCTACCAGGGGCTGAAGCATGTATTATGCCACCCCTGGGAGGCCCTCCAAAATGACACCACAGGTCTGCTACTGCAGCCTGGGTAAGGGGGTGCATGCACCCCTCACAGCGATATAAGCTACCTATATCACTACCATTGCACACACATATAAACCTATAAGTCACTCCTATGGCAGGCTTTAACAATCCTGAAGGCAGAGTGCTTGGTTTTTATGTGAGAGGGTGCCCCTGCATGAGCAGAGCCCCTCTGCAGTGTTCGGAGTAAATCCTCTGATGCTGTTTGTGGTACAGCCTGACCATATACTCTTAAGTGCATTATATCCTCGCGGTAGAATGCTAACTTTGGACTGGCTGCACCAAAACATGTCGTGTTTGGTGTCAAACACCTTGGAATACTACCCCCCGCCAGTCCTGGTGGCAGGGGTAGCATTCCACCCTTCTAGAGGGAGAGACATGTACACACCGGCATACCCGGTATCATCTTTCCAGAGCCCTGGCATCACAAAATGGATGCCGCTGCCACAGACACGGGTCTGTCCTCCTGCTGCTGACCGAAACTCCGGCAGGGGAGGCCTGGACAATAGGTTTCCTGTCGCAGGGAGGTGTAACCACCTCCCCAGACAGGATAATGTGTAATGGGGCTGGGCGGGAGCACTCCCTGGTGCTTTGAAGACCAGCACTGGGGCACATTTGGTGTCCCTGTGCATAGTCCAGTTCAAACTGGTTGCAGGGGCTACCTGCCCCATCTCTGGCGCGAAACTGGACAAAGGGAATGGGTGTAACCACCCCTCTTCCCTGACCCTCCCAGAGTATGTCCAACCCCCTACCTTAGTATAAGTATGGGACCCCAGTCCTTAGGACTTTAGATTACCCTGGACGAAACTCTGAAGCCGAATCCTGGACCTTCGACTCTCTACTTGAAGATTAGAGGACTGAAGAATCTCCCTTGGGGTCAAGGAGTGACTCCCCTGCTTGGCAGGCACCTAAGAAGCAATTGTCCGGTCTGCATTGCTGAAGCTCCCGCCGGACGCCGAAGTCTTTGCAACACCAGAGGTAGATTTCCAGACTTCCCCAAGGCTGCCCTGAGACCCCAGCAAAGCTGAGGCACGTAGCTGTTATGGGTAACGTGGAACCGTGACCCCTGGACACCGAGAACTTTTGCAAGTGCATCCTCTTCCTGGCCTCCCATGAAGTTGTGCTTTGGGCTCCGAGTAGCCCCCGCCTCCAGCACCGACTGCACTGAAGATCACTGGCCTCCACTCCACGAGTGTCATGTGAGCCAGCTCCGAGTGTGTCCACTCGAGGCTCCTTCGCGGTCGCTAGTCCGTTGACTAGTGGGCCCTCCCAAAGGCAACTCTTCTTCTGCTTGGGCTTTCCTGGTTGCTCCAGACGTGCCCTGACTTACCCTTGCTGGGTGGGTCTGCATCAACATCCTTTCTTTGTTTCCACGTGACTTGCCATTGCCAAGGCTTGTTGGGTCCAATCCGGTCGCCAACACCGCAGCAATCGACAGACGTCGTGGGACAGCTCGAATCCAGCTCCTGGTTGTCGTTGACGCCTCCTGGACCTCGTGGCTGAAGAGTCAAGATGACTGTCAACCTACCTGAAGCACCCGACATCGGTGGGCATCTGCTCATCGCCTTCCTGGTCACTGGCTAGTGACCCAGACTCTGTCCCCTCTGCTTTCAGGTTCTTCAGATCTTCGATCCACTCTTGGATCCACCCGAACACTTTCGACTTGGTCGCCAGCAGCCCGCTGCAGCAGATTGCCATTGAAAACGACGACGAAACCCAACGCCAAAAGACACCTATGCCCCCGGCTCCCCTGGGTGAGGTAACTCGAGTACTCCGGTGCTCCCGTGGGTATTGACTCTAGAACTGCCTAGTTCTAAAGGGGTTTGCTCCAAGTCCTCCTCTAAGTGTCCTTTCCTTTTAAAAATCCAACCGCGACTTTCCCCATAGCAGTTAACGGTGGCTCGCGGCTGTGTTCTCACACTGCAAGCGTCCCCCGTGGGTCCCCTGTATCACTACCTTGGGTGGTTCCTTGGGGTCCAAGCACTTCTACAGGCTTTAGGCCTTGTGTCTAGCTCAGTCGTGGTTCTTATACCACTTTTTTGGTATCTGGTTTGGTAAGCCCCTAGGGCTCAAACGTGTATTTGTGCTATTACTGTTGATAACTGACTTGTAACGTATGTACTTGAACTCTAGCCTCATAAAGAGACTAGAGGGGTGTGTTTAAGACTAAATACATATATTTTATATATATACCTGGTGTGGTCCTCTTTCATTTGGTCACTCAAGAGATTATAGACTGGTAAAATAAGCTGCTTTACATTCCTTCAAGACTTAGCCTGAAGGCTGCTCTCCATAGCTACCACTAGGATAGCTTTCACAAAAGGTTGTCTTTAACCTATCTCCATAAGGGGTTGTTTGGACTGGTACAAGGTGCCCACTTTAATTAGTGGACAGCATATACCAGGCCAACTTCTCACACGCTGTGCCTCCGGTGGGGTTTAAAAAAAATCAGAGACATCTACCCAAATGCAAACTATGTCTACTGCTATGCCCACCAACTAAATCTAATCATGGAACAGGCTGCATCAAAAATATCTAGAGTTAGAATTTTCTTTAAAGAGTTGGGTGGCATTACTGGCTTTTTTCCCCATTCCCCAAAACGGACTTAAGTGCTTGAACAGATAGTGGCAAAAAGAACAGCAAAAGGGTCTACAACTTGCTTTAACTTCAACATCCGAGCTATCAATATAATTCACAAACACAGAGATGACCTCGTAGAATGCATGAAATCTATTACAGAAGACCGCACATTTGATTCTACTTCACTATGTGAAGCAAAGGGCTTTACCAGAACTCTGGAAGACAGGGAGTTTATTTTCTTATTTTTTTGTTCCATGACAACATGCCTAATGTCATTATTTTGTACAATTAATTACAAAAACGAGACATTAATATTGTATTTTTACAAAAGGCAACTTCAGACTTTGTGATCACTATCAACAAGGTATGGGAATACATTAACAATTTGGATTCTAAATTGCCACATGATTCTCGATATACAAACCGCAAACTGCAGATAAGTACCATCATTCAGGAGGGAAAGGAAATATGTGACATTATTGTGATGCATTCCAGGGAGCGCTTTGCATTTACAAGGCATCTAGTCAGTGAAACACCAGTGCATAGTGACCTCTTTCAAAACCAGAGCAAATGTTTTCCTACTGCAGCTCTCACTGAAACAGTGGAAGTATATCCAATGCTAAACAAGTGAAGATTACACACTGTACTATCAATCCTGTATGGAAGACAGGACTCTCAGCACGCTACAGGCGGTGCCATGGCTTTATATGTATTTTTATGTCAAAACAACTTACAGAATTCTTTTTCTGAGACTCTTTAGTTATTGAGAATTGTCACTGCAATGGCGTAGAGTGGCCGGGGCCTACTGGGTGTGGGGCCCAATTGCATTGCAAGAGTTGAGGGGTCAGGTCACCTCTGTATGGACTGAGATTGCTTGGGATAGGGGGCCCCCAGTCTAGGCATCTGACTGCGGATCACAGAGGCCTTTTTTCATGGGTAGAGTTAGTCGCTCCTAATGGCACTGGTGGAAGGGACATCCCTGAGAGCTGAACTGTGCACTTCAAAGATTGAGGTCCTAGTGCCCCTCATTGGCGATGGTGAAGTTCGATGGCCAGGCCCTGTGATCAGGAGTGATAAAGGGGGCCACTCCCGAATCAGTCTCAAAATTATACCTGGAACAGTTTGAGCTCTGCCGCTAGTACAGATTCTCAAACCACCTGATCTCTGAACCCCACACAGACATTGGTACTAAATTGGGAAAGCTAAAGAATAGACAAGGGGCCACGCAGTCTGAGTTGAGGGATCTCTCACTGGCCTCCTCTGGGTCCAAGGAGGACGTGAGTGGTACCGTTTAACAGTGTGCTGTAAACTCTGCTCCGTGGGCGGAGTTTACAGAGTTTTTGCAACTCCATTCTCCGCTTTGAGGGCGGAGTTTGACAAAAACTCCATCAACCCCTGTTGCGTGGCGGAGTTTTACCTGCACCCTTACTATTTAAAAAACATAATACTGATATGGTAGTGCCTGATCCTAATATGGCGGCAGAGAAGGCATTGCAACTCATTGGTTGACTTATGCAGGTCGGGGTATGTTCTGCCAGCCAAGCGTGTCCTTTCTCAGCTACTCCCCCTGGGCCTGGGCTGGCTTCCGGCTTTCTGGCGTTTCTGCTGTTGTTGGTTGGTGGGGAGGTGGCATTGTCACTGGTCAGAACTGGAAGAAGTCATCATTTCCGTGCTGCATGCTCCCCTGGCCGTTTGCCTGTCTGAGTTTGCAAGTGTCCCTGTGTGCTCGAGCAACAAGAGGAGAGAAGAGTGGAAACCCAACCACCGTCATGACACTAACCTGTGAGTACTGCACCTCTCGCTTAAAAGCATAGAAATTCTTGTTAAGGGTCGTGACCCCCTCCTCATTCCAGCACATATGTGCCATTTGCTTTGCTCCTCTCTAATCAGAGAAGATATTGACCTAGTATTGAACTGACATCAAGACTGTCCCATCTAACCTAATACTACGCATTCACATGGAACACCGCGTAATGCTGCGGAGCCTTTCCACAGCTACGCGAAATTCTGCGGAGTGCAACTCAGCATGCTCCACCCACCCCTGGTACCATTGACATCTGGATTCACACTCACTTAGACAAAGTGCTGGCCGCCATAGCGGACATGAAGACTACATTGCAACAAGACATTGGCGAGGTGTCCGTGGGCCTAGGCTTATTGCAAGCAGAACACAGTAAACTGGTGGATCGAGTTAAAGTTGTGGAACTTTCGGTGAGTGAACTCAAACAGGAACAACAGGTATGAACTCGTAGCTAGGGTGTCTACTCTTGAAAGGCGGGCTGAAGATGCAGAGGGCTGCAAGCGGGGCAATTATATTTGAGTGGTGGGAATTCCTGGGGGGACAGAGAGTAAGGACATGGTATATTTCCTGGAGGGCTTGCCCTGCGACACAGTTGCTCCAGGCCAGCTCACACAGTTCTTTGCCCTTGAGAGGGCGCATTGAGTACCAGCCTGCCCTTTGGGATCGGGGCGGCCCCCACGCCCGTGGTGGTGCGGGTCCTTCATTATAGAGATCGAATCATTATCCTCCAAAAAGCCAGTGCAAATGGTCCTTTCACGATGGAAAACAGCACGGTATTAGTGTTTCCTGAATTTATCACTAAGGTACAGGCACAGCATGCAACATTCCTGGAAGCCAACAAGGCCCTCCGCGAAGAGTACTCATTAATGTTCCCTGCTAAGCTCCGGATCACCCTCGATGGCAGCAATCACTTCTGTGACACCCCAGAGGCTGTGTAGACCTGGTTGAGGCCTACAAAGCGGGATCTCCAATCCCGCAGCCAAGAGCTGGGCCTGGGACTGCAAACCGGAAAACGAGGAAGAGACTCAGATTCATCAACCAAGAAGACCCCCTTGATGAAACCCTCATCTTCCCAAATGGAACGTGAACAAAAAGCAGCGTTACAAGCCGTGGCAGAGATAATGTCGATGAAGCAATCTGATATTGCACAGAACACTGGTATCTAAGACCATGCAGGGCTTTAGAGATTGAGTGGAACACTGGGGCCTCACAGATATCTGGAGAGTGCAACATGGTCTAGCAAGGGATTTTTCTTATTTCTCTCATCTATACAGCCTATACAGTCATTTAGATATATTTGTTTGCTCGACCCACCTCAGTCCAGCGGTGACTAATACTGAGTATTTAGGGCGTACATTATCAGATCAGAGACCACTGCTTCTGACGTTCTGCCCTTTAGCTGAACACACAGTGACTCCTTCATGGAACCTTAACCAAACCTTGTTAGAAGATGCATGTTTTAGAGACTCTTTACAGAGGGCCATCTCTGACTATTTCCAATTTAACCAGGGCATGGCTAGTACCCTGCTTATTGAATGTGACGTCTTTAAAGTGGTGGTGGGAGGCCATTGTTTGGGACAAACTGTTGGGGTGCGAAGAGAACACAAGGAACAGTTTACATGATCTACTTAATAAACTAGGTTCTGTAACTCCCACTCAGATGCTCTACCCAGAGTGGTAAATACAATGCTGCTTTAGAGCATTTAAGATGCCTGGACTTACGAGTGTATCAGGCAATGGCACATGAGGAGGGAGCCAGATCAGGCAGACTTCTGGGGTGGCTGATGTGACCAGAGACTAAAGACATGCCTATCACTCAGATCCTAAAAGAGGATGGGACTAAACTACATTCACCCAGGGCCATCAATGCAACATTCTGTACATATTACGAAGCACTTTACAAGGACCCAGGGGCGCCGTCATCTGAGGAGCTGGAGATGTTCTTGGCACCACTGCAGCTGAGGACGCTTGACCCGGCCGTGAGGGAAGAGTTGGGAGGGCCCGTAACAGTTCAGCAAATGCGTTTGGCCATCAAGGAGATCGATTAGCCACAGAGTTTTACTCTGCCTTTGGATCCACTCTGGCCCCTAGGTTAGAGAAGCTGAATGCGGAATCATTACGTATGGGGTCGCTGCCAGACTCCTTTAAGGAAGCACTAGTGGTCCTCCTTCCAAAATCAAAATCTCCTATTGCGCGCCCATCCGAGTACAGTCCCTTCTCCATGTTAAACATGGATTTTAAGATTCTTAGCGAAGGCCTAGCTATGAGATTGCTTCCGTTCATGCTGGGCCTCATACATGACGATCAAAATGGATCTATACCGACTAGGTCCACATCTGGTAACCTCCGCCGACTCTTTCATATCATCCATCACCACAAAATTGAACTCCATCCAGATGCTTTAGTAATGTCAGTTGATCTAGAGAAGGCATTTAATTCAGTAAGATGGGACTTTTCCATGCGGTCTTGAAGCAGATGGGTTTGGGTGAGGGATGGCTTAGATGGGTATACCTGTTATACACCCGCCCCACGGCACGGGTCAGGATGGGTGGAGTCATTTCAGCATCATATGGCGTTCATTGAGGCACCAGGCTAGGGTGTCCGCTATCCCCCCTATTGTTTGCTTCAGCCATTGAACCGCTGGCGGAGTGCTTCTGACAGAAGGGTGTCGGTCACGGTCTACTCCTAAAGGGAAAAGAACATACATCCTTATACGCGGATGACTTATTATTATATTTGGGTGATGAACGTCTGGAGGTGGCTCATGGTTTGAAGCTCTTGGAGGGGTTGTCGGAATTAGCGGGCCTCAAGATAAATAAATCGAAGACTCATATTTTCTCCGTGATATGTGGGAGACAGCAGCTGGCTGATTTTCCAACTGAGCTTGCCTGGTCTTCAGGAAGGCAGCCTGGGGCCAGTATTGAGATTTCTAAGGGCCAGCGTACAGTTCTGGCACTCTCTGAAGTTGCCGGTAATGGCTTGCATTGCCTTGTCCAAGATGATCATGCTTCCGAGGCTCTTATATTTCTTTTTGAGCCTCACCGTAGTGGTGTCACACATTTGGTTCAGGGGCTTGGACACCCTACTTTGAGAGTTAATCTGGGATGGCAGGCAGAATAGAGTCTCTCTGGCGGTACTCAGGAGGGCTCCAGAAGATTGGGGGATTGGGAGCATCCGATTTTGAGTTATACTATCTGGCCATCCAACTCCATTGGCTGGCACAATGGTTAGAAGGTAGAGGACTTGAGACACTTGGCCCTATTGGCTTAGTAGATATCCAGGGACTGCTGTTGGCAAAGCTCCTCCATCCAAAAGTGGTTATCCCCACACCGGAAGTTCTGTTGCAGGCGACGCTGATATATTGATGGAGATGCCTTGAGTGTATGTCCAGAACCCCTCTCTACACACCAGACTTGCCTTTGGTAGGGCTCCCACATGGTGATACCCTTTCCCCATTCACAAGAGGTCAATTGGATGACTGGACGACAGCTGGCATCATTACGGTGTGTTACTGTTTTCACCAGGGGGAACTCATCTGACTGGATGATTTCCTGACCCAATATGATCTGCCCACCGGCTAACTTTTGAACTATCATGCCTTGGTTAGAACATCTGGAGACTTATGGTCCGAAGGCAGGCAGGAACCCAAGACTCATGGTGTCCTCCAGGCACTGGTGACCCTAGTGGCGGCACGCCATCTGGTGAAGTGGCTCTATAAAGCTCAACTAGAAATGATTACAAAGCCCTTAGATCAGACTTGGAAAAGGTGAGGAGCACTGTTGAATAGGGAGCTGACAGATATCGAATGGCCCAGAGTAATGGGAAGCCCCAAACGTGTCTCTAAGAATACTAAATTTAAGCTCATCCAATTCAATTATTTATATATGACCTATCTGACCCTGAAGGACTGCAGGTTATGCACGGGGTGACGAACGGTGTCCTAGATGTGGGGAACCAGACGTAGGGTTTGCACACTCGGCTTGGAAATGCCCCGGCCTACAGGGCTTTTGGGTTACAGTGGTAACTGTAATTAACAGGGTATTGGCTTGCTTGCCCCCCTGTATGGCAGAGGTTTGCCTCTTGCGTTTGTTTCCTAGACCCAAGGCTAATAAAGTGGGTTCCAGGTTTGTAGACCTCGCTTTGGTCCTTGCAAGGAGACGTGTCACGATGAAATGGATGGCAGGGACTGGCCCCGCAGTGGCAGCTTGGGAACGAGATGTTAATATATGGGCCAAAGCCGAACAGAGGGCATTTATGAGAGATGGCGCCCGAGCAGTGTGCTGTCGCACATTGGCAGGGCTCTGGGCGGAAGTGTTGAGCACTTGGGATAATAGGGGAGATGACACCACTGGGGATAGCGCAAATGAGACACAACGAGACAAGCAGTGTGTGGAACCCCCTTGAGGCACATCACTTATTTATTGCAATGTAAATTAGAAAAGAGATTACCTAGATGCACAGGCCCTGATCCCCCCAGACACTCACACTACATAAATTCATGATCAAGGAACCACCCCCTTTAGAAGAAAAAAGGGTACTTAAGACATGCCTTCAAGTAAGATCCTCTGGACGACACTGTTCTAACTTTTAGTAGTTATTTGTTTTGTGTAACTTGATTATTATTTAACTAATATGTCTGTAGCAAGGCTGCCACTATGATTCCCTGGGGCTCCTAATAGGGTAGAGCAGTAGGAAATCTAATTGAGGATATTACCACAAGGGAGATTAGACAATGTCAGACAAAGTTCTTGCATATCATTAGAGACCTATTACATACTGGGTTGAGAAACATATGGGCCACTGGTTAGATTTGTTTCGGTGTTCAGATCATAAGTACTAATGAGATGTATGACCTCGCTCCTTTTTCTTATTATGTAAAGGTTAACATTGAAAAAAGAATGTAAAAGTAATGAAGAGAAACCTGAAGTCTATGTACCACAATACTTGTTGCTCTCACTAATATGTCTATGTTTGTGTGTAGGAATGCCAATAAAGACATATTAAAAAAAAAGAATTGTCATTACTACACCTATGACAACATCTGAGGCTGAAAGATGCTTTTCACACAGAAGAGGATCAAAACATTTTTAAGAAACACAATGACCCAATCTCGACTAAATGCATTAGTCATGCTGTCAATGGAAAGGGAATTAATAAATCAGATTCCAGAATTCAACAAAAGAACTATTGAAAAGTTTGCTCACATTAAAGGACGGCGTGCAATCTTTCTGTATGAACAGAAACCTTGGAAATACATGTAGTGTTGTGAATCATTGGTCCTAGCGCATAAAGTTTTGGTTTACTTTCTATTGCAAGTAACATTAAAGAATACTGTAGGAACCTTGTATGAAAGTAAGTGCACCATGTATTCAATGTAGGTTTCAGTATCTTGCATCACCTGAGAGGAATTCAGACTTACTTATTCTTACAAAGCCACATAAGCTTGTATTGTTTCAGGATATTAGTTAATGCACCTCTCTCTCAACCTTTTTCAAAGTTCCCCAGAAAATGTGGCCCAGTTTTGTAAATATCCTACACTCTGGCAAGCTTTGGACTAACTTAAACTCTAGCAAGACAGACTGTGATCATGTACATTCCATGACATACTTAAGGATGGTGCATACAGGGCAACAATCAGCCTTGTAAGAAATAATGTTTTATTATGTTTATTGGTCTCATCTTTCCTGAGAGTATTATAGTCCTGTTTTGCAAACATTAGCTGTACAGAAATGTCCTTTAGGAGAAGGGATTTTCTTCTGGCTATCCTTGATGAAGCTGTAGTTGCTCGCTCTTTTCCTAAATGCAAACTCATACACTGTAATGTTTGCTGTGCTGGTAGAGGACTGTAGAATCCTAGACATAGTTTTTTTAACCATATCTATGACTGAGCATCAAATGGACTGATACTGAGTGAATTTGTTAATAATATTACTTACTTTATAATGATGGGCTTCATTTCCGAATGATATGGTTTAATATCCTTATCCACTGAAGAGCAGAAAGATTTGACACCATTGCATATCTTTATATCTACACATGACGCATCACCTCAAACTTGATTGCTCAACGCATTGTAAAAAAGTTCAAACAATTATATATAGGTTGCAGAACTGCATGTTGATCAAGTGCATTAGTTTAGCAGAATCTGATTCTAATCGCCATCTGCAGTGATACAAAATCTATAAGGGTGACCTTAAATTTTCATGAAAGGCGTCTGAATGTTGTCTCAGTTAAGATTGATAAATGATATAACAATGTTTGTTTGTATGTTGGCACATGTAGAATTATCTACTAGTAAGATTTTGTGATGGCTTCATGGGTGTAAGATAATATGAATGTGTAAACCCATACAACTTTGAGAAAGTTATGTTTCTTCTTTGCACCAATACATACTTCATTTAATTATTTATATACGTTTTCTAAATTACTGGTTAACCAAAGTCCTTATCAGAGATGTACAAAGTATATAACGTTAAAGTATATAAACTTATTTTTTGAATATTAAGCCTTCCCTACACAAAGATTTTGGTCTTCTTTCTCTAAAAATGATTTTTTAAACAAATGTAACCATATTTGGTTGTTTAAATGTAAATCTATATAAAGTATTCTACATTACTCGTTGGTCAACTGGCTTTGGGGTCATGGATATTTACTTTTTGTTTTTCAACTGTAAAGCTACCCAGATCGAAGTTTGGTTGACTTTCTATAAGATGTTGTTTTTTTTTTTTTACTAATATTTCTTCTATCTGTAGCCAATTATATCATATGAAGATTTCATTCACCTCCTCTGCACATGGCTTTGAACAAATGATTCAGAAAAGAAACAGACATGCACTAAAGGTAGGTAAAACATTTTGGGGGAGAATTACAAACATTTTGCGCTGTGTTAGCGTCACTAAATTGACACTAACCAGCTCAAAATGTTTTTTTTGCTATTTACTTTCCAGTGCAAACCTTGTTTTGCGATGGAAAGCACCCTCAAAGTAGCGCAAAGCAGCGCGGAGGACTGCTTTACATTACTTAGCGCCAAGAGGGAGTTACAAGGGTGGAACATGGGCGTTCCCATGCAAACACCCATGCCTTTTGATGCAAAACCATATTTACAAAGATTTGTAGACATGGTTTTGCGCCAAAAGTTAACGCCCCTTTAAAGGAGGCGCTAACAGGAGAAATGCTTTAATTTCTCCGTGCTTCTCTGACTTTGCATGTGTGCTGCACTGTGCAGCATGCATATAAAGTTGGAAAAGCTTTCCATTGTGTCTAGGCATACTATTTTGTATAAGAAGGGTACCCTTCCTGTACAAAACCTATGCTAGACTCATACACACACCTTAGCGCTATGGCGCTAAGGTGTGTGCGTGGCGCAAGGCAGCTGTAATCAGCGTCGGCGCAAGGGAAAGGGGAGGAGAGAGCCGTATCTTTACAAATATGGTGCTCTCCTGCTCCTTCCCTGTCTCACAACGCAGCACAGCCTCGCGGAGTCTGCGCTGCATTGCGTGGAGATTTGGTCAATCTCCCCCTTTATGTGTTACATGTATATAATTTATCTCTGCATGTTTCTATGTGTTTTTAGTTAATGCGAGTTGCCTTTATGCATGATATTGAGTTTCAATATGTGAACACTAACCAATATATTATTCTATGGAATAGGTAGGCACATGACTCTGTTGGACCATCTTGAATGCCATTTTATCCCTCGCATGCACTGGCTCAGTAGACAGATACAACCTATTTATGCAACATCATCAAAATTAATTGTGATTATTAGCCCCTACCCATCCTATTAGCCTCCATACAAACATGTTGTGAGGGAGATACAAACCCTAAAACATCTTGCCTGTTGTACACTTCGCTAAAGAAGGAGGTCAGGCTTTCTAACAATCCAGGCCTATGTTCCTTTTGTTAAAAAAAATTGGGCTGAAAAATACAGCTTTTTATTCAATTGTTATGTAATAACGATTTGCACAGGAAATGGCAACTAACCTCCCCAAAAAATGCCAACCCCACCACCTGCCCCCGGGATCAAGCCCAGCCACACCACTCACAAGCCTCACCAGCCGCCACTGGAACACTTAGATCTATCAGCTGCTGGGTAACCATTTTTAGACAGAAAAGGGCTCTGAGGTATTTTTGAAGGCTCGGGAGAAGTGGCAGTCCAAGGAGGGCCTCCCCATATATCGGAGAGATGTTTTAGGTGCTCAATGTAGGGTGGAGGTATTGGACGCACATTATCTGGAGTTGCCCTAAAAAAAAATCTCTGGGCTGAGATTCAGGAATATTGCCTGCATACATTAGAGATTGAACACTCAATCAATACTCAAACAGGGGTTCTGGGTTATTCACCCAATGACAATAGAGTATTGCTGTAGAAGAAATATTTATTTGTAATCGTCCTAATGGCAAGGTCGATAATTCTTCAAAATTGGTGTTTGGAAGTGGTCCCTACCTTCCAACAATAGCAGTCTAAAATGTTTAAAATTAAGAGACTAAAATATTCTATAGGTCTGGTACCAGCCGCAGCCGCTGCAGATAAGAGCGGTGGGGCGGGGGGCCAGGTGAGGGGGGATTTCGAGAGACAACCCGGAGGGAAAATTAATTATTTATTTAATTTTCCCTCGTGCTCGTCTCTCGAAATCCCCCCTCACCTGGCCCCACCGCCCCACCGCTCTTACCTGCAGCGGCCGCGGCTGTCTGGCACAAATAAAACATTTCCGAGATTATGGGGTGCGTTGGGGCAGGGTGATGAGAGGTTTTCTCTCTCTGTGAATTTCTTGGGGTAAAAAGTACAATATCAGAATTAATTAATGTGATCACAGGGACAATGTGCAATACTAGGTTTACCATTGGCTGTAATCTATCACGCTTCTACTGAAAGTGGGCTATGTATAGTGCTTATTGCTATGATGTAAAGTTTGATGTAATCTGAACTGATGGTTTGTATGAACTCTTCCAATAACAAACATTAAAAAAAAAAAAATCACCAGTTATAGTTAGCAGAACTAGCAATAGCTTGCGTCCTGTCATGCCCTGCTTATGACCTCACATATTACATTACTCGTCACATGTTCTGTGACATCATTTATGACATCTCAAATGGCATCACTGATGGCATCATCCAAGCTTCTTTTGTAAACATTACTCTTAGCACATAAGGAGTGTGTTACTACTTACGTTTTGATCTTAGTAACTTGAATATTAATATCGACGACAGCCCACAGGAAGTAGCGACCCAATTTACCTGACTTCAGTCCTCTGGACGGCTCCTCTCCTGAGGACGTCCTCCTTCAGCAGCTGCACAAGGATTCCCAGTCCTGCGCTTCTCCTTCATGGAAACGAACCGCAGTACCTGTGGAAAGAGCGCAGGAAGTTTTATCTTCATTTCTGGCACAGAGCACATCACACTTTCTGCACTGGACTCCTTGGGGCACGCACAGCAAGGTAAAATAAACCTTTTTTAAAACAAACAAAAAAAGAACATTGTTGACATTGAAATATTCTTCCTGTGGAGATACTTTAGTTAGATTTTGTGTTAAATTTAGGAAGTTTCCCAAGAAAGCCGTATTTCTTGTAGAAGCAGTGCACAGAAAAGAGACTACAAGGCATTTAAAGAGGTGCACTGTAAATTGAAAAGTGGACTTAAACAATGTTGGTGAATAGAAACCCGAAAACTGCACCCTCTGCCTGAGTAGACACTGAGACTTTTTGGCGCAGTTGAAGAATTGAGGACTCCTTGCTCCCCTATTGTACAGGCTTGTTTTATTGGAGGAATCATATCATTATTGGTATATTAGTTGACATTTCACACATGCATGGTCAGATTCTGTATGTTGAGTAATATATTAACCTGTACAGAACTAATCATACCCCCTCCACACTGTGAGTCTCCTGATGTTCGACATCTTGTGTTTTTACTGGTATGCCCATGCTACATATGCAACTGAATGTTGTTAGCATGATATAAATGCAACTGATAAAGGAAATTTTGTGAATTACTCAAGAGAAGCCCTGAAATCCAAATTCTGAACCTGTCCCCCTCGCAGTCCTTGACACAGAGAAAACAGAAGCAGGACAAGAACCGGTGTTTCTTTTTTCTATTTTATCCAATACCCCTTCCCCTTAAAACCTAGCGGGAAGCATTGTACAACTTCAGTGCTGCGCCGTTAGTTCTCTCTGGGATGTGGGAAACGATGTTGCACCATCAGAACCACCTAGAGTTCAGGTGAGTGGCTCGCAATGCAGAGTCCTTAGGCCAACAATAACTAATTTCAGCAAATAGGAGGGGAGAAAGCAGACAGTTTGTGAAAGACCACCCTAAGGGCTTTCAGGTCTAACAGTATGCCTTATGGTCTCTGTGGGGCATATTAGCAACAACTTGCGATAATTATCTCAAACAGTGCTTAGCGCGATTTTTTTTATCGCCTACTATCGCTGGATTTTATCGTGGAGATAACGCAGTATTAACAACCTTTATCTCCACAGCGATAAACAATCCAGCGATAGCGGCAAATCCCATCTGTAACGTGAGTTTTCCAGCGATAAAAATCCTATCGCTAAGGGAAAACTCGCTAATAGGTAGGTGGGGTCGTAACCGTAGAATCCACCTCCCATAGACTATTATGGCTAAGTCAGGTTTCTACCAGGCGTAAAAACCAGCGCTAATCGCGGTTAGCGCACGTTTTTATCGCTCGCGGTTATTGCTAATAGGCGATAGCGATGTTAGCAACTGCTTTCAGTCGCTGTTAGGTTGGGAACGCCTACTTTGCATGTCATTAGCGATAAATATCGCTGACATGCAAAGCCGCACCCAAACCGCTCGCTATCACCTGAAAGCTGTCGCTAACACCTGTTAGCGACAGCTTGCTAATAGGGCGATAAAAAAATCGCCGCTTTGGCGGCAAAAAGTGCCGCTAAAGCGGCGATATTGCCCTTGCTAATATGCCCGTTTTTTGTTTTCTCCCACTTTACCCTATCTACTTTAGTATCTGCTTTTAACATGTATGCCAGCCTCCTTGTTGTGTCCTACTTTTTTCATATTTCATCATTTTCTGCAGTTGACTTCCTCCTGTTAGGTAGCTTTAGCCCCTCATTTTTAGCAGCCTATTCCTTGCCCCTCTGTTGTTAACAGAAGTTTATTTGTGACACAATGAGAAACATAGGCATAAGTATTCACGACATGTGGGTTGACAGAAGGCTTTATTGAGCAAGCAGTCCCAAAGGAGGGCTTGGATTTATCATCTCTTTAAATACAAGGGCTTCTAGAGGGTGTTGCCGGGCCGAGGACCAAGATGGCTGCTTGACCGTGAAGCTCCTGAGCCGCTGCCACTATCGTGCAACCTGACTCCATTTCCCGGCCACTGCTAGGACTGCCTGTGCGCCGTCCCCCTGCAGCTGCTGGACCGGTCCGCGTCGCGTTGATAGCCGTGGGTATAGTGTGGCGGCCTGTGGCGATCGCTGCCTGATGCGGCCCTCGGAGGCCCCGTGACGACAGTGGATCGCGGGCAAGCATTAGGGCGGGGCAGCAGTCGCGCTCGGTGGCCACTCTACAATTGAAGTTGGGGATCCTTCCATGGCCTCGCAGTGTTTCACATGGGATTGTGGCCCCGCGGCTGGCTGGGGGGAGTGCCCTGCTGTTTCCCATCTGCTTGATATCAGGCCGCTCTGGTTAGTCACTCTTTGCTCCGTATCTGCCTTAATGACTGTTGGCGCCCCTCTCTCTGTGGAAGCCGCTCCGGGCGGCTTTGGGCTGTGGACCTGATGTGGGCTCTACTATGTGGATTGGATGTGCATTAGACGACGACACTCACCTACACAGTGCCTCGCAGACGCCCATTGGCCCTGGGATCAGTGGCTGCCTGCCGCTGCTCCTTGCTGCCTGGGCGAACCCGAACAGCCTCCCCACTCCTACTTCATTAATCCTGCAATATCTGCTGCAGAGCCTTTTTCCTCACGGATGATCTTTGATTGCTGACTATCCTTCCTGCTGCTGCGCCCCTCCTCCTGTTGCTGGGATTTGCTTGCCCCTGATGGTCTATCTGCTCGATACTCACCTCTGTTAGTGACACCAGTTTGTTGGGTGACCTTGCACTACCTGCTAACCACATCTCTGACCCTCTTCCTCCTGCCCGATCATGGGGCCCGCTCACATTCCTTCCTGATGGGGCGCAGTGATCCCAAGCAGTGGCCACTTTCTTTTGATGCTACCAAGATCCCCAGTGTGGGGAGGATGAGGGCACCCGAAAGATACCCCCGGGACCCTCAGGGGCAGATGCCCTGCCTCTGGGGGTGCGCTGCGGCCATTATGGCCGAGTTGAAAACCAGCTTTAAGTCAATAGATGCACGCTTTGATATGCTTATGGCTCGCCTAGAGGGTATGCATGAACGACTTGGGTAGCATGAGACACGGATCAATGAAGCGGAGCAATGAGTATTTAACCTCATAGACACTGGACCCGCAACCGCCAATCAGCTTGAAAAGGCTGAGAGACTCCTCAAGACAGCGGCCACTAAAGCTAAACATTTGGAGGCACGGTCACGCCGAAACATTATCTGCAGAGCTGGTGTAGCGGAATCCACCAACACTGGTCACATTAACATCTATGTGGAGCATCTGCTTGAGGATCTCTTTGGCATGGAGACATTCTCGTCGGCGTTTGCAGTTGAGAGGGCCCACAGGACCGTGGCCCTGCAGGCGCTCCCTGACAATTCTTCTCGTGTGATTATCGGCAAGCTTCTCAATTATCGCGATCGGGACGCTGTTTTTCGCCTTGCCCGTGATAAAGGACCCATTTAACATCAGAGCATGACTCTATCTTGTTTTCCAAGTTTCACCCCAATGGTGCAAGAAGCGCGCCACAAATTTACTGATATTAAGCGCACACTCCAGAAATCTAATGTGCATTACGCCATGTTGTACCTTGCATGGCTGCTCATCCAGATCAATGGCAAATTCCATATCTTTGACTCGCCCGCTGAGACCATGAACTTCTGGAGGCAACATCTGACTGGTTTTAAATCTCCGAGCAGCAGGGGTGCGACTGCTTCCCCCTAACTGGACCCAGTGGACCCGTGATTTTTCCTCCTTTCTGCTTCCCTTTCCATCCATACAACTGCGGACGCTCTGCTCCACCGGACTGATTGTCATTGGATTGGCCCTGCATTACATAACTGTACTGAGCCAGAACTTTATCTACTGACATCGTCCATGTTTTTTCTGCTAGGGCTGTTCATTTCCCCATCAAGGTGATGGACTATTGGCAGTCTCCTCTGGATGTTGCCCCCCCATGAGTACTCCAATTGTTTGCTTTTCTTGTTTGTTGATTGAGATATGATGGGATTCACCAGATACAGGTTGTTTGCTATTCAATGTGGGTGGGGGGAATGGGTTCTTGGTTTACTCTGGGCTATTATTTTTGGCTATCATTTCTCGCAAGGTATGATTATGCAACCCGCTGTGTATCTTGCACTGTCCACACATTTGAATTTCTGTTATTTTTTTCTTCTGCTTAGATGAAACCACCACCCATGGGATCTGGGATGCTAACATTGAGATGTATGACTTAGAACATAAGGGGGCTTACTAATCCCAAGAAGGGGTGGCAGGTGCTGTCCTACATATCCAGAAATTCTATCCAGGTGGCTTTCTTACAAGAAACCTATTGTGCTCCAAACTCCTCCAATCGGTTTGCATCACACTGGGGGGATAATCGTTTTTTTTGCATACTTCAGCACATTTTCAAGGGGAGTATGTATCCTAGTTCACAAGGGGGTCCCTTTCAGAGTACATGAGACCATTTCTGACTCCGAGGGCCGCTACTTGTCAGTCGTTGGAAATCTTGCAGCCACATCTCTCTTGCTGGTCAATGTCTATGCTCCTAATGTAGACTCCCCAGAATACTTTTCTAGCATTTCCGCGCTTATCACCCGGTTACATGCAGACACTATACTAATGGGGGGTGATTTGAACCTTACACCCTTCCCAACATTGGACTTGACTGGCACTGGACATGTGACCAAACCACGCTTCGTGCAAGCACTCACGTCCCTCTTGCAGACCTTCCTCCTTGCTGATGCCTGGCGCTCTCGCCACTCTTCCACTAAAGGCTACACCTTCTACTCTGCTCCTCATGGGTCATGGTCACACTTTGACCACAGGTATCTTACCCCAAAGCTATTACTCTCAGCTGCCGATAATGAGCATATCCTCCGAACCTTATCGGACCACTCTTCAGTGCTCCTGACCCTTTGATTTCCCAATATTGCGCCGTTGCGCACGTCGTGGCGCTTCACTGCAAATGCATTGCTGGACGAGGTTTTTCGAGTGGAAGTTTGGGGCGCTATAGTTGAATACTTCCAACTTAACGCTGGAACTGCATTGCATCAATCTACACTCTGGAAAGCTTTTAAAGCTTATATAAGAGGGATATGCATTGCTAGATACTCAGGGGTACTCCGCTCCATGTGCCAGGAACTGACAACCATTGAGAACGCGCTGAAGGACCTTGACACTTGAGCCCTGATGGATTACCCCCCAGTCGCTGCACCGTCATGCAATATTGCTTCAGGACTTTCAAGAGCTCGATGCTCACGAGGTGAATTATCTAGGCAAATACGCATGGGCGCGAGTTTACGGCGAGGGCGAGATACCTAGCCGAACGCTGGCTCAACTGCTTCACCCTCCCCATATCAAGCTTCCTTTATCATGCATCTCCAGTTGGATGATGGTTCCTCGGTCATGCACAATGAGGAGGTTTCTTCTGCTTTCTTTGCCTACTATACTCACTTGAACACATCCTGATGCACTACCGCTGAGGACGCACTTGCTGATAATCTTCCGGAGGTGGCCATGGTCTGGATGGATGAGGGACATCAGCAGTTTCTTGCCTCACTTATTTTGAGTGATGAAGTCTCACAGGCCATCGAAGACCTGAGTGGCACACGCGCCCCCCGCCTAGATGGTATTACCGGCATTTTATTAAACTTATAAACCCTTATTGATCCCCGACCTACTTGAAGTCTATGCAGAATCCCAAGAAAATGGAATCCTCCCCCCTACAATACGTGAAGTAGTGATTACCCTGTTACTTAAACCAAGCAAGTCCCCACATAACTGCTCTTCCTACAGACCCTTATCCCTGTTAAATCACGACAATAAAATACAGGCCAAAATCCTTGCCACCCGCCTTTCCCTTCTTATGGACAGTATAATTTTCCCATTACAATCCGGATTTGTTGCAAATCGCTCCACGCCGGTTAACCTCCGAATCATCTGTGCCATTCTTAATCAAATAAATCCTGATCTTCCAGCTGCAGCTATTCTGCTAGACGCTGAGAAAGCGTTTGCTTCACTTGAATAGCTTTTTTTGCATGTTACATTATGGAAACTGGGGGTTCCAAAGGGATTTCAGGACCTCGTTCAACTTTTGTACACTGCCCCACTGGCCTGAATTCAGGTGAATGGCACCTTAACTGCCAGTTTATGCTCTCCCGAGGTACCAGGCAGGGGTGTCCCATGTCGCCCCCTACTATTCATCATTGCGATGGACTCCCTTTTGCATCATTTTCAGGAGCGACACCTGGCGCGTGGTTTGCGGTTCCACCATGGCCCTTTTTTGGCTTCCTTATACTCCAACAATGTGATGCTGTTTGTACGGAACCCCAAATCGAAACTTCCTCATCTTCTCCATGAGGTTGTCCACTTCAAGGTTTTCTCAGGACTCACCATTAACTGGAATAAATCTGAAATATTTCCATTGACTGAGGCCACTGTTCCTTGCTCTCTCAAATTACCCTTGCAATGGTGCGCTGACCCCCCCAAGTACCTGTGTATCTTCCTCCACCGTAGCAGTGAGGATGTTGTCCGTCTTAACTACGGTCCCGTGGTCAATAGATTATCCTCGCAAATTGATCAATGGATTAAGCCCCCCTTATCCATCACGGGCAGAATTGCCATCATTAAAATGGTGGTACTACCCCGTTTTCTATACTTGTTCCTCAATATTCCTATAGTTTTGACAACCAGTTTCTTTGACACACTGCACAGAGTGCTTTACTAGATTGGTATGGGTATTTAGACAACCAAGACTCGGCTGGCAAACATTAAGTATGCCATCTGCACAGGGGGGGTTCGGAGTCCCTGATTTGTTTCTTTACTACCTTGTTGCACAGGCACATTTTGTGTACTTTTGGTATCATCCTGATGCTCGATTACAATTCCTGAAACCTGAGTGGACTCAGGCTCGCCCATATCCCCTTTCCACTATCATGCAACATGGCCTACCCAGTACTCCCTCAGAAATACAAATGCTCCTGACAACATGTTGGGCCTGGACCAAACTACAACGCTACCTGGGCTTCGATCTCCTGTATTCTCCGCACATTCCGCTCCCTGACAGTCACTGGCTTCCAATGATGACGGAAGCGCTGGCTAGGTGAACTTAAGCTGCGTGCCAGCTCTGCAGACTGAGAGACCTCTTCGTGGACGCCAGGCTGCGAACTGTAGCCTCTCTGTCGGATGGGCAAGATGTGTCATATATGGACAGGTTCCTTTTACACAGTCTTCACAATACCATTTGCACCACACTCCCATCTTCTTCTGCGGAGCCGTTGGACTTCCCACCACTCACCATGGTCATTACGGCCCGAGTAGTGCCCTCTTAATCTCCCGACTATATCACTCATTGCTAATGCTGAGGCCTGCAGTGGGAGGGAGGGCCCGGGTGACGTGGGAGAGAGAGCTGGGTTGCCCGCTACTGGATGCTACCTTGCTTTTCTGTTGTGAACACGCACGTTTTGTATCCAACAATCACCAATAAATAAATTACTATACTGTAAATATTTACACAGGGCATACACTACCCCTAAAATCATAGCAAAAATCTACCCCACCAAATCACACTGCTGCTCTGGATGCACAACGGAACAAGCCGACTTCTCACATCTGCAAAAAGAACAATTGATGGACAGAATGCAGAACAATGCAAACATTCACCCCCCCCCCCCAGTCACAAGGATCTGGGGTGGCGTGGTGAGCAAAAGAATGATGGATTAAACCCAGACCCTTGTGACTGGGGGTGAATGTTTGCATTTTTCAGCATTCTGTCCATCAATTGTTTCCTTCGCATTGGACTTCTCATATCTGGCATGGAACTGCGCCTCAATAGTAGCATATTGCCCTAAGTGGGAAGGGTATGCCCAGACGTGGATCCCATGCTCACTGCACCACTGGATTCAAGCTAGCCTGACTGATGAGGGGTGATGCCCTGAAACCAGTCCCAGGATGCTTGTTTCCGGTCCAGGGTGGGCCTTACTTGGCAGTTGAGGCTGGACTGTTCCCATCGTGAACAGGGTCTAGACTGATTTGCATATGATTAAACCCAGATCCTTGTGACTAGGGGTGAATGTTTGCATTGTTCAGTATTCTGTCCATCAATTGTTTCCTTTGCATTGGACTTCTCATATCTGGCATGGAACTGCGCCCCAATACTAGCATATTGGGAGGACGTTTTTCTACAGCAATCATGGATGATTGAATCCAAACTTATCCCAACCCCACTGCAGGCGTTGTTGGGCTATGTTAACCCATTACCTGTGGGAGTTTGGCGATTTGCCGCTATTGCTCCAATAATCTGCCAAACGTCAGGCATCCTAACATTTGGGCGGGACCACTATCGCAACAGCGAGGGCATGGATCAGGGACTCAATGTACTGCAACACCACGAGCAATACATGTGCTACACTAGAACCACCATCTCCAGGCCTAAAAATATATGGCAGCCATTGTGGGACTACTTGTTGCTTTTTCCTGAGGGAGAGGGGCCAGACACGGCTGATGCTCATCCCACAGGGTCCCATGTGACTATAAACATGAAAGCATTAATTTCCTTGACCCTCTGGCGATACCCTTGTTGGATCCCTATCGCCATGTCCTTCCGAATGAGACAGCTTGCCTGCTGCCTTCTTCTTATTACAGTTGCATCTCTGTCCTCCTCTCCATTTCTTCTTGTTGCTATGTCCTTTTCACTTGGTGTCACTTATTATCCTAGATATGATCCCTAACGTACACTCTGTATTTTTTAATACACATGCTGGTGACTACTTTGTGTATTTGCTAACCCTGTATTTTTTCACTTAATACTTTCTCTTTCTTTATGCCTTAATTTACTGTTGTAAAACTCTACAAATAAAGTTTAAAAATATATATATAAGGGCATCTAAAATTAGAGTGCTACGGACATCTCCGTGGTATCAAATGTTGTCACTATCTTTCCCTGACGGTCCAATTTTTCTTTTGATTAATTCCTATTTTAACTTTTTTTACAAATTATCCCACTAATCTACTCGGGAATTTAGAGAGTTCGATGTCCAGTTTTTTGGAGAATATAACGGAGAGGTTATCCATCATTTGTTTGGGGACTTTAACATTACTAATTGTCCCTTACCGGTAGATAGTGTCTGTGGTATAATGGGATGGGAAGATGAGGTTCTTATACATTTTGTGCATAATCCTTAAGGCAAAGCCTTAAACCATATTATTGTTAAATATAACTTGTTATTCAATCTGGATTTTGTTAAAAATAAGATGGTACAACCTCCAACTTTCACAGGGAGTGGCGGGGATCAATTATCGATTGCACCCTTTTCTTTTCCCATTTAGCATCATCAGTGCTGGACTCAGCTATTGTGCCTTCTGATTTAAGCAACAACAATCCCATAACTGTTTACACTGTTCATCTTAACCCCTTCATCGCCACACCAAATTCTGTCCTCTGATCCTTTACAATACGGTCAAAATAAGGGGTTGCATTTGAAATGGAGAAATACAAACTGGGACAAACATCTTACCATCTTACCTCTAAGAGAGAGATGGTGATGTGTTTTCTTTCTGACGGTGTTGAGCCAGACTTGATACTAGATAGTTTTAATGACCTTTGTAATGAATTATCTGATGTTCATCAAAACTACGACATGAGAGTCTCCCCTGTACACATGGCTTAACCGAGCTTGTTCTGCGGCATTAAGGAACTTGCAGTGGGTAACCAATGCTGCTCATACTTGGAATGTGGAAGAAATTAGCATTGCATGTGGGGCTTATAAGGTGGCCCTCAAATCTAGGAGAAAGGAAATTAGAGAGTCTGCTTGGGTAGATCTGCAGTCAGCTGCTAAATTCAAAGATTGTAAGTCTTTCGGTGAGGTGGTTAATCACCCATATTTTTCAGCCGATCTAAATTCGAAAATAACTTGTCTTGTCTCTCCTGAGGAGTGGCTGTCTCATTTGTTTGTGGTATTTCACTCTACAGGCTCCCAAGATAGCCCATCCAGTTTTGATACCCCCCCCCCCCCTCATGTGACGGACTGTAACTTCCCCCTGTTGTCAATTGATATACCCAACGTTGTTGCTGGCATTTTAAATAGTTCCTCAGGTAAAGCCCCAGGATGGGACAAGGTTCCTTTAGAAGTCTATAGACATAATGTATTAATCAATCAATCACTCAGCACTTCTATAGCACTGTTTATCACCCTGGGGGGTATCCAGACCATGTGGTCCCACAGGTCTTTAGTCGAAGATCCATGTCTTGAGTCCCTCTCTGAAGTCCACGAGTGAGGGTGATGTTCGGAGGTGATGGGAGAGATTGTTCCAGGACTTGGCAGCGAGCTAGGAGAATAAACTACCTCTGCTTTGGTGGATGCAGGGGATGTGAGCAAGGACTAGGGAGGTAGAGCGCAGTAGTCTGGCAGGTTGGTGAAAAGTCAGGTGTTGATTGATGTAGGCAGGTCCCACGATGTGGAGGGCCTATCTTTTTGGGCCCCTCTATTGGCAAATTTGTTCCTGGCATGCTTCGAGATGGGGCTGGCAAGCTCTTTGAAAAGATCCACCATCGTCCCTGTATGTATAAATTGGAGGATTGGGCATAGGATCGGGGATTTCTGTCTGAAGTACAATATGGTTTTTGACGTGGGGTGGGAACGGTTGAATGGTCCTTCAACCTGCTTTTGGTATCAGGGAACTATGTAAGGGCCAGGGGCAGCGCTCTGCACTTGGGTTTTATTGACTTGTCAAGCGCATTTGATTAGGTGGACAGGAAAAGGTTGTGGATCTTGATGCGTGATGCTGGGGTTGATTTAGTTATAGTTGAATGTTTAAAATGAATGCACTGGGACACTTTGTCTCAGTCCGTTATGGTCCAGCTGGTGAATGTGATGTAGCTCATATTTCATCTGGATTCAGGCATTGCTTTATTTTTGTGTTTCAGACAGACTGCATTTAAAATGGCACGCAGATTCTGGTGCAAGTGAAAACACATGGCACATGAAACATGAAATGAGGCCTAGTCAAATGCTTTTTAAAAGGGGCACTTTTGGTGCATGCAAAGTGAAAGACATGAAATGAGGCCTGTTCAAAATGCTTTCAGTCTGAAATGCTTGTGCTAAATTAACATGTGTTTTTGCAGCGTAGAGAAACTCGTGATTTCAGTTTCCTCTTTAGCTTTAAAGATAAGAATGGAATGTGTGTTCTCTCCTCCCACCTTCTTTTCCTTGTAATCTACCCCCCCTGTTCCCGTCTCAAGAGACCCTGGCTTTGTTGCATATTTAGACAATGCATATTCAGTTCATAATACATCTTTCTCATAATGTGTATTAATTAATCAACCATGCACCAACACTACACGTGTGGCAAACGTATTTTGCGTGAAAAGCTATCTAAAACATTAGAGCATGTTGCTATGAGTATGCATTAACTGTTTGCGCTTTGAAAATTTGCACTGGTGCATGTTTATGCTATGTTGTACATTGCACATTTTCCATATGGTGCACAAATGATAGAAAAGCTGCTTTAAACTAATAGCTTGTGCTAGGTAATAACTAATACAGGGTACTAGTATGGGGGAGGTAAACATAATGGGCTTTACTTCATAAAGTAATATTCTTTTGTGTTTGTTTTTACTTTAGTATACATTTGGGCCCACAATAAAAATGGCTGCCTAGGAATCCAGCATGGCTGAGAATTGTTAGCTATGTGCTGAATGAGAGACGCATGCGCAGAAGATTGTGCCACCTGAATGAACTGCCAAGTGCCTCAAGTGAAGACACATGGGTCAAGGCCACAATGAACTGTACATTCCTGTCATCGTGCCAATGTACCAGTGTTTGTGGGAGAGTGTCATACTGTTGTAGGGATTCTGCACATACACAGAGCTATGCACTTGATAATAGGACCTCGGAATATAGTGGTGAGCCAACCATAAACCTTAGCACCTAAAACCCCAACCCGACTAGCTGTAGTGTCTCATTAGCAACAATGCTACCAATGATTAGACAACCCAGAACACGGTATCTCTCTCTCTCAGGACTCACAGTAGCAAGAACACCCTTTCATAACTCACTCATACCTGTCCACAACGCGCGTAAGAAAAGACACTGTATAGTTTAAAATGTTTATTTCAACTAACGTGCTCTAAGATACAGTACACGTGCCAGTACTATCAGCATAATGCATAAGGATAATATAATCAGCATAGTTACAACTCCATAGAATACAAACGGGGAAAGCATTTCATAAAGCAGTGGATATAGGGCTAAATGACCTTACCACCCTCCCCGTGCTAGTAGCTAGTTTATTATAAAAAACAGAAGACCTCTGGGCTTTGTCTAGCGAACCCCATACCTCAATATCTAGATGTAGGGTTTACATCATCAGACAAACACAGCTCTTCTCTCTGGAAAGGTATTTCTCCAACTGTCTCTAACAGTGAAATCACAATATTAAAAGCACACGAATTTCTCCAGGGCAGCTGAACATAGTGTTATGTCTAAGTGCGAGGGACTGGCCAGATCAGCAAGAACAAGGGACGTTGTTTTTCGACCTTGTATATGGTGTGCAGACGTAGCCCAAAGGGAACAGGAGAAAAGGTGAAAGACAGATATGCAGACAGTTCTAATATAGCCGGGCAGAAGCAGAGGCTGGAAAAACAACGGCACAAAGTAACATGAAAAAGGCATCATGGCAGCCAGGCCCAAGTCAACGTAGCAAGGCAGTCCAGGAGGCCACAAACCACAAGACACCCTCCCCTGGGCAGTCCATCGGCCAAGACATAGGACGAAGACAGAGTTCAAATAGACGGAGCAGAACGGAAACGTCTGTGTTGGAAGAGTCCCAATGAATGGGAGAGGAAAAACAAAAATCGCAGAATAAAAAAATTCCAGTGAGGCAGGACGCTGAAAGCGGAGGCCCCCTAATCCAATAGAGTGTAAGTGCAGAAAAACGCCACACCTTCCAAGAGGACATCATTGGAATCGTCAGAAAAAAGAGACGCCATCCAGTTCAACAAATCAAAACTGCATTCATGTTCCTCGCAAGAGGGAGCAGTGATCAGCATTGCGGGACAAATTGCGTGATACTCAATATAACTGTGTTGTAGGAGATTCTGAGCAGCCGCCCAGACATCCCATTGAGCCAAAATTCCAAGTGCAGCCGCACGCGCCATGAAGCCATCACCGGAACAGTCCCGTTCATGGGCCTCTAAGGGACCCACTAACTGGACAAAATCCGGGTAAGACAGAGACGTATTGGAGAGGCAATAATCCAAGGACCATGAGAAAGGACAGCGGATGCAAGACTTCACAGGTTGCACGCAAGTGAAATACGCAAAGCGAAAAGAAAGTCTATAGGACACACTGAGTGTCGCCAATGGCAGGATGCCGAATCCGGCGAGGATGCAATCACGGAGCATCCGGAGTCGACCTTGGTTGATGAGGCCCCCAGGAAGTGCAGCCATTGCGCAGCAGACAGACTAAAAGCAATATACCAGCCGCTAAGGCGAGGATCAACGGAAAGCCGCCAAAGACGCTGGAAAAAATGGAATGAATAAAAGCCGGTATTACACCAAAGATAGTTTGAAAGGAGGTAACAAGGCCAGAGCCCACAACTTTAAAAAAGTGCACAAGACCTTTGGTGCGTGATGCATTGAAAACACGGTGAATTAGCTCACCGAAATGTTGTGGGAGGTTTGTGTTCAAAAGGGCCTGTATTTCACTGTGGGTACTAGCCACCTGGAGGATGAACGTTTCCCGTGCGGATGTGAGCATAACCTCCTGGTTCAATAATAGCGCCTTTATTCTGCTCAATTTATTGAAATCTGCCTTCAAAGTCGGAATGGAAGGCCAAATGGAACTATCTATGATGTCGTGCGGGGGAGGAAAAAGCAAATTTTTACAGCACACAACCCGGTGGGAAACAGTTACAATATAGGGGATGCCAGCCAGCATTCCACAGCAGTCCTGATTATTCAGAAGGAGATAGCTACCATTTGCAAGCACAGTGAAAGTAGGAGATATAGCAGGAGCAGGAATGCCCTTTAAAACACAAGCAAGATTCGTAGCCGAAACATTGCAAGCTCCGTGCAATTTAATGTTTTTGCAAATAAGGGAATGACCCACAGTAGAATCGCATCACTCTCCTGTGAGAAAAACTTCCTTTCCGTCCCTAAGGCATTTATACACGAAAGGCAGGGACCAAAGTTCATGCAGGAAGGCCCTGCCCAAGGGCTGAAAACGGCCCACAGGATAATGTTTCATGCACAAACTAAAATCAAGCAAAGAAAAAGGCAAGGCGATAACCCCATGAACTAGCCACACTGCAGAATCCAATTCCGCCACAGAGAATGGTAAGGGCTCTATTTTTTCGATATGTAATAGAGTGTATGTTGCATCTTTCATGGACATGAATTGCTGTTTCTCAGTTAAATTAAAAGGCAAGAATAAGGCAGTGGTGTTCAAAAAATGCCAAGGAACCTTACCCATTTTAAGTGTTTGCAAAGTCCATGCAAACTGCATCACTGAACGCAATTGATTTTGACCATGATATAACACAGAAACATCATCTTGTACAATATCAATAACAGAGGAAACAATATTCTCTAATGTGTAAATGCGGGAAGACAGGGTATTGATACTATTGTCAACAACAGCAAGCACTTTTTCTAAATTTGCTTGATCGATTTCCCGAAGACGGGAAGCAGCTTCAATTTGCGAAAGCTTCCAGAGTTCATTATAAGTTTAATAAATGAATCTCTTAGGTCGTGGACCACGAGGCCCCAAAATAAAGTCGGACAGATCAATGTTGCCTGATAGGAGGGATAAATGTTGTTTAACAGAATCTAGGGAAGAGTGCTGCAACCACTGTTTACACAATTTACCAACAGAATATGTTGTTACAGTACGAGAGTCAGAAAACCTTGGATCGGGCCTATCCTGTTTGTAACCAGGAACTGAGTCATGAAAACGCAGTTGGCAGCCATTAGACGCGATGGGCCAAGCCAACCAGGGTGACTGAACAAACGTAGAGACATTAAACAAATTGTTTTGAAACAAAGCTTGCAAAGTGTCAAGGGAAATATTGAAATGCAAGCTCTCGCTGGGAGTGGAAGACAATACGGGAATGGATGGTGCATTTAATTGTTTGGAAGTAGCCAAACCCCAACAGGTCGTTTGATAGATAGTATGATTTAAAAATAAAATTTGGGCCGGGATTAGGCACTCACGGTGCAAGGCTTCCGTGCCTTGTACCTGCCATGATTTGGAGCCCCAAATAGATTTCAAGTCTATGGTGTCCTGCCAGTGCTCATAACCACCCACAGCTAAGGCGTTCAAAAAGGAACCCGAATATAGCAATTTGGTGTGGGTCAACATGATTTTCTGCGTGGACGAAGTGTTTAATTTAAAATAATAGGACCCAGGGTTCGAACTATCAAAGTCTGTAAAATAAGTAAACTTATTTCTAAGAGTCTGGGAGCTACCTGGCAAAGGGGTCGGACAATGTTCCCATTGGGTGTAATTAATAGGACCCCGAAGGGTACTGGGTTTTTGGAGGAAGTGGTTGCCCCAATGCTGGTAACAATATAAGTCAGCATAACTTGCAGAATTTAAATACAGATCTTCAGCATTAAAGGCAGCATAATATTTCAAATCAGTAAATAACGATTCAACTGCATGCACATCCCAATCGTCAGAATGAATATTACTTTTAACGACATCACCCATTGAAACACGAAGGACATTTGGTACATTAATAATCTCGGTAGGTCCATGAATTTGGAAATTTACCGCATCCCATACGATGCCATCAGCGACTGGGAAAGCTGAAATGTTCACAAATGTGTGGTCACGCTTCATGATGTGAGAAGAAGAATGCGGAGCCAAAGTTCCAGCGACACAGTCACTGCAGAGCGTTCTGGTAAATAGTGACCATTGATGAGTAGAAAAAAAACTGTGACAAAGCCAATTGACATGAACAAAAAAATGAGGAACAGCACCAACCAGATGTATGTCCATGGAGGGATCAAAAAATTGTCTCTGAACCAGGATACAAAAATACTGAATCTGGACGGAACAAGTGATGAGGTGGAATCCGAGTCAAAGGAATAACGTGTTGGGCTCAGTGGTGTTGTTGGTAGGTGTGCCACTGACTCGTTGGTGGGGTAGGTATACTCAGACTCGTCATTGCAGGGGGAGTCCGGGTAGTCGAGTAAGCGATCAGGCAAATCTACCATCTCGATAGCAACATCAGTGACCGTTCGGGCAGGAGGGCCACGAACATTCGTCCGGGAAATGACAGGACAAGAGACCGCTGGTGTAACACTATTCAGGATCGGCCAGATGTTGTAGCTTGACATTTTCCACTGAGATGTATCTGTTCTCCTTGCGACCAGGAAACGGTGGTAAGATGACTGTATGAGTTCCCTTCAAGCCAAGGACTGGAACTGGTGCACGATAAGAGGGGCCGAATTCTTTTTTGTTCTCCACCTTCTCTCGAACCAGATCTCCAATCTTCGGAAGCCAGCCGGCAACCGGAATCTGCAGCACAGCGTCTGTGGCTGAAGGTAAATGTGCGATTGCAAGTTTGTCTCGGGCTTCTTGTAAGTCCTGTAACATAGTAGAATGGTTATCTACATCAAAGATGGCGGATTGCGCCGCCATGTCTAGACCATCAAGGTCGGGCACAAACATTCGTATGCCAAAGAGCATTTCGTATGGGGTCCACCCACCCAGAGGTCTTCTAGGGAGATTATTAAGTGCACGTTGTATGGTATACAAGTGGGCCAGCCAGTTCCTGCCAGTACCTAAGACCCTAGCTGTCAAGGATTGCTTTAAGTCACGGTTCATTCGTTCAACAATCGAGTTGCCCTCAAGCCGATATGGAGACGAAAATGTCACCCGCACCCCCAGTGAACCCATTGCGTCCTTGTAAGCCTTAGAGGCAAACGCCGGACCTTGGTCAGAATGGAAGGTGCCACAGGCGAAAATTCCCACAAAGACACGCAAATCCCATATGACATTTCGAGCGGCAGCACTTCGTTGTGGCCAAACCCAGATGAAACATGTGCACGAATCCACTGCCACTAAGATATATTTATAGGCAGTGTCTGATGAAAATGGACCGCAGTGATCCAGGTAAACACACCCAAATGGTCTGTTAGAAATGCAGAGCGGGGTCTGTGGTGGTCGTGTAACCGTGGAAGGCTTAATCTGCTGACAAACGTCACAAGAAAGCACATAAGTACGGGTTTGTTCGTATAAACCACGCCACCAGTAACGCTGCTGCAAGATGGAAACAGTCGCAGACACGCCAGCATGAGCCGAAGCCATGACTTCGTGTGCGGCCGTTATCAAGGAAAGTCTGCGGTCCATGTTGGGAATCAGCCGATCACCAACGTCGGGTATTTTTACATAAGGAGCCTGTTCGGGACCTAACTGATAAGAATATTTGGAAGGAAAACCCCTAGGGTAATTAGCACCTTCCTTTGTTGCAGCAATAGCTGCTAAAATATCAGTATCAATTTTAGACATGGATCTGGTAACTGCTGCGACTGAGCACGTGACTACTGCTGATTTGGCAGCTGCGTCTGCCAAACCGTTACCGACAGCGTGTGCGCCCACACACTGGTGGCCAAGAGTGTGAACCACCTGTGTGAGAGGCAGATGTTGTTGCAAATCTGCCACTCGAACCCAAAGCATTTTATGTTTTATTGTGCTACCTTTGGCATCTCTGTAGTCGTTTTGCGACCAAAAGAACAGATTGTCATTGTAAGACTGAACACAGTAGTAAGAATCGCATACAATTAGAGTGGTCACATCAGGAGTAGAGAACTCAAGCGCGAGCACCAATGCGCGCAGCTCGGCCAATTGTGCAGTACTATCTCCGAGTGCCTGAGTATGCACTACAGTTGATTTGAACTTACCGTTCACAAAGGTACCTACAACAATAGCACATGCTGCTGAATAAGCATGCTTGGAACCCGTGGCCAGTTGTGCCAAACCATCGGTATAGATAATACATTCGTACTCCTCAAGCGGTAGCAAGGACAGAGGAGGAGGATGAACGAATTCATACTGTAAAAACTCCTGCGTCTGAAGTGAAGAATCAAAGATAAAAGTGACATCCGGAGATGTCAGTGATGTTGCCCATTGTATCCAACGGGGGTGCAAAGCTTTAGAGTTCGGAACACTTGCCTTTGTCACTGCCTCAAGGGCAGGATATGGTGTTACCACCAAAATGCGTTTTCCCTGTGCCAGTGCGCGTTCCTTTAGAATCGCCATTTGCACTGCAGTCAAAACTTTCTCCACAGAGGAAAAGCGCTTTTCTGCTGAAGTGTAAAGATGTGACTTGTATGCAATCGGTACTGTGTCACCTTCGTTAAAGGTTAAGTACGTGAAACCCACTGCCCCTGGAACGATTCTAATCACCAGGTTTGTGTGGTTATCACGAGTCAACAAGAATTTAGATTCAAGTAAATCTGACTGCAAAGACTGCAGTATAGAGGAATGCTCGGGAAGCCAGCATGACTTCGAAAAGTTAGGTTGTATCAAGGCATAAAGAGGCTTGATACGCTGGGCATATTCGGGAATGTAAGTACGCCCGAAGTTCAGAAAACCCAGTAAAGACTGAAGCTTCTTCAGAGTGGTTGGAGTGCTAAGCCCTTACCTTCATTGTTGAGCTCATAGCCCAAAAACAAAACGGTAAATTCAGCAATGTGAGATTTGGCAAAATTAAATTTGTATCCTAAGACCGCAAATTCAAGAATAATGCGGTCCACTCGGGAAAGATGCAGCCATAATTCGTCGTCTGTCAGATAGATATCGTCGACGTAGGAACACGCATCTGGGTCTATGCTGTCCAACAGAGAGACAACACGAGCGGCGAAGACACCCGGGCTGTTCTTGTAGCCCATGGGTAAACGCCGGAATTTGAATTGTTTACCACCGGAAGTGAAAGCGCTCCATTGGCTGCACTCCGGGGACAAGCTGTGCGTGTAAAATCCATTGGATAGGTCAAGTGTCGTTTTATATTTTTTACGAACAAGACTGTCTACAAGCGCAGAACTGTGTGTATTTTGCACCGCAAAGGTCCGACAATGAGAGTTCAAATGTCGGTAATCCAAAACTAGGCGGTACGATCCATCAGGATTAGAAACCACGAAAAGGGGATTATTCATCGGTGACACGCATGTTTCAATCACTCCCTGATATTCTAACTGGGTCAGAATTTCGGAAACGGGACCTTTAGCTTCCCGTTTGATGGGATATTGGGGTTGTGGCTGTGGCAACGACCGCAAAGGTATTTCATGGGGGGGAGACTCTTCATCCCAGCCCACGTGGTTGCGGTATAACGCTGGAGCCAGGGACACGGCCCACTCAGCTGCTAGAGCCTCCGCTTTGTCCTTTGGGACATGACGAGAAAAGCTCGGAAGGATTACCTCCTCTCCTTTACGCGCAGCAAGTACGAATGGGGGTGGCCAATCAGCCTCCGCTAACAGAATGTCATACGAAGAGGTCAGATTCTCCCAAAAAATCCCTTTAATAACACGCTGTATGTCACCTTCAATTTGAATGACAATATTATATAGTCTGTCAGGGGGTGCCACTCTGGTGTCTGCTGTCTCGACAGTAATGAATGTTTCAGTTGCTTTCACCTCCACATGAGGACGTAGTGCCTCCCGCACTATGGTAACTTCCGCGGCGCTGTCTAGGAGGGTCACTGCCCACGTCCAATTCAGGAGTCTCGTTCTCACCGTCTGTGGCATATCTCGCTGTTACAGCGGCAACTTTCTTCTTCTGAAACTGTGGGCGAGAACGTGGAAATTCTTCGGGTTTCCCTCGGACTTGTGGTCGAGGTTGGTCTAGTCCCTGTGGAGCCTCACAACCCCTGCCTCTATCCTGGCATTCTCCTCCACCAGTCTGGGAGGTCGATGGTGCCTGTGAAGAACGAGGAGAACGCGGATCAGGGACTTGAAATCTCTCTGGAGATTTAATTCTCGCTCTGTCGCGCAAATCATAAGTGCGTTCAGAAGATACGGAAACCGGGGATGTGCCACGCGACCCTGGTTTTTTCTGTTGCTTACCCTGTTTCTTCAACCTCCAGTTCTTTTTAGTAAAGAACGGCCTCTCATCTTTCTCAGACTGAGTTTTTTGTTGTGGTTGTGATTGAGTTTGCGTTTTAGCAAAAGGCTTAACTCCCAGACTATTACGGCCAATGGTTTTATAAGCTTGTGCAATAATTTTCGGTAATTCGCTTGGCCTGTTCGGTTCTGGGACCAAAGCCAAAGCATTAGCTACTTGAAAGTTAACTGCATTGCCCTTGACGTTCGCAAGGATCAAATCAGCTACTACATCGAACACTCCCACCAGTCTCATCCCCAATTCCACAGCCGCCTCAGGGCCATGCTCATCCTGCACGCGTTTAATTACAGAGGGGAGAACTGTCATGGAAGGAGTGCCGAAACACTTCGCATACACTGCTGCGAATACCTTACCCCAGTTGTTGCATTCTGCCAACTCGGGAATTAAGTCTTTCGGCAAACTAATCGTTAAAATCCTGTGTTTTTCCACAGGAGAAGTATTGGGAAAAACTGCCTCCAGCTGGTCAAATTTTTCTGCAAGCCAATAAGGCAAATCATCCTTATTTTGTGGGTGCTTGCCCATCACCGAATTAACCATGACGGGACTTATGGTAACACCCACCGCCTGGTCCAGCTGGATGCGCCGCAACTCCAGGAGGGGCTCCCTGGACATTGCCTGTAACATACTGCACCAAAGCTCTATGCACACGTATCAAAGACGTATGCAATTCACGCAGTTCAGCAACCGCAAGCGTCATATAACGCGGATGTGGGGTATACCCGGCCAAAACTGGCCAAGTGGCCCCGTCTATAGATAGGGGGCCTAAACGAACCGGTGTGACCGGATGTGGGAGGGCGCCATCAAACCAAATACGGTGTTGCCATGCCATAAGTGGTACTTCAAAAGCCTGATAAGGCCAATAAGCATTGGGTAGGGTGGTGAGAGTGTACTCATGAAACAAATCGTCCGCTCCATCCACCGCCGGAAAAGTGACCCAAGAGTAAAACACCTCAAAGTGGTGAGCCGGGTCAGCTTGCACCACAAAGATAAGTGAGACACCCGCGTCGGGCACTCCATAAGCCAGTAAATGAGCCCAGAGCGCAGCGCGGCTATGTGCCGGTATATTTATATCCGCCATTAAGAGCAGAAATGATCGACAACCTAATATGAGGCAGCACAATATAGGGTTTTACTTAAAAACCTTTTAACAACTTCAAGCTTGAAAGAACCTATAAAAACGTCAATATAGGAGGTATCACCGTCACAGACGCTCCCGGAAGCGTCTGCGAAGGGAGTTGTGGACAAGTACAAATACTACTCAAGCGTCTCGCAGATAAGCAGCCCACTCGTTGGTTGCGCCATGTTGTAGGGATTCTGCACATACACAGAGCTATGAACAGGATAATAGGACCTCGGAATATAGTGGTGAGCCAACCATAAACCTTAGCACCTAAAACCCCAACCCGACTAGCTGTAGCGTCTCATTAGCAACAATGCTACCAATGATTAGACAACCCAGAACACGGTATCTCTCTCTCTCAGGACTCGCAGTAGCAAGAACACCCTTTCATAACTCACTCATACCTGTCCACAACGCGCGTAAGAAGAGACACTGTATAGTTTAAAATGTTTATTTCAACTAACGTGCTCTAAGAAACAGTACACGTGCCAGTACTATCAGCATAATGCACAAGGATAATATAATCAGCATAGTTACAACTCCATAGAATACAAACGGGGAAAGCATTTCATAAAGCAGTGGATATAGGGCTAAATGACCTTACCACCCTCCCCGTGCTAGTAGCTAGTTTATTATAAAAAACAGAAGACCTCTGGGCTTTGTCTAGCGAACCCCCATACCTCAATATCTAGATGCAGGGTTTACATCATCAGACAAACACAGCTCTTCTCTCTGGAAAGGTTTTTCTCCAACTGTCTCTAACAGTGAAATCACAATATTAAAAGCACACAGATTTCTCCAGGGCAGCTGTACATAGTGTTATGTCTAAGTGCGAGGGACTGGCCAGATCAGCAAGAACAAGGGACGTTGTTTTTCGACCTTGTACATGGTGTGCAGACGTAGCCCAAAGGGAACAGGAGAAAAGGTGAAAGACAGATATTCAGACAGTTCTAATATAGCCGGGCAGAAGCAGAGGCTGGAAAAACAACGGCACAAAGTAACGTGAAAAAGGCATCATGGCAGCCAGGCCCAAGTCAACGTAGCAAGGCAGTCCAGGAGGCCACAAACTACAAGACAGTACCTGCGTGCGATGTGAAAGCGAGAAGGAAATGGACTGATACGCTTTTCCGCTTAAATGTTGCAATATTTGTATAATTATTGATGGTGAAACATATGACTGTATTAAGCCTTAACGCTTCCTTTGTTAAAACTGGTATGAGTTAGATTTGCAATGAGAACAGGATGATGAGACCCTCATGTCACCTATGCTAACCAATCACAGTGCGAGTTTCTACTGAAACTCGCAACATTATTAGTATACTCAGCCAAGAATTAGAGTATAAATAATGACCCCTTAGGGGGCGTGTCAGACTTACATCAGTCTTAGAGGAGAGATAAGGAGGGAGCAGATCTGACCAGACATCATATGGGTTAGGTATGTGAACGTCGCAGGTGCAGCCTGGGAGGAGTTTACGCCCGAGAAGAGACAGAGGGAGGTGGGGGTCTTGCTCATATTTTTTTTTTCAGAGAGTCCTTGCACGTCATATTTTTGGCAAGGCAGATCACATTCCTCTGTGGTCTTGTGAAGGAGGGGCATTTTCAAGGAGCAGCCTCTCTGTCAGACAATGGAGAGGGAGAGAGACAGATGAACAGACCAGCGAAGAGAGAGCAGCTGAGAGATCAGGACAGGTTTTTGTCTTATGCATTTATTTCTCTTTATGGGAGATTTTTGCTAATTATTAATTATTGATTAGCCTTGCAAAACTCATTCTTGAATTATATTTTTCCTGAAACTCTTTAAAGAGTTCTGACTGACATAGAATTAGGGGTTTTCCCACCTTTATGGAGTGCTTTGTATGCAACCTATAATATGTTCTGTATTAATTCTATTTTTCCTATTTTCCAATTCTGTAACCTGATTGATATTTGACTAATGAATAAAGGGTCAGAGAAACTTAACTTTTGACTAGAAAATAAAACCCTTTAAAAATACTTACAACTCTCTTTATTGGCTTAAATTTAATTGCATTTTTTGATTTTTCATGTTTATGTAAAGTCTCCTGAAGGTGATAACACGGTGGCAAAGGTCCATCACCTTTTAAAGCGGTAAACTAGAGGTAAATGATGTTTTGCATTGAGAAATTACCGTGAAATTACCGCTGGATCAGTTTCTGGTAGCAGAGGTAAGGTTAACACCATCACCAAAAGGAGCATAGTTTAGTCTAATGCCTAAATAGCGCTACAAAATAATTGCCCAAGTTAGATAAATGTCCAGATTCTCAAAAGTCCTGATTCCAATGCTCAGAACTTGAAGACTGACAAATCAGTACTGGAAGGTGATGCAAGAAGGCGATTGCTTGGAGTGGTGTGAGTATCAATAGGGTTGTGAAATGTTTTTAATGTGCTAGAAGGTATGTTTGTTTTTTTTAAGTGTTGAAAAAATAGTAAGGGTTTTGACTGTTGGTGAAATTTTGCTCATTTTGACTTGATGGTTTTATTGATTAAATTGGTAATTTCATAGGACAGAATTATTGATTATTGATTTATGTTTAACCAAAAAAGTTAGCGTCTTGTTTTATGTTGTCTGGAAAATTCCCGGGGAATGAATAGCGGGTGGCGATAGCAACCACACTGCTCTGAGGTTACTCCTCTGTTGGAATAACACTGAGAAGCTATGCAGGGCTGGCAGTGTTAAAGTAGGGACTATTTTCTATGTAAAAGGGAGAGTGATTGATAGCAAAGAGTTCGCTGGTGAAACTTTGGTGTTATATCTCCTAGAAAGGGTAACACTGAAGGAGTAGCAGGTTCTTCCGAGCTTGAGTGACAGCAAAAGAGTTCGCTGGTGAAACGTTGGTCTTACATAACCTAGAAAGGGTAACACCGAAGGAGTAGCAGGTTCTTCCAAGCTTGAGTGAAGGGTAAGCGGAAGAGATTTACTCGCAGTGTTTGAAGAGTAAACGGAAGTTCTTACTTTGTGAAGAGTAAGCGGAATGTGTTACTCGCAGTGATAAGAAATCTATCCTTTATTTAGTGGAACTGCAGAGTAGCAAATGTTTTTATGTTGTTACTAACAGAATTTTGATTAAGAAAACTCAGAAAAATATTGCAGTAAGATTTTGTTTGAGAGGGTCAGTAGTAGGAGTTAAACTGACTGAAATTGAAACTGACAGCATTGGAGAAACGAAATTGCATTGAACTATTGCAGAAATGAAAATGTTTGAAGTTTTAAAGAAACTGTTGGGAGGTAAAGTGAAAAATTTGTTTTTAATTGGTGATGCTCCTGAAGGAACACCTGTGCATTTTATGTCTACCAATTTGGGATACAATTCATGTATGTGGGTTCACCAATGGTGCAAGATGTAGGAGAGTAGGATCTGCTTCACATGGGTACCCCCACTTTTTGCTGATGCTTCACTGTTTTTCGACTTTAGTCTGGCTGGGGCCCTGCTAATCAGAACCCCAGCCTAGCTGCTTCCTCTCTAAAATGGTTCCCATGTAACTTAGGTACATCTTTGATTGGAATCTGGAGTGCCCTTATAAGTCCCTAGTATATGGTATACTATGAACCCAGGGCATAGGTACCTCAGAGGCCTACCAGGGGCTGAAGCATGTATTATGCCACCCCTGGAAGGCCAGCCAAAATGACACCACAGGTCTGCTACTGCAGCCTGGGTAAGGTGGTGCATGCACCCCTTACTGTGATATAGGCTACCTATATCACTACCATTGCACACACATATACACCTATAAGTCACTCCTATGGCAGGCCTTACCAATCCTTAAGGCAGAGTGCTTGGTTTTTATGTGAGAGGGTGCCCCTGCATGAGCAGAGCCCCTCTGCAGCGTTCGGAGTCCCTCCTCTGATGCTGTTTGTGGTACAGCCTGACCATATACTCTTAAGTGCATTATATCCTCGCGGTACAATGCTAACTTTGGACTGACTGCACCAAAACATGTCGTGTTTGGTGTCAAACCTCTTGGAATACTACCCCCCCGCCAGTCCTGGCGGCGGGGGTAGCATTCCACCCTTCTAGAGGGAGAGACATGTACCCACCGGCCTACCCGGTAACTTCTTTACAGAGCCCTGGCATCACAAAATGGATGCCGCTGCCACAGACACGGGTCTGGCCTCCTGCTGCTGACTGAAACTCCGGCAGGGGAGGCCTGGACAATTGGTTTTCTGTCACAGGGAGGTGTAACCACCTCCCCGGGCAGGATGATGTGTATTGAGGCTGGGCGGGAGCACTCTCTGGTGCTTTGAAGTCCTGCACTGGGGGCACACTTGGTGTCCCTGTGCATATGCCAGTTCAAACCGGTTGCAGGGGCTACCTGCCCCTGCTCTGGCGTGAAACTGGACAAAGGGAATGGGTGTAACCACCCCTCTTCCCTGACCCTCCCATAGGTGGGTCCCCAGAGTATGTCCAACCCCCTAACTTAGTATAAGTATGGGACCCCAGTCCTTAGGACTTTAGATTACCCTGGACAAAACTCTGAATCCGAATCCTGGACCTTCGATGCTCTACTTCAAGATTAGAGGACTGAAGAATCTCCCTTGGGGTCAAGGAGTGACTCCCCTGCTTGGCAGGCACCAAAGAAGCAATTGTCCGGTCTGCATTGCTGAAGCTCCCGCCAGATGCCGAAGCCTTTGCATCATCAGAGGTAGATTTCCAGACTTCACTGAGGCTGCCCTGAGTCCCCAGTGAAGCTGAGGCCCGTAGCTGTCGTGGGTAATGTGGAACCGTGACCCCTGGGCACCGAGAACTTTTGCAAGTGCATCCTCTTCCTGGATTCCCACGAAGTTGTGCTTTGGGCTCTGAGTAGCCCCTGCCTCCAGCACTGACTGCACCGAAGATCACTGGCCTCCACTGCACGAGTGTCCTGTGAGCCAGCTCCAAGTGCGTCCACTCGAGGCTCCTTCGCGGTCGCTAGTCCGTTGGCTAGTGGGCCCTTCCAAAGGCAACTCTTCTTCTGCTTGGGCTTCCCTGATTGCTCCAGATGTGCCCTGACTTATCCTTGCTGCGTGAGTCCCCCAGACCTTGCTGGTCTGCATCAACGTCCTTTCTTTATTTCTATGAGACTTGCCGTTGCCAAGGCTTGTTGGGTCTAATCCGGTCGCCGACACCGCAGCAATCGACAGACTTCATGGGACAGCTTGAATCCAGCTCCTGGTTGTCGTTGATGCCTCCTGGACCTCGTGGCTGAAGAGTCAAGACAACCGTCAACCTACCTGAAGCACCCGACATCGGTGGGCATCTGCTCATCGCCTTCCTGGTCACTGGCTAGTGACCCAGACTCTGTCCCCTCTGCTTTGAGGTTCTTCAGATCTTTGATCCACCCTTGGATCCACCCGAACACTTTCGACTTGGTCGCCAGCAGCACTTTGCAACAGATCGCCATTGAAAACGACGACGAAACCCGACCCCGAAAGACACCAATGCACCCGGCTTCCCTGGGTGAGGTAACTCGAGTACTCCAGTGCTCCCGTGGGTATTGACTCTAGAACATCCTAGTTCTAAAGGGGTTTGCTCCAAGTCCTCCTCTAAGTGTCCTTTTTCTTTAAAACTCCAACCGCGACATTCCCCATAGAAGTCAACGGCGGCTCGCGGCTGTGTTCTCACACTGCACGTGTCCCCCGTGGGTCCCCTGTGTCACTACCTTGGGTGGTTCCTTGAGGGCCAAGCACTTCTACAGGCTCTAGGCCTTGTGTCTAGCTCAGTCGTGGTTCTTATACCACTTTATTGGTATATGGTTTGGTACGCCCCTAGGGCTCAAACGTGTATTTGTGCTATTACTGTTGATATTTGACTTGCAACTTATGTACTTCGAACTCTAGCTTCATAAAGAGACTAGAGGGGTGTGTTTGAGAATAAATACATATATTTTATATATATACCTGGTGTGGTCCTCTTTCATTTGGTCACTCAAGAGATTATAGACTGGTAAAACAAGCTGCTTTACATTCCTTCAAGACTTAGCCTGAAGGCTGCTCTCCATAGCTACCACTAGGATAGCTTTCAATAAAGGTTGTCTTTAACCTATCTCCAATAAGGGGTTGTTTGGACTGGTACAAGGTGCCCACTATAATTAGTGGACAGCATATACCAGGCCAACTTCTCACACAAGATTACTGAAATAGAGGGTCCTTTGAGATTTCCAAAAGATGGTACTTTTGAATTGAAAATTATTGACAAATTAAGGGAAGTGTTATGTGAAATAAAGACACCATCTAGAGCTGCACAATTTGAGGCTTTGAGCATGTGGGAAAAGGCAGCAAGAGACAAAGCAAGTGAGGATAAAATGGTAAAGCACCAGATACAGGAGAAGGAAATTAATGATGACAAAAAGCTTCAAATAAATAATGATTCAGGGGATGAAATAATGGATGCATTGTTAACTAAGTGTCTACCACCTTATGTGGTCCCCATTGAAAATAATGATAATAGTGTACCAGCAAGTACTACAGTGGCTACTGCTTCTGTTGAACAAAGAGACATACAGATTGAGAGAAATGTGCAGCTATTTCAGATTGACCCACTACCTGTTAATTCAGCACTGACAGTGATATCTCCAGGTGTTACTGCTTCAAATGTGACTGATTCAGTACAAATATTGCAAACTGCAGATGCACAGGCAATGCCTAGAAAAATTGTGACTGTCCCAATTAATATGGTCCCTACTCAAAAAGTTCAAAGAGCTGCAGAAGGAGTGATTTTGTCAGGGTTTATTTCAGAAACTCAGAATTCACAGATTATTGAACAGAAACTACCCCAGACAGTTCAAGCACTGAAAGGTGGGGGAAAATGGTCTTTACAACATCTGCAGCCCAGGATAAAATGAATATATTTGAAGATGGGATTTTTCAAACCTGCTTTGAGGAAGCAGCAGTGATTAAAAAGATAGAGAGCATGGGGGTACAAATTAACCCACACCCTGAAAAGGAGAGACAGCTTAGTGTTTTAAATTCAACATTTGAACATGAAGAAATTAACAGTCCCTGCTGTTTAAATCATGAAAATGTGAACCAGTGTCAGGAGAAACAATTAATTTCCCTGACTAAGGAAACAGCTACATGTGCTGTAACTACACATGATAGACTGACTGATTTGGCTCAAAAATATGAAATTGATGTTTAAGGAATTTTTCCATTTCAGAAAAATTGCAGGGTACATATGGATGATGAGGCAAATGAGACCATGCATTCTTCAGGAATGAAATTGCACATTGCAGAAATAATAAAATATATTTTCAAATGCAATGGGTTTGAGAAATTAGGAGACAAGTGGGCAAGAAAACGTGTGAAGAAAAAGAAACCACCAGACCTAGTTGAGGAAAATAATAAACAGGATGAGGGAGAAGCTTTTGCTTACTCATTGAGAGAAAAGGTGGGAGAAGTGCATGGTCATGTGCCACGGAACAAAAGTGAACTTGCAGCATTTCTGAAAACATTCCCAAAATTGAGAGACAAACTTGTGCTGTGGTACCCACAAGTTGATGGATTTGTTGAAATTTTAAAAGAGTTGTGCATTAATTTGGAAATGTTCTTTGACATTACCATGCAGACTGAATTGTGGTTTGAATCTAAAGTTGTTGTGCAAAGGCCAGGTGAGGAGACAATGAAAAAGGTTGGCATGAATGCACCATCATTTTCAGTTGTTATGGAGAAAAACGTAGCAGTGATTACTTTCCTGAAGGGCAGAGTGCCAGTAAAGGATGTTAATTGGGTACAGATTAAAAGAACACAGGACGGAAGTAAAGGTGTTTTGGTTTGTGCAAATTCAGGTATGTATGTTGCACTGCTGGAAAAAGTATCCTTTTGCCATCTTTATAACAGATTTGAGCATTGGAAGAAGAAATATAAATTTAAACATGATGCAGCAATTGGAAATGTGCAAAAACAGAGAGAAATGCAGGTGCAAAATGTGCCAGCCAAGCAAATGCATATGTCAGTTCAGCAACAGGTACCAATGGCAGGAGTTTTTCAAGCTCAGATGCTTCCACGAAATATGGAAAATGCTAAAATTAATTTAAATAAGTTGTCCAGAGCAAATGTGAATTCTTTCCAGAAACAAAATCAGAACCCAGTTCAACAGGTTGCTGTATTTGAAAATGAGAGTTTTAACCTTAACATTTCTGAATTTACCAAGTCCATTGTGAAAGCAGTGGAAGGTCCAGACTTAGTTGTAGGAGTTTTAAACAAAGAAATTACAAACCCAGTTTTAGAAAATGTTGGAGCAAAAATAGGCCCATTTGATAAAAATTGCCAAGTTGTTGTTTGTGACTCAGGCCTGGCAGGAAAACAATTGTTTTGCAAATTAAACAGCACAGATTACTGTACACCAGATGATGTTAATTATCAGATTCCTGATGAGGATGTACATTTTAAAATGGCCCAACAGGAGACAGCTGTAGCATTGTTTTCAGAAAGGACAGTTGAAAAATTACCTTCTGATTTAAAAGAAATAATAAACACAGAAATAAGAGAGTTCACAGAGAAGGATGTCAGATTAATAAAATGTGCAGAACATGTTTTATTCAAATTAGAATCAGGTGACATGTATTCAAGAACACCATCAGTTGCAGAAATTTTACCCAAAATTGGAGATAAACTGAGTAAAGGATTTTGATGGAATTGATTGGAAGTTTATGTAACTTTCTGATCACAGGTTCACAGAAACTAAATGAAAAGAGCAGATTAGTGCAGGAGATTAATAGCATAACTTTTCTATGTTGTCCTATGGTACCGAATCCAGCCAACAAATCTTTTCACATTCCATGTGCTGAAGAATGGCTTACTGTTATCGATTTTTGTCAAGTGCATGTCACAGTGCCATTGCATGAAGATAGTCAGGAGTATTGTCAAAAAGAAAATGAATGTCTGGGATACATAATTGGAAAGGGAGGTAGAAAGGTGTCACCAGAGAGAGTGGAAATAATTCACCAGATGAATCCACCTCAAATTCAGAAAGAAGTCAGGAAGTTTTTGGGAATGGTTAGCTGCTGTAGAGAGTGGTAACTAAACCTTTCCCTAGTGGCTAAGCCTTTACTGAGGCTGACACACAAGGATGTGTCTGATCCGCTTCCATTGGACAACAATATGTAAGTCCGTTTTTATATAGCGCAGCTACTCACCCTTACGGGTCTCAAGGCGCTGGGGGCCATAGTGGAAATTAAGTGAGCTATTGCCCAGAGTCACATGGTGCTGAGCTGAGCTGCCGCCGGAGCCAGGGATCAAACCGTGAACACTGTGCTCCGAAGTCAGCTGCCCTGGCCGCTGCACCACACCTCTCCACGCGCAATTGCACAAAAGCATTCCTAGAGTTGAAAGAGAAAAAGTGTCACGCCCCGGCACTAGGAATGCAAGTTTATTTAAAAGAAAATACACCAATTTGCAGTGAGAGGGAGGGCTGCGCTCTCTCAGTGCCTGTTCAAAAACATGAATGTGTTCAAAGGTCTGTGATGTATTTCCCAATGACCTTTGACCCTAACATCACAGAAATGCCAGCAAATGAATTGGTTTGTTATGAAACTGAATATGAGTGCCTAGATGTCATGAATATATGCATGAAGCCAAGATCAGACTTTAAGGATGAATGTCTGATTCAGCCCAACAATGTCCATTTTGTAGATGGCCCATATTTGAAAGGTAACAATGACACATTAAAAGCAGCACATGCTGTGCTCCTTATACATTATGTTGTCAAAGCTTCATGGCTTTCAGTAGTTACCTCAGCCCAAAATTCGAAATTGATTGCCCTTACCATAACATGCAGTGTATCTGCTCAAATGGGAGTCACTGTTGTCATGGGAGAGAGAAATGCTAATTCAGTTGCACAAAATTGTGTTCTGTTAGCATATACATTCAATGGAACTTTCACAGGTGAATTAATAGAGGCTCAAGAAATTGTTTCAGAAGCAGAACAACAGGGTTGTATCAGAACTGTTTTTGAGAAAAGTGACAACTGCATAGTAGCAAATGTGTTATTGCAAAAACTGATGCCCAGATATAGATTGCCAGTTTCTCTGAAATCAGATCATAATGAGGTCTCAAAGATGATGTGTGCAGAACCACAGATTGGACAAGGATTGGATTGTAGCTATCTGCCTGAAGTTTCAAGCATAATAAAGCAACACAAAGACAGCACAGAGTTACACTTTGCAAAAGACTGTGTTTCAGCATCACTGAAGTGGCTTGAATATATAAATGCAAATGCACTTGTAAAAAACACAGATGAAAAGACTAGCCATTGCTGTGAAGGTCTGACTGATGTGGAGCGTGCATTTTTTCACCAGATTGCAGCTGCTACACAAGATCTGCATAATGAATGGTGCCAAAACTTTGATCTGAGAGATGCTGTGAAATGGAAAGGCCTGTTCCAAATGATCCTGGCAAAACTGTTGTGAAATGTGGTGGCCTTCCAAATTGGGTGCATGCCTCTCACACGCGTATGGTCCTGTGACCCCCTGATAAAACAGCTCCTCTTCCAGAAGATATGCCAGCAGTGGTCAAAAGTCCACAGAAGAGGGTCAGTCAAGCTGTAAGGGAACACACAGAGCGTGAAGCAGCACTAGAGAAAACTGAAGTTGCACTGGAAAAGCAAAAAGTGGAAACTGACACAGATGAAAACGGTGTCAAAGGGGTGAATGAGTCAGGTGCAGCCTCTGAAGAAGAAATTAGTGCTGTGGGCCTACGAGTGGAGGTAGGAAAAAGCTGGCTGAAAGGGTATCCAAAACGTCTACAGTGGTCCCTTGAAAAATCATTTGCACCCATAGCTGAAACATCTGAATCTGATCAAAGTGAAAATAAAAGTGAAAGGCTTGGATTGAAAAAGTGCAAAGAATTGATGGTGCTCTGTCAGAGTTTCTCAGCACCTGAGTGGTCAAAATGCATGGAAAAAGCACAGAATGGCACTTTGAATGAACTGTATGAGCCACCCTGATGCAAGCTGGTGACAAAGAGAAAAAGAAATGCTGAAACAAATAACTGAGAATTGTCAAGAGCTGAAGAGAAAAGAATCTTTGAATGATGAAAGAAAAAGAAGAAAAGATGAAGAAGTAAAAAAAAAAAAAAAAAAAAAAAAGAACTGTCATGTTGAAGTTTCCTTTTATTATTTTAGTTACTTATTTTAGAGAAGACTAACAGTTCCAAGAAGCTACTTACAGAACTCTGCACTAAAATTTTGAACTTGGCTATATATGATCTGATTACCGACAAAACTTGTGTTGCCTTAGAAATAGAGGTAAAATTGTTATATGCTCAGCTGTTGCAATAAAAATGTCACCTGTGAGATTAAATAAGTGTGATAAAGAACAAATCAATGGAGGTATTATGATTTGACTTTATCAAAGGGAGGATTGATGTAGCTCAGATTTCATCTGGATTCAGGCATTGCTTTATTTTTGTGTTTCAGACAGACTGCACGCACATTTTGGTGCAAGTGAAAACACATGGCACATGAAACATGAAATGAGGCCTAGTCAAATGCTTTTTAAAAGGGTCACTTTTGGTGCATGCAAAGTGAAAGACATAAAATGAGGCCTGGTCAAAATGCTTTTAGTCTGAAATGCTTGCGCTAAATTAACATGTGTTTTTGCAGTGTAGAGAAACTCGTGATTTCAGTTTCCTCTTTAGCTTTAAAGATAAGAATGGAATGTGTGTTCTCTCCTCCCAGCTTCTTTTCCTTGTAATCTACACCCCCTGTACCCGTCTCGAGAGACCCTGGCTTTGTTGCATATTTAGACAATGCATATTCAGTTCATAATACATCTTTCTCATACTGTGTATTCATTAATCAACCATGCACCAACACTACACGTGGGGCAAACGCAATTTGCACTGGTGCATGTTTATGCTATGTTGTACATTGCACATTTTGCATGTGGTGCACAAATGATAGAAAAGCTGCTTTAAACTAATAGCTTTTGCTAGGTAATAACTAATACAGGGTACTAGTATGGGGGAGGTAAACATAATGGGCTTTACTTCATAAATTAATATTCTTTTGTGTTTGTTTTTACTTTAGTATACATTTGGGCCCACAATAGAAATGGCTGCCTAGGAATCCAGCATGGCTGAGAATTGTTAGCAGTGTGCTGAATGAGAGACGCATGCGCAGAAGATTGTGCCAGCTGCATGAACTGCCAAGTGCCTCAAGTGAAGACACATGGGTCAAGGCCACAATGAACTGTACATTCCTGTCATCGTGCCAATGTACCAGTGTTTGTGGGAGAGTGTCATCCCTGCGTGCGAAGTGAAAGCGAGAAGGAAATGGACTGATACACTTTTCCGCTTAGATGTTGCAATATTTGTATAATTATTGATGGTGAAACATATGACTGTATTAAGCCTTAACGCTTCCTTTGTTAAAACTGGTATGAGTTGGATTTGCAATGAGAACAGGATGATGAGACCCTCATGTCACCTATGCTAACCAATCACAGTGCGAGTTTCTACTGAAACTGCAACATTATTAGTATAGTCAGCCAAGAATTAGAGTATAAATAATGACCCGTTAGGGGGCGTGTCAGACTTAGATCAGTCTTAGAGGAGAGATGAGGAGAGAGCAGATCTGACCAGACATCATATGGGTTAGGTACGTGAACGTCGCGGGTGCAGCCTAGGAGGAGATTGCGTCCGAGGAGAGACAGAGGGAGGTGGGGGTCTTGCTCATATTTTTTTTTCAGTGAGTCCTTGCACGTCATATTTTTGGCAAGGCAGATCACATTCCTCTGTGGTCTTGTGAAGGAGGGGAATTTTCAAGGAGCAGCCTCTCTGTCAGACAATGGAGAGGGAGAGAGACAGATGAACAGACCAGCGAAGAGAGAGCAGCTGAGAGATCAGGACAGGTTTTTGTTTTATGCATTTATTTCTCTTTATGGGAGATTTTTGCTAATTATTAATTATTGATTAGCCTTGCAAAACTCATTCTTGAATTACATTTTCCCTGAAACTCTTTAAAGAGTTCTGACTGACATTGAATTAGGGGTTTTCCCTCCTTTATGGAGTGCTTTGTATGCAACCTATAATATATTCTTTATTAATTCTATTTTTCCTATTTTCCAATTCTGTAACCTGATTGATAGTTGACTAATGAATAAAGGGTCAGAGAAAATTAACTTTTGACTAGAAAATAAAACCCTTTAAAAATACTCACAACTCTCTTTATTGGCTTAAATTTAATTGTATTTTTGGTTTTTCAAGTTTATGTAAAGTCTCCTGATGGTGATAACACGGTGGCAAAGGTCCATCACCTTTTAAAGCGCCAAACTAAAGGTAAATGATGTTTTGCATTGAGAAATTACCGTGAAATTACCGCTGGATCAAATGCACATCCAATTTTAAAGTTATCAAGGGGGTTAGACAGGGGTGCATACAAACCCCCTTTTTATTTATTTTTATATTAATTGCCTGGAGTGTTTCTTACAGACTAATGGGAAAGATCTGCCACGTATAGGAGACAGACTAGTTGCTGTGCTAGTGTACGCCGATGACGCAGTGCTGTTGTCACATACAGCAAATGCGTTGCAACTTTTATTGAATGCTTTTAATCATTTTATGATCAACCTGAGTTTGAAGGTCAACCATACCAAATCTTTTATCATGGTGCGTGGGCCTAGAAATACCCCCTCACGTAGGTTTGTACTCGATAAGACGCCCATTATGAAAGTTTTACATTTTAGTTATTTAGGGATCCTATATCAGAAAATGGTTTACTGACTTAGGTGTGCCACAATTTTTACACTCACCTACTGTGATTGACAGTAATCCAAAGACTCTGATTCGGCCACTCTTTCTAAGTAAATGTAACTTAATCCGGTCAAACAAATGTTCTGTGATGGACACAGTGAACCATCACATGGAGATTGTCACCTTGGCCTTTCCCAAATTTTATGTAGACTGGATCCCTAATGCACAGCATCATTCCTATTTAGCACGTTTCAGGCTTAATCTTGTTCATTTTTTATTTGCTTACCATTTACAGGGCAGCTGGTTTCCATTCGTTCCCTGCTGTCTGTGTAATGGCACCAGTCAGCAATCCTGTCTGCATTTCATGTTTCTCTGTAGTTTTTATTTTGCTCACAGGAGGAAATCTTTATGCTCCTTCTTATGTTCATATGACTGCAGATCTACTAAAGAGAGTCTCAAATTTTCATAGCCTCTACCATCTGTTTTTGTATGTCATGCAGTTATTAGTTTTATATGCTTTTCTACTAGTATTGGGAAAGATATGTGACTTTGACATGTTTCTCTGATTGTTATTTTTACTGTAATCTTACACTGTTGATATTTGCTGTGCAAACATTTTCTTTTATCTTTTATGGCATAACGGCCTAGTAAAGTTTATTTGAACTTGGAGCAAACAGTCAATAGTACAACAACAGAGATAGTCATCATGGACCCCAACAGCATGTCATACAAGGTTATATGATGTCATGAAAGTCCAGCATGGCAAGATACTAATACCATATGTTCTTTCAATTTGCTTCCACTCCTTCATAGTTTTTCAGATCCGTTTGTATCCATGTCTTCCATTATGAGAAAACATTATTATAACGTTGTATGGTTGCCCACTTGGTTTTTAAAATGTCAAATAAATCTTTCAAAGTAATTCTTTCGATCGAAGATAGATAAGGATAACCTAACATTAGTGAGGTATTGTTTTTGTAATTTGTGCAAAATTATGTGGTGGTTACAGGTATCTAAATATGTGTGTTAGGTTTTTGTCTAGATATAAAAGTGCTCCAGGCACTTGTGGAAGGGGGCAGATGAGACAACCATCCTGTGGAGGACGAAGGAGTGGTTGATGGGATAAATTGTAAGTCACTTTCCTTTCTCAATGACAGCCACTGCATTTATTAAAGTATTCCTTCCTTTCTTCCAAGCCCAGGTAGCAATCCTTTTATAAATTATCTAGCCTCCCTCTGTACTTGTCTCTCCCTCTCTTGAATTGATGCTCAGTACACACTCACTTACCACTCCCCCATTTTTCTGTCCCAGTCAGTCCAAAAAAATTCAATCGCATCTCAGAATGTGCCACATGTTTCCCATAGCTTTTGCCTAAGTGAATAATTTTAATGGCTTACATTACTGTTTGATCTGCTACCTTCCATTGACCGTGCGACTAAACCTAGGTGTATATAATGTCTGACACTCGACAAGTCCTTAACCAAACCTCTACCTAGCCCAAGCCCTGCAATATATATATAACTTACCTTACCCTACACTTCCTTGCCCCATTACCAGGGAAAACCTTTTTGTAGAACATAATTTGGGGTGGGGTGTATAGTGTGGGACTCAGTGAAGAACTGTGGAGGGAGTAGGATAAGAGCAGTGCTATTGGAATTTATGATGACCTGTCATTAGCAGTCACAAAAAAATGCCCCCTTTCCCAGGATGGCTCTCAATAATGCTGCACATGTGTAGTCAAGTAATTGTGCAGCATAAATATCATGTGTCATATCAGTGGCAATATCCATGTATTTATATTTGCCAGATAATTCATTAATTAACAGTAACACACCTTAAGTGTGTGTTGCAAGTGTCTTCCTCATGAAATCACTCAACTTTTTTAAATAAAAAAACAAATCTATTTTTGATTATGGTGGTGGCCATGGATTAATTCATGCCACACACTGCTACTGCATTATGTGAAATATATAGAGTAAAGATTTTGGCCCTGTGACCAAGAATCACATAAAAACGATTTCCAATTACCCTAGGAGGCCTGCAATGTTCTGCCATGGTATGACTATGGGCTCGGTGGGGGAGGAGCTTGGGAACATGATGGCCGGCTGTGGTGCCGGTCAGGAGCTACTCTGGGGGGGGGGTTGAGTGTAATGCAGGTGCGATAGTTAGCTCACCTCTGAGGTGTTGAGGAGGTATTCTCCCTCCTTTGCCTGTACTGTTGCAGCAAGGCAGCGAGTGGCTACTGGATGGTAGTGCAGGGAATGACGCTCTAGTATATCGCAGCTAGCCTGCTTTGGCAGCCCCATGCAGCGCATTCTCCGACTGCAAGGCTGCGACATGGTATGGGGCAGCGTTGGTGGAGTCAGCACATTTGGGAGTGCAGAGGAGAGGAGCTGCACTTGGGAAGCCTGGAAATACCCCTGCTATAGCTTCTAGAACCAGTAGGATCAGTAACAGAAGAAACTGTGTTTGCAGGCATGTCCTGATGGATGATGGGATAGAAGGTAAGTCTATTGTGGCAGCCTGCTCTCAGTTCGATATTAATTTGGATAGTCAGCCACCTCAAAAGAACAAACATGGGGGACACAAGCATTTAGGTCGGAAGAAATCAGTCAGGGTTGGGGTACAGTAGGAGGGTGCCACTAGATACACATTAAAGTCCCATAGTTCTCTGTGGACTGAAAGTGTGGATAATCTAGCGAGCGAATAAAGGAGTCCTCTTCTACCAGTGAAGGTGTTATCTAAACAGACAAAACCCCAAAGCAGTATCCGTGTGACTAAAAAGTCTGCTAGTAGGCTAACAACAGCTAAAGCAGGAATTATACCCCAACCTAAGGAAAAGCAGGACTTCATAGTCACCAAACTCCATAAAATTACCCCTTCACTAAAATCTTACTTCAAGGTCAGATCAGATCTAAAAAGAGAAGAGCGTGAGGAAGAGAACGGAGGTACCTCCGTCCTGGGGAGTCATTCGAAGAGGGTAGGGATAATGAATGTGGATGTGGGTGGACAAGGCAGGGTCTTAATACATCCGGCTGTTCCCATGCAAAATTTGTTTTCCTGTTTAACAATAGAAGAACCAAACTTAGATATTGGAGGAGTTATGGCTGAGCAGAGTAATGCCCCAGGAAGGTCTTAACTAACTGGAGAGCCGGGTAATGGCGACTCTAAAGGGTTGGACTCAGTTTAGGGAATGTTAGGCCAAAAAACACAAGAAATTAAAGAGCTCTTTCCGATCTCTGAGTCAAACCAAAAGGAGATTCAGGCAACCTGCTCCAGTCTAGAGGTAAAGATCGAGAGCCTAGCCCAATGTACACAGGATTTAGAATGTGGGATGCAAGGGCTCCAGTCAGCAGTCCAAGTGAACACTCAAGAGGTAGCTTGAAACAAAGAGAGAAGATTCTATCTGGAAAAATTGGAAAAGTTGGAGAGCAATGCCAGGAGGAACAACGTTAGAATCCTGGGGGTTGTGGAAGGTATGGAAGGGACAGATATCAAATCTTTTGTGAAAAAACTACTGAGAAGTGCCTTTCCACAGGAGGACGGTTTTGTCAATCTTGAGGGAGAAATTCAGTGTGTGCATAAAGACCCCTTTAAAATGCACACAGGACGGAAAAAAAACGGAAGATTTTGGTGAACTTTCTATCGTACACTGTGAAAGAGAAACTGTTAAGTTTGGCCGTGAAGAAAAAATCATTGCAAGCATTGGGGGCCACCTTTAAAATCAGATCGGATATCTCCAGGGAGACTGCTGACAGCAGTGGGAGTTGGGAAACAGAATGGAAGAATTGAGGGGGCTGGGGACCAATGTTCAACTAAGGTTCCCCACGATCCTGAAGGTCATGTGGCAAAACACAATGTACAATTTTTCTGATCCTGAAGACTTAGACAACTTCATAATACAGGCAAAGAAGGGGGGACTTTGAGAAAATAAATGAGCAAGGAAAATGAGATAGCAACACTCTCTCGGGTTTGAGCTCCAATAGTGTTGTGTAGTTCCTATAGTACCCCTGCAGGACCTGCGCGTTTGGATAACATAAACGGTGGGTTTGGTGTTAGACTGACTCTGTGCACCCCCACCGTGTATGTTAGCCAGATTTGCATTAGCTAGCTCACAGTGCCACTAGAATCTCCTCTTATCGGGGAGAGATTAGTTTCTGGCTACCTTAGATCATGACAACCCAAATTCCTCAGAATCCTCAGAATCGTGGAAACAATGTACTACCTTTCGCTCAGTCACTCGTGCTTACTTATTCGGTTTGTCTCAGAGAGTTACACAGAATAAACAGTCTGGGCGTTTCAATAAGTATTTATTGAACAGTTGTTATTCTAGTGTAAAATATATGTGCTACAGTAACCAGCAGACAAAAGCAGAGATATATTATCAGCAGTACGATAAAAGTGAAGGGATAGAACAGTTCTACCATATTGCAATAATCATGAATACATACATGAATATAAAAAGCATTATGAAAGTGCGCGTACTAGATGTACCTGAGTGTACCTAGCATATGTGTAGGTCTAAAAGCCTAAGAGCCAAGAATCCTTCTAGGATTTAGTCAACCCCCATACCTGAATAGAAAGAGTGTGGGACCCCGTCCTGGTCTTGAATTGGACACCCCGCAAGGGCTGTGTTAGACCGCTGTCAGCTGGAGTGACTGCATGCAGGAGCCTCAGCGTCTCTGGTCAGTGTGTCAGCATGGAAGTCTTGGTTCCCTCTATCTTACCGTGGCAAGATGTGGTGTATTTATACCCTAAAGTGTCTCGTCCCTCAGTATGGTTTGTATTGGTCTTTGTTAGACATGAGGAAGACGTCAGGGTTGAACTTTGTACATACATTAGATGCGGGAGATGTAGCTGGTGAATGCTCATGCATAATTTATGAGTACATTGTAGGCCTGTGTTCTGGAAAGACCTTGCAGTGTTCTAACCACAGACTAGATAACGTTCAACCCTCAGAGCTCCTTGTGTACTGTAGGGAACTAATGTAGGTGAAAGATCATGCCTATATTAGGAGCCATGACTATAATAGGGCATGTACGAGTATGACCATAATAGGGCATACACGAGTATGACCATAATAGGGCCTATACGAGTATGACCATAATAGGGCATATACGAGTATTTCTACATTATGGCATATATGAACGGGTCTACATTAGGGCCTATATATGAAACATAACAATAGGCTATGGTTAGGCCTAGATATAGGGTTGGGAGGGTTCCCGGAGGGGAGCACATGTGGTGGGGAGCATGGGGAAAAAAGTCATTTAAAGTTTTGAGTCCTCAAATCAGTGTAGAAGGATAGCGCCAAATAGGAGCAGCAATCTGAAAACAAAAGATGAGTATAGGAGGGAAGGGAATTTAAGTAAGACACAGGTTCTTGAAATACTATGTCGGAATGTAAACGGGCAGAGGGCTAAAAAAAGGCAACAGACTATACTGCAGTATTTAAAGGAACATCAATCACAAATAATTATGCTACAAGAACCCACCTTAGGAAACAGGATGGTAGAGACCTGCATTTAAAACAAAAATGGGTGGAGAATGTAGTAGTTACTAATCAACTGCACTGTACTAAGGTATAGCCCTGATATTTAAAGCAAAATCAGGAGTCGAGCTGGGTAGGTATAGAGCGGAGGAGGAAGGTAGTTGGATTATTGCCGAGATTAGTATGCATCAAAGCTTATACACGTTAGTGAGTTACTATGGTCTGAATATCGACGACGTCTCGCACTTGGTGCATCTTGTTTCCAGTTTGGTTGATTGTAACGATCCCATTATCCTTAACAGAAGGATTTTACTTCTGGAGGGGATAGCGGCAAAGTTGGAGCACGGTACAGAGGAGTTTTTCTCTTGGAATATGACATTGGTTTCCATGCATGTAGTTTGGGATACGTATAAGGCTTGGTCTAGGGGGATTCTTAAAAGTCTATCAATTAATTGGGTAAGGGAAGAAAAAGCTGAATTTTCTAGACTTGAGGAAGAGATGGTGAAAATAGAAAAGATGTTAAAAATTGATGTATTGAGTAAGGAGAAGAGGAAAGAAAAAGCGGCTGCACTCGAGGAGTTATAAATGAAATTTAGAGTAAAGTCAGAAGAGAAGGTTTTGTAGCAGTGGGACGTTAGTAGAGCCATGAACATAGTACATGGAGAGTGTTGTGGAAAATTGTTGGCATGGAAAACAAGGTTGGAATGGAATCAAAACTATATTAGGAAGATTCTTGATGGCACAGGTAGTATAACAGAAGAGAGTTGCAGGATAAGAGAGGTCGATACTGTATTTTTTCAGAAATTATACACAGAAGATCTTGCAACAAATAAAGTAGATATAGATTCATGGCTGCAAGGAAAACATATTCCTAATTATCTCAAGAACAACAACATTACCTATGTCAGGAAATAACCGGTAGTGAAATTCAGGCAGCGATTAAAAAAGCAAAAAGAGGCAAGGCCGTGGGTCCTGACACGATTCCTAGTAAGTTCTACTCTGTAAAGGCTGATGGGATTATCCCAATTTGGATTAAGTTGCTTAATTGCATATTGGTAGAGGGCAAGCCAATCACGGAATCATGGAAGAAAGCAGTAATTATACTAATTCCAAAGCCCGGTAAGAACCCCCTGCAGTGCCAATCCTTTCGCCCGATCTCATTACTTAATTGTGACTACAAAGTCTTTACCAGCATCTTGGCAGCCCGTCTGAATAAAGTAGTTGGACATTTAATAGATGAGGATCAAAAGGTTTTTTGCCAGGGACAAATTTGAGAGAGCTGAATCATGTGTTGATAGGTTCAATAGACTTAGCCATAACTACGGGTGCTCCTCTTGCGGTTGTGCCTGGATGTTGCCAAGGCATTTGATCGCGTTAATTGGATGTATCTTATGGCAATTTTAGATCACTTTGATATGGGAAAACCTCTGATAGATGCAGACCTTATCATCACCAGTGAGAATAGAAAGGGGGACAAGACAAGGGTACCCCCATCTCCTATTCTTTTTGATCTTTATATCGAGCCCTTTGCTCAAAGTTTAAGACTGAATGAGGAAATTAATGCTTTCGAGGTAGAGACATAATCCAGGAAGATTGGATTATGCACAGATAATTTGATTGTTTTCACCTCAGGCGTACACTCAGCCCTACCACAACGTGTGGCAGAGGCAAGGATCTTTGGTGGATTTTCAGGATATAAGATTAACAAAGATAAAACAGAAATAATGATTTGGAATCATGGGGAAATAGTAAGTGTCACAGAAAGGAGATACCTGGGGCTAAAAATAACTAAAGATATAGAGAAGATTGCTGCAGTTAATTTGAAAAAGTGAGCCATGAGATAAGAAAATTATTAAAAAGATGGCAGAATCTCCCATTGTCTATCTACGGGTGGATAAATTTAGTAAAACCGTTTAGTCACCTTTCTCTTAGATAATATCCCCTTAAATTTTGAAATAAAGAGCATTCAAGGCTTGCAGGGGAAAAATAACTTCCTTTGCTTGGGGCAACAAGGGAGACCGTCTTTCTTGGAAGAAACTGAGGAGGAAGGCTGGAGCAGGTGGGTTGGGCTCCTAGATTTTCAACTTTATTGCAGGGCTTTTCAGCTTAAAAATAATAGAATGTTATTCCCTTGTCCTGACAAGACCTTAATTGGCGCTATGTATAAAGCAATGTTTCTTGGGCCTGCCTGAGGAAGGCTTCACCTACAAATTTGGGGCAACCAAATACTTCAAGGAGGTCAGATTAAAATGTCTCCAAGCAGCAGCAAAAACCTGGTTCGAGGTTAGATCACTTTTGGGCGCTGCATACTACAGTAAGATGTCTCCCATTTGGTACTCCCCAGGTACCCCAGAATGCCTGCTGGATATTCTTACAGACCCTTTGAAACAGGGTGGGATAAATAGATGGGGGAATCTGCTAGACGAGGGGCAGAATATAACTTGGGAATATTGGAGTAATAATATGTCTGAGGGAAAAATTTCCTGGTTTAAAATTTATCAAGTGAACTCTTCGCTTAAGAGTCAAGTAGCAGAGAGTTTTGCTGGCTCTTGAATCCACTGAATAATTGACTGCACTACCATGGAGCACACCAGAGGGTCTCGTGGTTACTCTCTTTCAGGGACCGCATTCGTTATTCCTGACAATATTAAACAGGCGGGGAGACATACTAGTTGTTACTGATACAGAGTTCCCGCTCAATTCTTTTGGAATTCCTGTTTTACCTATGAGAGCGCCTTATAAGTGTTGGCTGGATATCGATATCCATCCCTGACCCGATTGTGTGATGTTGTTTCCTTGCACCCTTGTCCTGATGAGGCCCAAATGATGGGGCCGAAACGCGTAGACTGCATTGAATAGAGGAGTCCAATGGATTACTAGTACCTGTTAAGAAATTTGATACACACACTGTGTTTACCTCATGTGTGAATTGGACTACCTTGTAGTCAGATTGCTTATAATTATGTAGCAACCACTTGGTTCTAAGTTTGGGGTAGGAAGGAATGTATAATCAAATGTATTTTATCGTTTTTTGTTAATGTTTGTATAATTGGTTTAATCTCTTCTTGTTTTGTCTTGATGTATTTAATTTGTTGATAAGAATAAGAGAACAATTAAAATAATTTATAAATTGTTCCTATTGGAATCGGAGGTGGTATGTGTAATAATGTTAGCAAGTCAATATGAAGGGACTATGTACCAAAGAGTAGGATTTAATTTGTATGTGTCCTATTGAAATTTGTGCTGTATCGATTCCTCCGCATCACTTTTGTGTATAGTAAGAGTCAAGATTGGACAGGAGCGAAACCCAGCCAAATGGAAATCGACCTTCAAGACCATCGGGTTAAGAAGAAGGAAGTTGCTCGGTGGTACCAGTATTTACTCACAGCAGTCAACGATGCTGAGTTGGAAGAGTTATGGCAAGTATCTTTATATACACATTATTTGGTAGTTAAACCTGCTGCATTAAGGAAGAACCATTTTTATACCCTTTATAGAGTCTATTGGACCCCAGAAAGGTTGGCGAAAATAAGGGGAAGTGGTGACTCCAAATGCAAACGTTGTGGAAGAAATTAAACTGATGACATGCATATGTTCGCTACCTGTCCAAAGTTAGAAGAATTCTGGCTTGCTGTAGGCAAGACTATGTCCCTCTCACTGGGTATCACCATGGAGGTAAGCACTGTTTTAATCATGTTTGGGATAAGGCAGCACGATCTGAGGTGCTATTCTCTACACGCGAAACAAAGAAATGTTCTACTTAATTTTGATTGCAAGAAGGGAAATTTGTAAATTATTAACTCAAGCCTCTCCACCTTCTTGGCATGCTTGGAAAAGCTCAGTGGCCTTCTTTGAGAAGATTGATAGGTTTAAAAATTAGAGAAAGGATGGTGGTGACTTTTGGGATATGTTTAAGATTGAATAAATTGACCCGTCCAATGATTACATCTTCTTAAATCAGTTGAGCTACGGAGTAAGACACACCCGAGGGTGCCTTGTAAATATGCTTGAAGAAGAGAGTCCAATGTTTTAGCACACGGGCCTCTAGAATTCAGAATGGTGCTTATTCACTGATTGGAGATGATATGAGGCCCAAAAAAAAAGAGCAGGGCCATTGGAATTTATGATGACATATATCATTAGCGGTTGCAAAACAATGCCTCCTTCCAAGGATGGCTCTATTAATGTTGCAGATGTATTGTCAAGTAATTGTGAAGCTTAAATATAATGTGCCATATCAATATATATATATATTTTGATATGGCACATTATATATATTTGGTACCTAATTCATTTATTAACAGTAACACATCTTAAGATCTTGAGTGTGCGTTGCAAGTGTCACCTCATGAAATCACTCAACTTTTCATAATTTGTATTAAAAAAATCTATTTTTGATTATGGTGGTGGCCATGGATTATTTCATGCCATGCACTGCTACTGCATTATTTGAAATATATAGGGGAAACATTTTGGCCCCGTGACCAAGAATCACATAAAAAAGATTTCTGATGGCCCTAGGGGATCTGCAATGTTCTGCTACGGAATGACTGTTTATAAACAAGTAATTAAAATAAGTAAAACAATCATGTTCTTTTATTCTTTCTTTGGATCATCTAGCTATTCCTGTCTGAGACCTACCCCGGAGGCCGCACCTGCCATTAGACAGCCGCTCAGTTGCACTTCCAAGAAATAGAGGCAATTGCATGAGAGTACAGATAGCTGATGGTCATGGAGGAAGAGATGGAAGAAGCAGCAGTCACCATTCCCGCAGAATGCCAGCCAAAGGGTCTGCAGAAAAATCATTACCACAGGCAGCCAAGGTTTTCAGCTACCAAAGCCACCCCCTTGCAAAAACAGCACCACTGTTGACTTCTGTCTTCCTCTAAAGAAATTGCTCAGCCATGAAGAAACTGAAGAACAGCCAGCACGACCATTCAGGGTGAATGGAGTCTGTGGAGGCCCCTTTTTAATAGGGAAGGAAGGTTGGGATTGTTTTTGTGGGAGGTGAGGGTGAGAGCAGTTGTGGCAAGGTTGTTTAATTGTTTGAACTTCTATGGTTTTTAGGGTGTTGTTTTGTAGGGAGAGGGGGACCTGTTCTGTGGGGAGAAGGTGGTAAGGACAATTGCAGAATGGGGACATGGTACTTATTTTTTATGTTTTTTGGGTGAGGGGGTGGGCTAGTTGTGGGAGTATAGGGTGGGGGTTATTTTTTTAATTAATAAATGGGTTAAATTGTATTTGAATATACAACTTTGTATTACTAGTCAGTGTAACATACTCTGCACCAGTCCCTATGCATAACAGTTGTCACACAGTATGCAACTCAAGGCCAAAAGACAAAACTACCAATGATCACACATGCCTCCCACCCTTTATGGGTTGATCAGGCTGTCTAGCACCATCTTTCAATCAGTAATAGTTGTATACTTACTTACTGCACTTGTCCTACCCTCTGTAAATAATGACCACTAATAGGGGCTGTAACATAACTAAAAGTAAGTAAGTAAGTAAGTCCAGTATTTGTATAGCGCATGAATCACCCCCGAAGGGGTCTCTCGGCGCTCTGGGGCCGTTGGGAAGATTAAGCGAGCTATTGCCCAGAGTCGCATGGTGCTGGGCAGACCCCTGCCGCCGGAGACAGGGATCGAACCGTGATCCCCAGCGTCCAGCGTCAGTCGCCCTGGCCGCGGCGCCACACCTCTTCCCCAAAACAACAAACCATCCTTCTCAAGGACTTCTTTCTCACCTGTGTGGATTAAACAAATTCTGCTACCTCTCACAATTGGCCCATACCTCACTTCAGAGTTATCCTAAGGGCCTGCTTAATGCTGATTACGGTGGCCCAGCGCTAACAGGGAAGACATCACAGGAAAAAATAAGGTTCTTCTTATTCAGAATGATGCTGGTGAGGTGAACTAGCTAAAGACTACTTATTATGCATCACAGGCAACTAGACTAAAAGAAAACAAAGTGAATGGACAATCCAGAAACACTGTTGAATTATTTGCTAAAGTTGGCATAATTAATCCTTCATGTCTCAGAAGTGAGAACATGGGAGAAGGTTACGTACGTAGAATCTATCAGGCAGAGTTTGGGTAACATTGCTGTAATTAGGGTTCAGCACTATGATGTATTTTCATGCCTGGGTAGGAGGGGTAGGTGGACCAATGTATTCATTTTGGTGACCACCTCCTGCAGCAGTTACCATTGCTTTAACCACATCCGCCCCACCAAGTGTGAGATCTGTTGATGGTGGAAATTAACGCACACTTCACAGCCTGGGGCAAGTGGGTTTGGGGCTTTGATGGATGAATGGGTAGGGAAAATTGTGTAAAGGTGAGAGATAGAGAAATATAACATTCATCAAGTCGATGAGCACATTACATCTGTTGTGAAAGAAAATGAAAGTTCATTTACCAATTGAAAACAGTTCTTCATCTCCCACAGTCTTCAGTAATTTAATTGATGTATTACCCAGACTTGAGCAATGCAAAACAGGTAGGACCTACCCAGGTCTAAAAATAGTTATAGTTAGAGGAAGAAAATATTATACTTTTTAGAAATGTACTATGCATCTGTATTCTTCTGGAACTGTCTGTCTTTTGTACAGAGCTGGACTTCAAAGCAGGAGCAATATGGAGCGTAATTACAGAAGAGAAGGCCTGTTAAATGCTAAAAAAGTACATATTGGAGAGTCAAAGTAAGCACCATGATGCTTAAGGACGAGGAGGGTGGAGCATAGACTGGTGCAGATGTGTGCCATTAACTAAGAAGTGAGAAGAACCAAGCTTGTACCACCAGTCACAGACAACTAGCTGCATGCACCGGGCTGATCACTCTAACAATAGCAATATTCTTCTGTGTCAATCATGTGCCTAGTCAAGCAGACAACAACCGCTTAAATAGAGTTTGCCATTTGAGAAACTAGTATGCATTTTCCCAATCAGTGCACCTCAAGTCCACAGGGGTAGACCTCTTTGATTCCGCTTGTTTCCCATTGAAGTAGCTAGGCAGTGGTGCTTCTTCTGGCTATTGTCAACTGAACCTTAGGTTTTCATACAAAAGAGATATACATGTAGTATTGAACAAGAAAATGAAAGGAATTTGAAGATTAGTTTTGTCTCAGTAAATTAACTGGTTAGTCTCCGAAGAACCTAGAGGTGATGGACTTAAATTAACAAAAGAATAATGAGAGTATGTATATCCCAGTAAAATGTGAAAGGCAAGCTTTGATGCAGAATCATCTCACAAGCATTACATTATCAAGTTTAGTTTACCAGAACCTCCCAGCTTACACAACATGAATCATTTATTTGGTAATACTCACTGGTGCAAGCAAGTTACCTTTTGAAAGTTTGGTGTCCACTTACCTTTGTGTCTCTCTATTCTTCATGGAAGTGATACACAATATAGGGCAGTCCTTTAAATCTTCACTGCAAGGGAATGAATCAAAGTTTAGGGATGGGAGCCATTGTCTTGTTCTTTTGAGAGATGTAAGCTTCTATTGCAGCAGGCTATATATACAGTAATCCTATCCCCAAAGCGGAGGCACATAATATCTATGTTTATTGACTCAGGTCCACAGGCAATATCTTTGATCTGAACCCAGCTGCCAAGCTCGGGGTCACAAAAGCTCCCAAAGAAAAAACCTGAGCCTGTGCGAGCAGTAGATGGATCAGAGTTGTCTTCTGGACTAATTTGTTTTCAGACAGAGACTCTAACCTTAGTGTGTGATAATGGGCATACTGAACAACTTGTCTTTGATCTAATAGACACTCCTACCTTTGGGGAAATTTTAGAAGTACCTTGGCTAGAACACCATAATCCAAAAATTGATTGGGTACACCACACCGTAACCTTGGACTCACCATTCTGAACTACTACCTGCTACCAAGAAGCTCCAGAGGTGGGAATGCCTCTGCATTCTGCCTTGGTCCAAGGACCAGAAAACCGTAAACTACCCAAAGAAAACCAGGACTTTCAAGACGTTTTTGACCCAGTGAAAGCCACCCAACTGCCCCCACACAGAGCCTTTGATTGCCACATAGATCTCCTCCCGGAAGCAATGCTACCCTGCAGTAGAGTTAACACATTGACAGAACCTGAAACTCAATATCTACGCAAATATTTGGATGAACTACTAGAGAGTTTTATACGCCACTCCATATCGCCTGTGTCTTCTCCACTCTTCTTTGTACCCAAGAAGAATAGGGAGTTGAGGGTCTGTGTGGATTATAGGGCAGTCAATAAGGTGAATATTAGGAACTGCTATCTCCTCCCGTTAATTCCGGTACTACTTGTTCAGGTCAGAAATTCCACCATTTAGACGAAACTAGATTTACAGGGAGCTTACCACTTAATCCGTGTACAAGAAGGGGATAAATGGAACACCACCTTTAGGACTAAGTTTGGGCTGTTTGAGTAGACTGTTAAACCCTTCAGGCTATGTAATGCTCCAGCAGCATTTCAATATTTTATTAACAAGGTCTTGAGGGGAGTTTTTGGATGTTTGTGCACTCGTCTACATAGACGACATTCTGATTTACTCAAACTCAGAACAAGAACATGTACAGCATGTACGCGCCAACTTGCAGTGCCTTAGGGAAAATGCTCTATTTGCTAAATTAGACAAATGGTCCTTCCATGTACAGTCAGTAGAGTTTCTGGGGAATCACTTATCTTCGACAGGCATCACTATCGACCCCAAAAAGGTAGAGGCCATTCCTCCAACGAAGGAAATTCAACAGATACTTGGCTTCGCCAATTTTTATGGTTGTTTCATCCTGCACTTTTCAAAGATAGTGGCGCCCATAACACAGCTGCTAAAAAAGGGGCAATCATTCACATGGTCTCCAGAAGCCAATCTGGCGTTGCAACTGTTAAAAACTAAATTCACCACTGCACCCATTCTTCAGCAACCCAATCCAGACCAGCCCTATTACGCCAAAGCTGATGCTTAACAGGTAGCAGTAAGATCAAATTTATCACAAAAGAACCCAAGAACTGGCCACAAACATCCGATAGCCTTTTGTTCCCAAAAATCGTCTACCAGTGGAACAAAACTATACATTGACTGAAAGAGAACTTCTGGCCATCAACCTGGTGTTCACTGAATGGAGGCATTACCTACAGGGGGCTAAACATACAGTCACAATATTCTCAGTTCATAAAAATGTACATTTCTTTAGCTCCATTAGGGTTCTCACCCCCGTAAAATGTGACGGCTGCATTTCTTTAGTGGGTTTGATTTCATTATTACCCAGGGACCAAGCAGTTACAGTCTGATGTTCTTTGTAGACTGGGGTATTCTCACCCTTCCTATTCCACATCAGACCCCCTACTATCATTCCACTGGAAAAGATAGCCACAGTCAGTGTGGGTGACACATTTATGGTAGCCTTACATGAAGAAGTTGAAAAACTAAAGGCCGAAGAATGGATCAAAACACCTAACCATACTATCACAGACAAGCTGTTCCTTCACGCTCAGAAACTGTACATCACTACTATAGAATTAAGAAATCAGGTAATTCAATGGTATCACAACACAGCATTAGCAGGGCACCCAGGTATAATGAAAACCCTAAGGAATTGTCAAAAAACCTTCTGATGGAACAACATGTGGAAGGATATACTAGAATACATATTTGGTTGCCCAACTTGTGCACGAAACAAGAACACTCACATTCCGCCTGCAGGCTTATTACAGCCTCTGCCTGTACCCCGACTTCCTTGGCACACCATCAGTCTGGATTTTAGAACTAACCTTCCAGAGAGCAATACCTTCACTATCATTTTAGTAGTTGTTGACATGTTATCAAAAATTGCACATTTCATCCTCCTCAAAAAGGTACCCACCGCCACAGAATTTAATCAAATATTCATTGATCATATCATAAGACTGCATGGTCTACCGACTAAAATCACCTCAGATTGCGGAGTCCAGTTCACATCAAAATTTTGGAGAGCACTCTGTGATAATTTAGGAATAGAGATAGCTTTGTCATCTGATTCCACCCACACACCGATGAGCAAACTGAACGGGTCAACCAATCTCTAGAAACTACACTAAGATGCTTACGATCCACGTACACAAAACAATTGGATCAGGCCTTACACCTAGCTGAATTAACTTATAATAACAGCACCCACTCAGCCACTTACTACACACCCTTCTTTTTCATGTCAGGACAACATCCTCGGGCCCTTCCCAATGATATATCAGGAGTTTCTGCTATGCTACCTTCAGTCACAGAAAGATTAGAACAACTGCATAAGATTCAAAGACACACTAGGACATGTTTAGCAAAAGCCAAATTGGTCATGAAGGCACAAGCTGACAAACATAGAACCACAGCACCTATATACATGGAAGGAGACAGGGTATGGTTATCAACACAACACCTACAACTAGAAGGCCCAAGGAAACTATGACTACAGTTTATAGGTCCTTATGACATTATCAAGATAATTAATCCAGTCACCGTCAAGCTACGGCTTCCCCCGACTACACTATGCACCCAGTGTTACAAGTTTCATTGATCAAGCCATACCACCCCTACCCATTCTGATTAATGGCCAACAAGAGTATGGAGTTCACCATATCCTGGACTCTAAACGATTCCAGGGAAAACTATATTACATTACAGATTGGAAAGGTTATGACCCTTCAGAGCGTCCCTGGGAACCAGCCTCCTTGGTTCATGACCCCTCATCTGGTGAGACAATTTCCTACCCGCTACCCTGCCAATCTATGACCTGTAAGACTGCCTTCGGGAGGGTTGACTACTCAGGATTCCTGCCATAGCTCACCTCTCTTTACTATCACAATATACCGGCAGGACAGATGTCATTTCTCCCAACACTTATGAATGAACAAAAGTCTTGTACCCTGACTTTTGACCATATTACATGATGTTGGTAATAGCTAGCTGCAGCTGGTATTCCCCGGTTTGTTTGAAAAGGCTTAATAGCTTTTGCAAATATTTTGCCATGCATATGCAAGGTCAGGTTTCAGGCGCCACAGAAACATCCATAAAATCCAAAAGAATAAGCATCAAGCAACCAACATAGATGAGCTCAACGTGAACCTTCCAGAAGACAGCCATCATCAAATTAATCCCATGCACCTGTTCCTTGCTATAAGCAATTAGAACGTGAATTTTGTGAACATTCTAAAACACCTTCTAGAAGACAGCCTTTATCAAATTATTCATCTGCACCTGTTCCATGCTATAAGCAATTGGAATGCGACCTTTGTGAACATTCTAAAGCACCTTCTAGAAGGCAGCCTCATCAAGTTAATTATCTGCACCTGTTCCTTGGTATAAACAATTAGAATGTGACCTTTATGAACGTTCTAAAGAAGTCTTATTTAAAGACCATCCACACTCCTCCCCTTCGCTTAGCCTCTTCGCCTGCCACTTACCTGTTTCCCATCTTCAAGGACTCTGTCTTGCCAGCTCCCTTGATCCTCCCGCTTCGACCTCACTGCAAAGAACGTCCAGCATTAGTCTCGCACCTGGATGGAAAAATTAGCAAGAAGAAAAGGAGAGACTCATTAACAGACTTGATTTTACTACGCGCTGAGCTCAGTCACAACATCGTGCTGCAAACAAGCGTAACCAGTGTTTTTGTTCAACTTGTACATACTGTTGGCAGGGCTCTGCCAGAGAGGACTTGGGTAAAGCTAACCCCATCCAAATTTGGCTGTGGGTTTGATGCTGAAATTATACTCACTATAGTTTCGAGAACTTTGATGAAGGGGCCTCTACGGACAATCTAAATGAAAACAAAACAAAAACAAAACTAAAGGCTGGTTGAGATTTGAAAGGCTTTCCTGAGGTGATACCTTAAGAGACAGAGTTAATACTAGACAAAAGCCTTATTAATTGTTTGTTTATAGGTACCATATCTGCTGGTACCATTCATCAGACTGGTGTGAATGCCTGCTGCAGTGTTGCTGTTGAGTAGACGAACCACAGCATCTTTGAATCTACACGCTCTCTCTATCCCAACCCCATTCCACCGGGGATTTGTCACCTGAGCAGTGTCTCCTCCTGTAAACCAAGGGCAAGTCTCGGGAGGATTCGGGAACAAGCGTGGCCGCCCCATTGTAATCATCTGGGATCCAGGTAGGTGACTTATGACACGACGATTGAATATCATGAAAAACTGCGGGTATGGCATGACCTAGCTCGAATTAATCATGATGAATACAGGTACCTTAAAACAGAAAATCCAATTGGGCCTACAATCTATTTTCTCCCACAGGTACATAAAGATTTACAACACCCTCCAGGCCATCTCATTGTAAGCTCAATTGAATCTTTGTTAGAAAAAACCTCCAGGTTCATAAACACCTTTTTAGTCCAATATGTCACGGCTTTACTGTCACATTCTCTAAATTCAGAACACTTGCAGTAGTCGCGGCCACCAACACTCTTGTGTTCCTGGAATATCAGTGGACTCCGAAATTAAATACCTACACCAGAAATATGTAACTTTATTTCCGTTCACAATTTTCTTGCCTTCCAGGAAACATGGGCCACCCAAAACTACCCCTTGAATGGCTACTTGAAACATTGAAAGTCTGCTGTAAGAGATCTGAAGTTTGGCCGGCCAAAGGGGGGTCTGTCGATTTATATATCATGTAGCCTAAAATGCCCTATAGAACCACTACATTTTCAGGAGAATTGGCTCCTTGGAACTAAAATCAACTCATGGAGACAGCAGCGGCCTCTGCTACTTCTTAATGCCTATATGAATGCCCGTACAAAAAGGTCTCAGTTGAATCGCCTATCTACTGTCCTGTGTGACCTGGCAGGGGATTTTCCGTCTTCAGATTGCCTCCTTACGGGGGACTTTAACACCAATCTTTTTCAAGGGTCATCGGAGGACTCAGAAAGTTGGCTTCCTCTCTCTCTACCAGCATTGAAGGTACAGGTAAAACCCATATCTCAAAAACGTAGCCTCGGGGAACATTGGGTTTTACAACTTTATACCGCAGGTTTCATTGTTCTGAATGGGAGATTTCCTCAGGATATCCCCCCAAACTGGTCGCGGACAAATGGCAGAAAGTGCTCATATCTTGACTATACAATTTACAATTTAGAATTGCTTCCATACTTAGACAACTATAGCATTGTGGAACGCTCGGAAAGCAATCATCGCCCGCAAGTCATCACCATCACTCCGACCTTAGCATACCATGACCTAGATTCTACTACACACACAGGAGTTTATTCTGAGAATTTAAAACGCTTAAGATGGAATGAAGAGGCCAGTATAAAGATCATGGAAGAGTGTGAACAACTTACTATTCGTCTTAATCTGTGGTCCTCTGATCCAATAGAAGACTGGGCTAATTTCTGTACTCAGCTTTTAAATCAATTCCAGCGTCCAACGCAGCATTGTGTGGGGAGTAGTAGCAAGCAGGCCTTTTTCTCACTTGAAACAATGGCGCTAAAGAAAACCAGAAACACTGCTCTTAGGGGGGTAAAGAGTCACCCTGAATCTGAAGTCTTACTGTCTAACTATAAAATCGCACAAACTAGTTATAGATGGGCATGTCGAATTGAAAACAACAGCATCTTCAACACCTGTGGTGCATACTTCACTTTGCAAGTAAAAGTCGGAACTCTAAAAACTTCTGGGCACTTGTTAATAGACAAACTAATGGAAATCTTGGCCTAGGCTCCGCAAACATCGCAGACCAGGAATGGGTAATATTTTTGGCAGGCCACTTCCAGGAGGAGCAGATTAAGCCTTGCAGATTGACCAACATGTATAGGGAGTGGCCGGTTAATCTGCAAAGAACACAGAAACATCCAAGTGAAGATCTCTCCATTTCATCTACAATGCTGCAAAATATTAACTAAAGCTAGATCAGACAGAGCACCGGGGCCAAATGGCGTACCACAGGCCTTGCTCAAAAAGAACATTACTTTCTGGACTAAGCAGTTAGTTAACCTGTTTGAATACAGCATATGAAGCTCAACCATACCCTACTCTTGGCGCGGTGCAATTATTCAGCCGATACAAACTATAGGCTGATTGCTCTAACAGATACTGAGACTAAGTTTTTCGCCAGTTTTCTGCTAGAAGATCTGAAAAACTGGGCTGATTCAAAGGACCTGATACCAAAAAATTAAACAGGCTTTGTGGCTAACTCCAGCTCGCTGACTAATCTTCTAGCCTTATCCATCTTCATTGATAAAGCAAACACTTCTCCTACTGCCCTCTTTTGCTGCTTTGTGGATTTCAAAGCTGCTTTCGATCACGTGCCAAGGGAGGCTCAATGGGCTAAACTAACAAAATGGGGAATTCTGTCCAATTTACTGAATCCAATCATCCAACTCCATACTAGCACCTGGATTCAAGTGAAGATATGCTCTGGTTCACACCTATCCAGAAAAATACCGACGTCCAGGGGGGTAAAACAGGGATGTGTGTTAGCCCCCCTGCTTTTTAACCTGTTTCGATCTGACCTTTCAGCAGAGTTAGATGCAATAAATAGCCACGCTCCAAAGACCGTTGGTACTCAGATCAGCAATCTCCTATATGCCGATGATCTCGCTCTCTTCAGTCTTACGAGAGTCGGACTACAGCGCCTGCTGAATACATTATATAGGTACTCCACCATGAACAACTTAGAGGTTAATCTAAAGAAAACTCAAGTAGTTATATTTGGCAGGAAGTGTTATAGAGGTGGCGGCTGGTCGTATAACAACCTTCAAATGTCGATGGGTAAAACCTATAAATATCTGGGGTTTTACATCGATTCAAGAGGCTCATTATTAAAACATTGTAGTCAAATTGCCATGAAAGCCCTGGCACTTCAAGTCAGTCTCTCCAAACTTGCTAAAAAAGTGACTGGACCTTGCTTAGCGTGAATGCTGGAGGTAATGCGGGCCAAGATAGGTCCCACCTTGTACAGTTATGAGATCTCTTTGGGCAAGCGTAGTATTGCACTTAACCAACATGTGACTAAAATCTACAAAAAGGTGCTGTGGCTACCAAAAACCTCATCCGCTGCCCAGATCCTCCTGGAGTTTGGTCTTGTAAATTATTCTTTACAAAGTGTGGGGGCCTTTCTTAACCTGTGCCACAAGTTGAGGCAGGCTAGCGCTGGCTCACTTAAGTCCCTGTTATGGACTGACATCAGCATCTGTAACCCCTGTGGGTCAACAATCGATTTTCTATTGAATGTCTGCTAAAATTATCAGCAAGTGAACTGTGGGCTCTCAACCCAAGTAAAACATCCTTTAAAGTAAGCACCAAGAAGCGTATTCAAGTGTGCTCCAGTTTGTCCGACAGAGGGATTTTAGCTAAACGAAAGCACGCATGGGCAGTAATTAAATCTTATCAGTTGGCCCCACCTTTGCCTCACCTTGCTTGCACATACTCTATACATTTAAAACAGAGATTTTTGGCGCTTAGGCTGGGTGAGTGGCATTTTTTAAAGCATATTCCTACCTGGCGGCGTACCTCAGGCGAGGTGGTGTGTAGGGCTGTGGACAATCAGAGGAATCTCTGGTGCATGTGGTATGCCTCTGCCCAGCACTGTTGGACATGCGTAGATCAAAACTGAGGCCTGAGTGGAACAAACTTGGAGTCCGGACATACAAGCAGGGTATCATTGCGGCCTTGAATCCAGACAACACGGCTCTAAACATTAGCTTTACGATCTTTATCCATGAGGCATATCGCAAGTTTAAGCAATCCATTAGTAGCAATAAAATCACTGGAAAAAAGGGAACCGCCATAAGTGGTCACAACAATCGGTTCTTAAAAAAAAAAAAAAGTAGCTGCTGCTTCAATTCGTAAAGCTAGCACCCTCCAATTAAAGTTCATTACAAGGAACCAGGCTAAAAAGACCCAATAGTTAACCCTAATCTCCTGCGGTGGCAACATGCTGTTCTTTTCTATTTGCTTAGAGGTTTTCTTACCACTTCGCAGTTATCCAACTTTTTGGTCTTGACGGACTGTGAACATTTACGTACTTTAGAATAACTTTGCTCCAGTTCTCATAATATGGCTACCTCACTTTAGAAGGGACTTTTCACTAAGTGTATATTTTAATATATAAATGTTATACTTTTTGGCTGGGATAGGAGCAACAAAGCGTAAATTGTTCAATTGCTGTTTCTTGATTACTGTAATGACTTTACATATCAAACAATAGGCCATCAGTGGTTTCCTTCACTGAGGTCCATCTTAATTACAATAGCACTCTTAATAGGATGTCTTTTTTAAACTTCTACCGTGTGCTATGTGTTGGAGATCATGTTCTGCTTATTTGCACATGGGTCTTATTACTTTTAATTTCAATCTGCACTTGCACGGTGATCGTTATCCTTTTAAAAGGTTGTAAGACGCAGGTCGTAGTTCTTTTTTTTTTCTTATTTTATATTTGCAAGGTTAGTCTAGAAAACCCATATAAGAGAGAGACCCTGTATTGAGTAAGAGTATTTGTACAAGGATTGTCCTTTTAGGTTGATTACTCTCTGCTCTCAGACAATTATGGCTAACGCGACTAGTAATTGGAATTTTATATAAAGTTTTAACCATGCAGCCATGTATAATTTTAAGTATAACTATTTATTGTTGTTTTGTTATGTATTGTATGGTGCTTTTAAGATCCTGGAGATCAAATAAAGCTTACTCCCACAACTACTGTGGCATTTAAGGGACACCGCAGATTTTCTTAACAAGATTCAAGATATCCCATGAAAGGATAATCACTTATGGCTACCATAGATGTATCATCTTTACACACCTCAATTCGCCATTGTGATGAAATTATGGCATACAAATATTTCCTAAGGGCTCGATCACTGACCTACATTGAACATTCCAAGATGTTGATGGAAATGCTGCTAAATCAACAATGTTTTTATGTATGATCGAAACCATTATCTGCAAAATCAAGGGCCGGCCATGGGGACATAATTTGCGCCAACATACACCAATATATTGGGTCATTGGGATGCTGAAAATGTCAGGACCAAAAAAAATATATATATATTAGAACATATCAACTTATGGACAAGATTCAGTGATGATTTATTTCTGAAATGGGAATGTAACACCAGGAGATTAGAACAATTAATTATATCCCTAAATAACAACACATATAATTTGAAGTTCACATACATGATCTGTCTGACCCAAATACATTGTCTGAATATTGAAATATACATAAAAGAGTCCAGAATATGCAGTAAAATCCATTGAAAATTGACAGCTAGTAACTGCATGCTAACAGTGGTCACCCCAGAACATTAAAGTGGAGTGACCCCTATGGGGAGATGCTAGGAGCAAGAAAAAACTGCTTGGAGAACTCAAGTTTCAAGACACAAGTGAATGATATGTTCAGGAGATTTGAGGCCAGTAGGTATCCTGTAGAAGTTTTATTAAGTGTAAAAGATAGAGCGATGAGAAAACAAGAGAAGAACTATTGGTGACAAAGAAAAAAGAAACTAAAGATAATGAATCTCTACTGATTACAGATTGCAACATCAAACATCAAGAGCTAAGGAACATCTTTCAAAGGAACTGTAAAAATGTTATTATGTAATGAGACCCTGAAAGAGATTTTATCCAACTAACCGAAAATAACCTACCGAAAAGTATCATCCCTAGGAGATATACTTGTACAGAGTCTTTTTCTTTTTTTAAAAACCCAACAACAACTGGTTACAGATACCTGGCTTTTGGAAATGCACTAAGTGTAAAGCATGCAAACACAGAATTAATAGAACATCATACACACTACACAATGGAAAAGAACAGAAAATCATGGAACATATAACCTGCAAAACCAACATCGTAGTTTTATGTATTACAATGTACGTGTGGAAAATCATATGTAGAAAGCACTACAAATAAAGTAAAATTGGGAATCTTACCACACTTATGTGCCATAAAGAATCAGGTCTTTACCTAGTTAACTGCTAAGCACTTCTGGGAAAAACATACAGGGAAAATACAAGACAACTTATTTTGGGATTAAACACATCAGAGTTGGAGGACGAGGGGGTGATTGAGAACTAAATCTAAAAGGGATGGAATCCAGACTGATAATATCAGTGGGCACAGAAGCCCCCATCAGCCACAATTTCGATGCTGTATTACATGTCCTCCTTTGAGAAAAGGACTTGTGGCTGTACTGACCATAGTTTTAACTGAAGTTACTCTTATGTAAAATCTTACATTTTCACTTCAGATAATTGGTCTACATAGGAGCCCAACAATTGATTCTACGATTTTAGATGCCTCCCTCTCCATCTCTCCTCTTATAGATTGGATTTGCACATAACTTTTACAATTCCTAGACATACATGAAAATAAACCAATAGAACAAATATGCACCATGCACTTTCTGGAAAGGCCAACTGAATCAACTTTGCACTTTATTAGACCATGTAGGAATGACGCAATTGTTCCTCAATGACAGGCACAGTCACCTGCACTTTATTAGACCAAGTGGGAAGGAGGCAATAGATACATTTCTCTAGAGCGCTATATTAACATAAGCGATTCACCCGGAACAATAGAAGGCTATGAATTTACTGGAGAGTAGAACATCTTGTAGTGACACATTGAGGATGACAGATCATTAAGTTCTCTTAGATAACAGCTAGCACTTTATGTATTTATACATATCTCCTGGAGGAGACTGATTCTTTTAATTGTAATCTACATTTACACTTACTAGCCTTTTACTCACTAGAACAATAAAAGAAATAATAAGATCTCGCAAATAGTAACCAGTACTGTATGGATATACACAACTTGTGGGATTACTAGAATTTTTAAACTGCACTTTACATTTATTCTTACTCGTTTCTTCCTCACCCGTGTCCTTGTCCCCATTAATTATGTCTATCCCCATTCATATAGAAATGTATCGGGGATAATCGGAGAAGAGATCATGTAAATTGGATACATAAGTGCAATTGTAGATATTCCTATCAATTCATTTCACCACCCCTTTTAGTATCCTCTCTTACAGAAGAACATGGTTCATCTATATGATGAATTAACAATAGTGTGTAGAAGTATGCCAGAATGTCCATCACCTGGAGCTGTTATTCCTTGATTATGTTTTCTGCTTAGAATCCTGTTTGCTAGAATGTGTGCCATATGACTTTTCCTCACTAAGCTTGTCGAAATGTAAGAGATACATCCTTGAATATTATACCATGACTTTATAATATGTTTATCTGCATTTTAATGTAACAATGAAGTAACAGTCAGAATGTACTTTACAGCAAGGTTGAAACCATAGAAAGAATTCTAAAATTGTAAAAGCTGACTATATTCATAAATTTATGAGGAGTAAAAATGGTGACATGCTTAGAGTTGTGAATTTGAGATCATGCACACTCTAGATGTGACACTGTTGATGGACTTGCTGATGTGGCTTTAAATTGACTGTTCACATGCTAGGACTCTATGGTCCAGTTGAAGATGGAAACGACGAAACGTAGTAACCAGGCAGGGAGAATGCTTCTCATGTATTTCAGCGTTGACTCGCTGAAATACACGAGGAGCACTCTCCTCACCCATTTACTACGCCGTGATACAGGATCACCAATGACCACTGGTTTAATGGCCCTGGAACAGTAGGGCCTTATATTTTGGAGCCATATCTATTTCTCAACATATCAGCCATTAAGAAGTTGAGGCATACATACTATTCGTCGAAACACATGTCGACTGAACTATTTCTTACTAGCTGATCAATTTCTTCTACTGATTTTGTTTGGATGTATATGGACAACACTTCCTTTGGCTGGAACTGATGAATTGGATTAAAATGGACTTTATAGTATCAACTATTGGATTGGACATTTGACTTTTTATGAACCCTGGAGTGCTCAGCTTATCCATTTATAACTGTTTGCCACTCTTTTTGAGGCTCACATTGGGTTTGCTGTGGTAGCCGACCCTTTTCTTGAGAACTATCAATTGATTTCAGTTTTTCTATACTCCTTCCCTAAACACAGTGCAGAGCGCCTGTGTTCCTTGGCCTGGCTACCATATTCTGTGTGAATCCAACTGTGTGGGGCTTACTGGACGTAACAGGTAGGCTAGTTGGCCCCTAAGGACCCCTAGCAGCGAAGGGGACTTCATCCCCCAACCAAGAGGGCACCAGGAAGCGCATCTGCAGAGTGGTGGACAAAGGGGGTGTGGCCTGCTATCAGGACTCAGCAATCCTACTGTGTGGGACTTACTGGAGGTAATAGGAGGGGTAGTTGGCCCACAAGGACATCCTTGGGGGCTAACTACCCCTCCTATTACCTCCAGTAAGTCTCACACAGCAGGATTGCTAAGTGGTCGTCGGAGGCCACGCCCCCTTTGTCCACCACTCTGCAAATGTACCTCCTGGCGCACTACTGGTTGGGGGATGAAGTCAACTTTACTACAGAGGGACCTTGGGGGCAAAGAAGCCCTCCTGGTACCTCCTGTAAGTCCTACACAACGGAATTCCTGAGAGCTGGTCAGATGTCCAGAACCCTTTTTCCACCTTTCTCAAACGTGACTGCTGGTTAAAAAACTTTAGAAGTTCACTGAAAAAGCCACTTTTTCAGAGATGTTATAGTTAGAAATTAGCATTTAAAAAACCTTAGAAATTCACTGAAAAAAACACAGGTTTCAGGGATGTTATAGTTAGAAATTAGCATTTAAAAAACCGTAGATATTCATGGAAAAACCAAAGGTTAGAGGGTCGTTATAGTTAGTCTGACATTTCACTCGTATAAAACCAGAGAAGTTCAGCCATTATAGTTAGCTGAGCTAACTATAACTCACGCCCCCGTAATACACTGCTGACGACATCACATATTACATCACTCATGACATGTGCAGTGACATCACTGATGACATTATCCAGTGACTGAGTGTTTCTAAAAAGTTTAAGAATGTTAGATATATATGTTTCTAGGTGTACTGAAGTATGAGTGGGTGTATGAGTGTCTGTATGGATGATTTTGTAGATGCGTGGCTGACTAAAAGTGAGTGATTAAATGTGTCTTAGTGAATGTATGGGTGAGTGACTAATCTGTGTGAATGTGTGTATCAGTCTGTCAGTTGGCGTGTAAGTGGCTGCATGGGTTGGTGAGTAGGTACATGAGTGTCTATATGTGCTATTGATTAGTTGTCTGAGTAGCTGTATGGGTGCCTGGGTGTCTGTGTAGGTGGGTGAGGGTGTGTGTCACTCCCTGCATGGATGTATGAGTGGGTGAATCCCTGGGTGTATGGATTCATGAATGCATCTGTGAGGGACTGTATGGGTGAGTGAGTGTGCGTATGGCTGTGTCTGTGAGTGAATGGATGTCAGTGGTATATGGGTGAGTAACTGCATATGTGGAAGGCAGTATATGTGAGTGTTGTAGCATATAAGTGACAGTATGTGTGAGTGAGGGATTGTGAGAGTGGCTGTATGGGTGAGTGTGTGCTTATGTCAGTGACTGTATAGGAGAGTAAGTATTTGTTAGTATCTATATGAGTAGTGAGTGTGTGTGTGTTTCTGTATGGGTGAGTAAGTGGCTGGGTTATTGAGTGTTTGGGTGAGTGAGTAGGTGTGTGAGTAGCTATATGGGTGACTGACGGTATATGAGTGGCTATATGGGTCTATGAGTGGATATATCAGCAGCTGTATTGGTGAGTGACTGGCTGTATGAGTGCCTGTATGGGTAAGTTAGTGGAAGTGTATGTAGACCTATGAATCAGTGAGTGGGTATGTACATACTGGTATTGGTGAATCAATGGTTTCAAGAATAGAGTATTCCGAAAATTGGATTGGGTGTATGAAAGGTTATATTGGGGTGTGAGTAGGTGCATCAGAGATGATGTGGATGATGTCATCAGTGATGTCATTAGTGATGTCATTTGAGATGTCATCAGTGATGTCATCAGTGATGTCACTGACCATGTCATGAGTGCTGTAATATGTGACGTCATCAGCAGTGTATTACGGGGGCGTGAGTTATAGTTAGCCGAGCTAACTATAATGGCTGAATTTCTCTGGTTTTGTACGAGTGAAATGTCAGACTAACTATAACGTCCCTCTAACCTTTGGTTTTTTCCATGAATATATATATAATTACCTACTGGCAGTTGCCAGTAGGCGGTTTTAGTTAGGTCCATGTTTCCATAGGAAAAGCATTTTTTGACTTTCTGATCTTTGGTGCCATTTTGATGAATCTTCATGTAATTTTCCCCAAAAAGTGGTGCATTGAAAGTTTTGGCGTGATCCGTCAAGCGAGGGCCGAGAAAAAGGGGGTCAAAAAAAGTACGATTTTGCATGTTAATTCCCATGGGAGTTTTGAACATGACCACAGCCTGAACTGCTGGATGGATTTATAACAAATTTGGCTGGAAGGTAGATTTTGATTCGCAGATCACACTTTCAGTTATCCCGTGTAAATCTGTTTTCTAGTTATTGAGAAATTTAAGGGAAAAAAATAAGGATATCATTGATCGTGGCTAATTCACAAAAAATAATGAGCTTGTGCAGGGAAATGCAGAGCTCTGATTGGCTGCCAACACTTTCACCACAAAGTGTTACCAGCCATCTTGGGACTCGGCTTCAGCTGAGTCCTAAAAAAAAAACTGAAAAAAGAAAAGGGGGCATAGAACAAATACCCTAACCCCCTAGCCTTGCACCTGATGGGTCATAGGGACCCAGGCAGGGCTAAAATAGCATTTCTTTAAAAAACATTTGGCTGCAAATTTGAAACTTTGCAGCAAAACCCCAAAAACAAGCGCTACTCATTGGGGATGAAGTCCCCACCAGCGTTACCACCAGTAAGTACCACACAGCGGGACTGCTGAGACATCATTGAAGGCCCCCCCTTTCTCAACCACTCTGCAAACACGACTCCATGCGCACTACTCCTTGGGGATGAAGTCCCCTTGGCTGCTGAGGGTCTTTGGGGGCCAGGAATCCCTATTGTTACCACCAGCAAGTCCCACACAGCGGGATTACTGAGACCTCGCCAGAGGCCCTGCCCCCTTTATCAAACACTCTACAAACATGCCTCAAGGTGCACTACTGGTTGGGGGCAGAAGTTCTCTTGGCTGCTGAGGGTCTTTGGGGGCCAAGAACTTCTATTGTTACCACCAGTATGTTTCACACAGCAGGAGTGCTGAGACCTCGTCAGAGGCCCCGCCCCCTTACTCAACCAAGGGAGGGGTGTGGCGCAGCGGCCGGAGCAGCTGACTCCAGAGTACGGGGTTCATGGTTCAATCGCCGTTTGCAGCTCAGCTCAGCATCATGCGACTCTGGGCAATAGCTCGTTGGCATCACTGGTTGGGGGATGAAGTCACCATCCACCCCAAAAATAAAGGTGAGAAATTAGCAGAAAGAGGCAAACCAAGGGGGAGAAAGGAGCAAAAGAGGCAAAATAAAGGTCAGAAGCGAGCAGCAAGAGGCAAAATAGAGGTCAGAAATGAGCAGCAAGAGGCAGCATAAAGGTCAGAAAGAGCAAGGTGAGAAACGAGGAAAAAGAGGAAAAATAACAGGCAGAATGAGCAGAAAGATTCAAAATAGAGGTTAGAAACCAGCAGCAAGTGGCAAAATAGAGGTCAGAAAAGAGCAGCAAGGGGCAGAATAAAGTTCAGGAACGAGCAGAAAGAGGCAAAGTAATGGGTAGAATGAGCACAAAGAGGCAAAATAGAGGGCAGGAGCTGAAGGAAGTGGCACGATTCAGTTCACTCGGGTCACTAATGACCACCTCTCAGCCTCCCATACCAAATGAAGAGTCGGTCAGACAGTAGAGAATACAAACCAATAACTGTTTATTAATATACACTCAGAGCGGAGCCCAGTCTGCCCAGTCGCTAGGAGTGCTGCAGAGGGACTGAAATTGACAAGCATAAAGATACATTATGTATATTTCGTAACTGGGCTAGAACACGCCCATAATGGAATTTTCCAGGCGGGTGCTGCAAAGCAATGGAATACAAGAGAAAAACAATCTCACTGCTCATATTTACACAAAGTTACAAAGTCCAAGGTTGCTCCAGTCGGGCCCGTCATCAGACAAGTGGGAGAAGGCCTCTATCTAGTGAGAAAGCTATGCGCTAATAAGAACAGTCTATTCATTAGTGAAGCAAAACCCAACCTTGGAGAAAGGAAACCTAGCAGAGGCCTTTTCTCAGAAGTAGCGAATATTAGTTGCGATCATGATTCAAAATGGAGTCTGAATAGAAAATAGTGCTGCGAATTCTAACTTACATAAGAAAATGCGTAAGCAGAAACATTCTTATTCTAACAGACCCTCCTTTTAGCATGAGCTAAAACATTTTCTAACAGCAACAAGGAAAATGTAAGATTCTCAGTATCGGGAAGGGAGACTGTAAGGAGGGAAGAAGTCTGGAAAATGCCCTCATCTATCTGCATTAGGTCGTCTATCTCTTTCTGCACCATAATGGCAGCATTGGTATCATGAATCGATATTTTTCTCTTAGGAGCGAGAAGGGTGGTGCAATAAGAACAACAGAAGGGAAGGCACTGAATAAGGGCACAGCAAAACACCAGTATCACGATCAAGTAAATCACCTTTTCAAGAATCCAACCCCAGCCACCAAAAAGAGACCAAGTCCAATTCCCGCTTTCCATTCCCTTGACATTCTCGAGGATGTCTAATATGTGTTTAGTAATATTCTTTTCCATATTTTTAATCCTGACTACACACTGGTCTCCCACAACCGCGCATACACCACCACTCTTGGCTAGAATAAAATCCACTGCATATCTGGTCTGTTCAGAATATATTTGCATACTCTCCAACTGAGTAGTGATGTCGGGCAAAGCAGCCACAGTAGTGTTAGATAATATTTGCTACTTGCACCCAAAATATTCTCTGGCTTTCTCACCCCGGGCCTTAGAGGTACCACCCGAAGTGAAAATAGAAGAAAGGATGCATCCAAAGTTTATTATATTACTATAGTTATTCACCTATATATCAGTCACTCCCTCAGAGAATTCTTTGGTCAGAGTCCTCTTAACCAACGGACATTGGGCTTAGAGTATTTACAGGGCACACCTAGGGGCAAAACCGTCCCAAGGGCAATATCGTCAGTACCATTATGAATATTAGAATAAGTACCGTTGGACAAAAAAATAAAACCCCGGGTGTGCATAGATCGGTCCTTTGTAATCTACTGCAGTATATCTGGTGTTCATTCCAAACGTACTTGGATCCTTGTCATTCACCAGGGGCATTGTATTTTGTGTACAGCACTATCCCAGAACAATTGATATACAAAGAAGTGTCCGTACTATTCAGGATGGGGCAACAAGCAGGATAATAACCAGCCTCCCCGGTAACTATCAGTTCCTTATAGTGCCAACCCTCCAATGTGGCATTCTGTTCTTTCATGTAAAAGTTGTCGCAATATGTGTTGTTATCATACCCTGGATAACCCATTCCCAGTGGCTTTCTATAATATAGACAAGGACCTGGATAGCCAAAACCAAACACTACCTTCACTTCTGTAAATTGCGGTGGACGAGTGTATGTATAATTCACAAGAGATAATGGGTATGCAGTCCATAAACCAGTGGCGGACTCAGTGGGGTAACAAGCGGTCCCTTCACCAAAAAATCTCTTATGTGTATCTAAAAACACATTGCTCGGGGCTGTCCTTTTCTTTCTTGGTGGGGAAATAACTTTAACCTTGGTACGTAAAGACACATACTGATCCTTTTCCAAAACCCATGACACCCCACACAATATTATTAGCAATAAAACTACAAAAGCAACACACATTTTTTTCTTCTTGCGGGTCCACACCACATTATGCGGGGCAACAAGAATCACTGGCTGCTCTTCCTCTGCAACCAACCTACCAAAGGGATGCATAATGAATGATGAAATGGGGACAAAATGAAATATACAAGTTCCCAGTGTCCATCAGAGCCTCACTGGTACAGGCTCCTATTGTCCATCAATACGTTGGGGCTCTTGAGCACCAGCGGTGGAGCTTGCTCTGTCCTAAGCTCGTATCCCACGTCGATCACGATGGTATACCTCCACGGTATACTTTGGTCTTCCCTATCTAATGTTCAAACAACTAACTAAGTAAGCAAAAATCCTTCACCAAGCTGAATATATCTCCGTTGGTACTATAACTCAGTACAGCCTATCCAATGCAGTCTATCCCTAATCTCTTTTTACTCCTTAAATGCACTTTCCCTCAGCTGAGGGTGCAAAATGTACCTGGTAGCCCTAGGCACTGTAGGATCAGTGAACAACGGCTCTTGGATAGCTCGTATTTCCGGAGGAACAGCCGCATTTAACACGTCGTCATTTTCCTTACCCGTCTGAGTCCAAATTAGTTGGGCATCGCTGAATGGGACAAACCGAGGCACCTGCTCGCACTCTGAGTCCCCGATGCCGTCCTTGACCCACTGATCATAGGGTAGGGGTAAAAGAACCCTCCGACAATGGGTGGCATGCACCCAGTTCTTACGGCCAGCAACCTTTACACAGGGCCGGACTGGGAACAGAAACCGGCCCTGGCAAACTGCTCAGCCAGCCTCCCCTGGGGTGAGGGGGAGTGCAGCTGAGCAGTTTGCGAGGGCCGGTTTCGGCCGATTTTGTTACAGGGGGCTGATATTGCCAACCCCCAGTAACAAAAACGGCCTCCCAGGGGCCCAAAACCGGCCCCCACCCTAGTGGCCTACCGGGGAAATGCCCGGTGCCCGCTATGGCCAGTCCGGCCCTGCCTTTACAGCAGTACGTGTTACCAGCAGGACCTGTTCAGGCCCCTTCCAACGCGGCTCCAAAACTTTTTTCGCTGGAAATTCCGGAGGAGCACAAAATCACCAGGCTGAATGTCGTGGCCGGGTCCCTCTGGTGTAGAAGGCAGGGACTCCCGCACCTGTTGGTGAATGGAATGTAAACTTTCTGTTAACTGGCCAAGATAATCCAATAACACCGGGTACTCAATATCAGAAAATCGACAAGGGCGTGGGACGCCCCAGATATTTGCTGGGCATCCAAACATGACCTCATACGGCGACAATCCTGTTCTAGAATGAGCTGTCGTTCTTGTTGACAAAAGTGTTAATGGTAAAGCATCTGGCCACTGTAACTCTGTCGTCTCCTGAATTTTTGCCAAATGCAGCTTGAAAGTACCATTGTACTTCTCAACCAAACCCGCTGACTGTGGATGATTGTCAGCATGAAATTTTTGCCTCACATGAAGACCCTCACAAATCAATTGATCACCTTTGCATTAAAATGACTTCCGTTGTCACTCCAGATCACTTGGGGCAAGCCGAAACGAGGAAAAACTCCTTCAGGAGTACCTTTGCAGTCGTAATGGCCTTATTATCTTTAGTGGAATAAGCCTCAACCCATTTACTTGATGCACAAACAACCACCAAAACATACTTGGGATTATTGCATCTCTCTAATTCTATGTAGTCCATTTGAAGGACTTCAAAAGGAAAAGTAGGTGGTGCAAAGTTACCGGGTGGTGTAGGTGTACCCTTTCCAAGATTATGCATCATGCATACCATACAGTACTTTACTAAGTGTGCAGCTGTCTTAGAGATGTTATCATTCTGCCATACAGGATCTAACAATTTACAAATGTCTTTTGCACTAATATGAGCTGGACCGTGGGCCGTAGTAACTACAGGAAGAACGTTTGCATCTGGTAACATCCATCTCTGTTTTCCTGATTTATCAATCCAGCATCCTTCCTCATTCAACTGTGCTGTACTTTCCTGCCACATCGCTAATTCTTCTATCGTGGCTTCACTCTGTATTTCCTTTACACTTTCAAGGGTATCTTCAAACATGACAACCTCGGGAACCCACCTAGCTGGACCTGCTACAAAAATTATTTACATCTTTGTCCGGGCCGTTTCCTTAGGTGTCTGATCAGCAAAAGCATTTCCCCTACCAACATCATCAGTAACCTCCCTGTGGGCACTACACTTTACTATTGCCAATTTCTTGGGGAGAGTCAAAGCAGACAAAAGCCTCAATATGAGGTGGCCATGCTGGATTTTTGTGCCATCTGAAGTAAGAAACCCTCTCTCAGCCCAGAGTAGCCCAAAATTATGCGCGACCCCGAAGGCATACTGGCTGTCAGTATAGATATTGACAACCAGCCCCTCACTCAATTCACAAGCTCGAATAAGGGCAGCTAACTCAGTAGCTTGAGCCGACTGATAGGGGACCCGTTATGTCTCTACCACTGTGCGCAGTGTGGTAATAGTGTAGGGTGCAGTCTTGGTGCCATCTGGTAACTTAAAACAAGAGCCACCAACATATAGTTCCCCTTGTGGGTCAGATAAGGGAACATCAGTCAGGTCTACCCGTCCTTTAGTTTCTTCTTCTGTTTGGAAAATACAATCATGTTTATCTACTTCATCGCTCTCAGAAGGGAGGGGTAGTAACGTGGCTGGATTCAGAGTAGCACATCTTTTAATTGTATTGTGTTTAGAGAACAATGTCAATTCATAACCAGTAAGATGTGCACTGGTGAGGTGCTGTGTCTTTGTCATATTCAAAAGCGTATCCACAGCATGGGGTACTATGACTGTGAGGTCAGTATCAAGTACAAGTCCAGCCGATTGTCTTATTGAGCTGGCCACAACCGCGACCGCTCTTAAACAACTCGGGAGGGCTCTCGCGACTGGATCAAGCACAGCAGAAAAATAAGCACACGGTCGTTGCTTATCCCCAAATCTTTGTGTTGGGACAGAAAGCGCACAACCAGCCATCTCATGGACGTAAAGCACAAACGGCTTGCCATAGTTAGGTGTACCAAACACATGAGCCGAACAAAGCACAGTTTTCAATTGCTCAAAAGACTACTGACATTCAGGCGTCCAGGGCAAAGGCTCATGCACTTCTTTCGTCGTTAATGCAAGCAAAGGTTTGATTAGTAGGGAGTAATTAGGTATCCCATGCCTGCAATAGGAAGTGATACCTATAAAAGCGCGCACATCTTTCTGAGTTTGTGGAAGGGGCATCTTAACAGTGGTGCTGATGGGCTCAGGGGTAAACCTCCTACCCTCCTTCGACAGCAGGTGACCTAAGTAGGTGACCTCCTGTCGACAATACTGAAATTTAGAAAGGGAAACCTTATGTCCATGATGGGCTAAATGTAACAACGGTTTAACTGTACTGTCTTTACAACCTTGTTCTGTGTCAGAAGTGACGAGTAAATCGTCAACATACAGCACCAATACATTACCAAAGGGAAAGGGAATCCAATTGACTCTTTGAAGCTTGACTATAAATACTCGGACTCTCTGCATAGCCCTGAGGAGCTCGACAGCTAGGGTGAACCCAAACAGATATCTACTATCTGGATGAATAGGAATACTAAAAAATGCATTTTTCAAATCAATAACAGAAAATAATTTAGCAGTAGAAGGAATCATTGTCAAAAGGGTGGTAATATCAGAAACCACCGGAAACTGGGGGACCACAATTTTGTTAACTTCGCGCAAGTCAATTACAAAACGATAAACATCCTCCTGATCATCAGAGGAACCTGAGCTGGTCCGTTTAAGAATTGGAAGAATAGGACTATTACAAATATTGTCAGAAGTCTCTTCAACTACACCTTTTTGTATCAAGTCCTGAATAATTTGTAGAAGGGCTCGTTCTCCTGCCAGAGGTATCTTATACTGAGGAATATGAGGCAAAATAGCATTGTCTTTGACCTGTATCGAAACTGGCGGTATGTGCAACAGTCCTACATCTGTATCACCTGTCGCCCATAGTGTGGGCAGCACATCAGCGAATTCAACGGGAAGAGGTGCATCCTGAGACAAACACTGTTTAGCACCCACATCAGGGCCCATCGTCATATAAACACCTGCCTGGGAACAATAAATAGTAGCAAGCAATTTCTTCAACAAATCCAAACCCATCAAATTTTCTCCACAATTTGAGGTCAACAAAAACGGAGAATCCACAGTAAAAGGACCAACAGTCAATGCAAGAGGTCCGGAAATGGGGCTTACAACTGGTACACCTGAAAAACTTACCAAAACATTATTATGGCCAGACAGAGCCGCCCAAGGGACCAAATGTCGAGAAACAGAACTTTTCGTCACACCTGTGTCCATCAAAAATTCCTTAGTCGAGCCTTGCAAATCCACAGTGACATAAGGACCACGCTGATCTATAGGTATCAGAACTGGTCCCTCACTCTGTCCCTGGCTATCCTAGCTGTAAGACATCCCTGTCACCTCATCCGCATTGTAATCATCATGATAATACTGACCATTGCAAGGGTCATCAAAGTAATCATTATGAGAACGACCCTGTGAGACCGGAGCATTCTGAGCTCTATCGGTCCCACGACCTCGTCCACGAGAACCCCGCCCTCTAGGAACCCCAACCTTCTGCAAAAGCACATGACACTCGCTGCGCCAATGGCCCTCCTCCTTACAATACGCACACTGATTCGGCCCTAAAGGTGTTGTGGTCGGCTGTCTGCTGGTGCGTGGAATCTGTCTAGAAGGACCACTGTGTCCTCTACCATTCCCCTTAAATGCTTGCTGTAACAACACCTTCGTCTTCAACTCCTTATGCTTTTTATCTGTCTTCTCTTTCTCCTCTTGGTCTCTGTGTTCGTAATATTGAGCCATATTCAAAATCACAGAGGGGGAAAAGGTGGACCAAGTACTCTCAGACGTCTGCAAACGAGTCGCAATTTCAGGAAGCAGATTAGAAACAAATGTGTCAACAAACAACTGAACTCCTCCCTCGATAGACATATCCTGCCCACTATAGTCCAAAAACGTATCTTCAAACCGAGTGAAGAAATCAGACACACTTTCATCCTTCTTCTGTCGACAAGCCAGCAACTTATCCCAACTCACATTCTTCGGCGGAGTAAGAGAATGCATATATGTAATAATACGACCGGGCAAAGCAAGTATCTCAGCTTGGGGCTTATCACCTGGCTTCCTTTCCTGATCCCATCCCTTAATCTGCTCCCAGGTGCCACCCAACTCTGCAACATGATCTTGAGTATGAACCTGTCTCCAAATATCAACCGGGACAAGAAGACCAAAGAACATTTCAATATCAGCAAGAGTCATTACAGTAGAAGAGGCAGCTTCGGTCAACTCTTTATAATAAGAAGTGGGATTTTTCCTAGGATCAGGCAAATGAGTCTTGAGGGTTAGAACCTCACTTCTTTTCCACGGTGTATAAACCCATTGTTCCTGAAAACGGGTCGCCACACCCGGTCTAGTGACAGTACCACGCTGATCTGTTAACTCTGGTATTTCTGGGTGATAAATAGGATGAACCTCCCGCATTGGAAACTGCCGATTTAGGACTATTTTCATACAACCTTCCCCTGTAAGCAATTAAAGTCGTAAGATTTCCAAAAACCTGACCTGGCTCCAAATCCCTAACATACACATGATCTCTAACATCAAATAAAATTTGAGGCGTGTCTGTCCCAAAGTGTTGTTGCCAAAGACTAATCAACGTAGCGGACATATGCTTAAGGGCATGTTGCTGTATAAAAGGCTCCAAATCTCGCATAACTTCCCAGATATCCTCCACACTATAGATTGCATTACGAGCCCACTGCGCAGCCTGGTTAGATATTACCTTTTTTCTTCATCCCCCACCCCAGACTGTACTAAAGGGCCCAGGCGCTCCTTAAATTTTGTCCAATCTCTATCCTCAAATCCACGTGCCAGCGTCTCATGACTGAAAGACGCCAGGGGATGAAAAACCATAGAAGGAAAAGTAACAGAAGTGACAGGTACAATCGTCGCTGGGGCTTCTACCGGAGGAGAGAGAACAAAGTATACAGGAGTCAAGACAGTTGGTGTACCAATAGTCATAGTTGAAAGAGATGGGGAAGGCAAAGAAGGAGCAGGGGGTGCCGTTGCCAAAGTCGTCGAAACAACAGCAGTAGATACAGGAACAGTTGGAACCGACACAACAGGCTGCTGCGACTGTAAGGGAACAGCGGGGTATATCCACTGTGGGGCATATAGAGGCGGGGGTTGAGTGTCTAACAATTCCTCCACAAAAGTATCTGTCTCCTCTTGGGCCAAATAAGATTTCTCAATATGCAACCGAAACCTCCTATTTTCACATTCAACTCCTGCCTCTTGCTTTCCTCTATCATATGCTACAGCTTTCTGGGTCAGTGTTTGCATCTTCCCCTTCCGTGCATCCTTTTCCATCTTCAATTGTCTCTGTCTCGCTACTTTCTGCCATGTTCTGAGGGAAGCAAACATAGACTATCTACTACGTCTTTTAAATAACTGTTCCTGTAAAAACCCAATCTTTTGTTCATCAAAAGTGCACGTCAATGGCCACTGTAACTCGGCATTGCCCCTCATATATTTGTGCCATAACGTACTAAACGTAATAGGGCCAAGCCCATGCTTCACATACATATCAAACTTAGGGGTGCCTTCTGGAGGCGGCGGCTGAGCTTCTTCCAATCGAGCATCTGCAGAACAACAACGACAACAGGAAAACAAGAACTTACTAAGACCAGGCATTTTCAAAAAGAAAGTAAATTCATTATTTTTTGAATGGGAAAGCAATTGCAAATGCTTTTATCAAAAACGGTCCTCAGACCGCACCAAACTCAAATCACACTGGTACCATATCCACAAAGAACCAAAACAAACTCTCCTGATATGAGTAGCACAAATGAACCAATTCTCCACTGCCGACTCTTCAGACCAAATGGTCAGATCCAAGGGTTTCGCCGTTCAGGACTCCAGTAGGGATGACCACTGGGCGAGGCACCATCCGGCAGGACGGAAGGGGCAGCTGCGAGCAATCGATACTCCTGGTGCAGGGATCCCTGAACTGTCAGCCCGACCCAACAATGGCCTCGACCTCCCTCCCGTCCGCGGAAGGGGATGGATCAATCACCCGAAGGAGTCCCTGTTCGGGCACCAACTGAAGGAAGTGGCCTGATTCGGGTCACTCAGGTCACTAATGACCACCTCTCAGCCTTCCATACCAAATGAAGAGTCGGTCAGACAGTAGAAAATACATAACTGTTTATTGATATACACTCAGAGCGAAGCCCAGTCTGCCCAGTCGCTAGGAGTGCTGCAGAGGGACTGAAATTAACAAGCATAAAGATACATTATATACATTTCGTAACTGGGCTAGAACACGCCTATAATGGAATTTTCCAGGCAGGTGCTGCAAAGCAATGTAATACAAGAGAAAAACAATCTCACTGCTCATATCTACACAAAGTTACAAAGTCCAAGATTGCTCCAGTCAGGCCCGTCACCAGACAAGTGGGAGAAGGCCTCTATCTAATTAGAAAGGTATGCGCTAATAAGAACAGCATATATATTAGTGAAGCAAAACCCAACCTTGGAGAAATGAAACCTAGCAGAGGCCTTTTCTCAGAAATAATGAAGGATTAGTTTCGATCATGATTCAAAATGGCGTCTGAATAGAAAATGGTGCAGCAAATGCTAACTTACATAAGAAAATGCGTAAGCAGAAACATTCTTATTCTAACAGAGCGAGCAGAGAAGAGGCAGAAAAATGAGTTGAAAAGGAGCAGAGGAGGCAAAAAACCAAGGGTTCCAGAGGGTAGCGGACTGCGGGTAAGCTAGACAGAAGGACTGTCACAGGGGGAGCTGGCACGAGGAACTGCTCCCCTGTGCCCACCTACTTTTCTTACCACGCACCCACTCCCAGACCCCCTTCAGAAACTCACGCATCCACTCACTTACCCGACTCAGAGACTCATCCATCCACTCACAGACATACAAAGACACTCATGCACCTACTCACAGAGCTAGCCAGAGACTCGTGCCCCATCTCATATACCCACTCAGACACGCATGCACTCACTCACAGACCCACTCAAACACTCATGCACCCACTCACAGACCCACTCAGAAACTAACTTCCCCTCTCACAGATCCACATAGGCACCTCTACACCCACTTACACAGCCATGGACATACCCATGCAGTCACTCACACACCCGCTCAGAGATCCATAAAGCCACTCACACCTCCACAAGCCCATTCACACACCCACTCAGAGACCCATACAGCCGCTCACACACCCACTCTCAAAGGTTACAGGTTATAGTTGGGAAGTAAAAATTTAAAAACGTAGAAATTCACTGAAAAAAACAAAGGTTACAGAGACATTATAGTTAGGAAAAAGAATTTAAAAACCTTAGAAAATCACTAGAAAAAACAAAGATTACAGGGACGTTATAGTAATGCACTGCTTATGACCTCACATATTAGATCACTCATGATATGGTCAATGAATCACCACTGCAGAGGTTGGCAGTGAACTTGATTCTGTTGTTGCTGTGGGTTTTGTATGCAGAGACTGCAAGGCAATACCACCACCTTCTCTGGAAGTTGAAGGATGCACTTCAAAGCTTCTGCCCTGAGTTCGATTTGCAATCATTCTTCTTCTTGAGCACTCGGTTTACTAACGAGCCAAGTCTTTTAAACTAAACCATCCATTTCTGTGAAAGAAATGAAAGTAGCCAGTGCACCTGTACAGCGCTTGAACTGTGCTTGTGAAATCTATTGTTTTTAATACAAACTTAAAAGGGACTTACATGCCGCCTCCTCTTTTACCTGGCTTCTCATTAGTTCCTGTGCGTGCCACTTACTGTTCCTCCATTTCTATTGGCTGTAGCGTATTCTCCTGCATTTACCAATGCTTGTTCCTCTTCTGCTTCTCTTATCCGTTTCCCGCTGCCGAAATACTGATAACATTCGCTTTGGTGGAACTATATTTTCAGAAAGTTTTGCCCTTTACTTTTGCAGCCTATTTATATAACAATTTAATCACCCAGAGAGATTAAGTCATTTGCATAGAATCACAGGATGTTGCTCCGCCGAGTCTCTAACTGGGATCCCCAGCTCTCGAGTCAGCAGCTCTGGCCGCTGCACCACATCCTCTCCCCTCCCCTGTTATCTGTCAGGGAGCTTTTCCTTCTCCCGGACAATGATTGATGAAACTAGTGGAACTAGTATTGTGGCATAAATGTACTCTTTGGAGTACACAATCTCTTTTGCAGTCTTTGATTAGTGATCAAGAGAAGGATTAAGCTAGCCACCAAAGAATCTGCTTCTTCATTGACACTGTTGAATGTTTGTTCTAATTTTTCCAAATGATCCTGTAACAGATGCAACAGCAGGATTGTTGGCTCATGGTACTGTCCTCCTTGCTGCCTTCCAGTGTTGAAAGGAAGTAGCATTTCTATCAGGCACTCTACTAGCCCTCATTTGTGCACCCCTATTGTCATGACTTTGGCAATTGAAGCCTCTTGCCTTTAAATCACATAATCATTGATAGACTTGTGTTGCAGGGATTCTGCACATACACAGAACTATGCGCAGGAATATGGGAGCTCGGTGTATAGTGGCTAAGCTTTCCCACCACCTTTCTGCCCACGAACCCAGGATGGACTAGCTATAGTGTCTCACTTGCTCTCCTACACACTCATGGAGATGCAAATGATTAGACACCCCAGAACACAACACTCCCGGATCTCTCAGGAATCGCGGTAACAAGACATACCTTTTTGCTCACACTCTCGTACCTGTCCACAATAAGAACTGTCCGAAACACAAATATAGTTTAAAATGTTTATTTTAACTATCATGCGCTAAAACGCAGTATACGAGCCACAACCAGCAGCAAAATGCATAATATCAATACAGTTAGCATTGCAGCAAGGCCATATATCATAAAGGGAGATGTCATCATATAAAGACAGTGGAGAAAGGACTATAAGGGCTAACCACCCTCCCCTTGGTAAGAAGAAGTATTATTATATAATAGAAGATCTCTGGGCTTTGTCAGCAGACCCCATACCTTAGTGCCTAGATGGTATATCTACATCATAGGAACTGCATTGCTCTTCTCCCTGGAAAGCTCCCTCTCCAAGTGTGTGTTACGTAAACATGCATCCCCATAATATCAAAGCACGAGTTTTCAGCAGCAGCTGTGTTAGCATGTTTTGTCTAGGTGCTAGGGACTGACCAGAACAGAATAACAAAGGGCATTGTTTATCGACCTTGCTCACAGTGTTCAGACTAAACTCGAGGAACAGGCAGAGAACGAACAAAGCAGATGGTTCTCATGTGAAAGGCATAAACAGAGTCTTGTAAACATAAAGCCATGTAGTAACGTGCGCAAAAGCAGCATCATGGTTGCTGGGCTCATGCTAACTTAGCGATGTCGACAATGTCACTATCGGCCACGTGACACCCTCCCCTTGGCCGTATCCTAGCATATAGAAAAAACAGAGAGCAAAGGTAAGCAGAGTCAAAAAAAAAATGCTTGTAAAAGATCCAAATTGAGAAAATGTAAAAAGTCTAGTTTAAAATGTCATTAACGCAAGTCCGTAAAATTCATCAGATTACGTGAACTCGAGGAATGCAATTTGTTCCAAAAGGTCATTCCTGTCGTTCACAACAAAGAGGGATGCCATCCAGTTGAGCAGATCGAAGGAACACACGTGCTCCTCATAATCCGAGGCCTCCATTAGCTTATCCGGGCAATTTGCGTGATACTCTATGAAAATCCATTGCAAGAGGCGCTGTGCAGCCTCACAGGTAATCCAGTCCGCCAACACTCCAAGTGCAGCCCCACGCATCAAATGGCCATCCCCAGAACAGGCCTGGTCATGGGCCAGTAATGGACCCATTAATAGATCATAAAACGGGTCAGTGCTGGACGCATTGGAGAGGCATAAATCCAAGGCCCAATAGAAAGGGCACAGCCGGCAATAGAACACAGGTTGCACACAAGTGAAGTAGGCGAAGCGAAAAGTAAGTCCATAACTTACACCAAGCGTCGCCAATGGCAAACATCCAAAAAGTTGTTGCATTCGGTCACGGTACAGTTGCAATTAGCCGGGTCTGTGCAGTACCACAAGATGGGCAGCCATTGCGAACCAGGAGCAGAAGTACCAGCATGCCACATGCTAGTAAGAGGTTCAATGGGAGCCCTCCGAATGCGCTGGAAAAAATAGAATGAATAAATGCCGGTATTACTCAAAAAATGGTCTGAAAAGAGGATACAAGGCCAGATCCACTAGTTTAAAAAAATGAGCTAGGCCTTCAGTATCAGACGCATTGAATATTTGGTGTATTAATTCTCCAAAATGGAGTGGGAGATTGGTGTTTAGTAGTGAGTGTATCTCACTTGCGGTTCTCGCCACCTGCAATTCGAAGGTCTCTTGTGCTGATGTGAGAGCCACTTCTTGTTGAAACAATAGCGCTTTGAGTCTGCTTAGTTTATTGAAATCTGTTTTCAGAGTTGGAATGGAAGGCCAAAGCAAACTATCCACAATCCCTTGCGGGGGTGGAAAAAGGACATTGCTGCAACAAGTAACACGCTGCGAAAGCGTTACTATATACAGGATGCCGGCCCGTAAGCCACAGGAGTCGTGGTTATTCAAAATAAGATAACTGCCATTTGAAAGCAACGTGAGCGCAGGAATAATTGCTGCGACTGGCGTTCCTTTAAAAAAACAAGCCAGATTAGGCGTTGACACGTTACAGGCGCCCTGAAATTTAACTTGCTTACAAACTAGGGAATGCCCTACCGTGGATTCACAATCCTCCCCAGTTAGGAAGACCTCCTTATCCGCGTGCTGACATCTGTATGTGAAAGGCAAGGACCACAATTCATGAATAAAAGCACTTCCCAGGGGTTCAAAGCGGCCAACCGGGAAGTGCTTCATGCAAGAAGTGAACCGAAATAGTGAGAAGGGTAGTGAAATAACATCATGTATTAACCACACAGCTGAATCAGTCTCTGATACAGAAAAAGACAACTGTTCTAATTGTTCAATGTGTAACAGTGTGTCTTTCATGGACATAAATGTCTGTTTATCAGTCAAATTAAACGGCAAAAACAGTGCAGAAGCATTCAAATAATCCCAAGGAACTTTTCCCATTTTGAGCGTTTGTAACGTCCATGCAAATTGCATTACAGAGCGCAATTGATTTTGCCCATGATACAAACAGAAACATCATTTTGTACAATATCAATTACAGAGGATACAATATTATCCAAGGTGCAAATACGGGAAGATAATATATTAATGCTGTTATCTACAACTGCAAGGACTTTTTCCAAATTAGCTTTGTCAATTTGGCGCAGACGTACCGCAGCTTCCATCTGCTACAATTTCCATAATTCATTAAATGCCTCATAAAGAAATCGCTTCGTTCTAGGTGATTTAGGACCTAAAATAAAATCGGCCAAATTGATGTCACTCGACAAAAGGGACAGGTGTTGTTTCACTGACGACCCGGTGGAGTGTCCCAACCATTGCTGACACAATTTACCCACCGAGTACATGGTGACTGAATGAGAATGAGGGAAGCGTGGATCAGGTCTACTTTGAGTGAAACCTGTTGTGGCATTAAGAAAACGCAGTTGACATGCATTAGAACTAATCGGCCGCAACAACCATCCCAAGGGGTCGAAGTCAGAAATATTTTTGAACAGTGCATGAAATACATCAATCGTATGATTGGTGTGTGTACACCATTGATCATACTCAGTCAATGAAGGAATGGAAGGAACGTTCAAATTTTTGTGTGTAGTCATTTAAAAACGAAATTTGAGTCGGAATCAGACACGCACGATACAGAGCTTCAGCACCTTGGACCTGCCAATCTTTAGTGCCCCAAATGGATTTCAAATCAATGGTATCTTTCCAGTGTTCGTAACCTTGTAGAGCCAAATCATTCCGAAAGGAATTAGAATAAATCAATTTTGTGTAAGTCAACATGAATTTAGACTGTGATGTCAATTTTAACTTATAGAAATAGGACTCTGGATTGGATGCATTGAAATCCGAAAAGCATGTGTGCCTACTCCGGAGAGTATTAGAACTCCCCTGCAAAGGAGTCGGACAATGCTCCCACTGGGTAAAATTAAAAATCTGTCTTAACGTATTTGTTTTATGCAAGAAATGATGACCATGTTGGTAACAAAACAAATCCGCATAATTGGCTGAATTTAAATACAAATCTTCAGCATTAAAAGCAGCATAATATTTTAAATCAGAAAACAATGAATGTACTGCCTGAACATCCCAGGTATCTGAGTGTATGTCATGTGATGGATCACTGACAAAATATCGAAGGTCAAAAAATCGACCTACAAAAATATGCAACAAAAATATCGATGTCAATAATATCGAAATCCTATCTACAACATGGTAAGTACAAAAATATCGAAAAAAAATATCGATGTCAAAAATATTGTTATTAAAAATATCGTTTTTTTGTTAAAAATAATATGTAAAATAAACTAAATAATACTTATAATTAAAATAAACATAGTTAAAAATATTTTATAATATTTAAAATTAATAAGTAACATATATAATTAAATAAAACATTAATTAAACATATACATATAATATATAATATATATACTTACTTAATAATCAGTTTGAATAATTATTTTAATAAATTATAAATTATTAAAAAATATTATAAATTACAAATACATCTATACACATAAAACAATAACATAAATAAAAATTAAGGGGCCCATTACGATGTCTGGCGGAAGCACTACCGCCGTGCTGGCGGATGCAAAAACCACCAGTTACCGTCCGCACGCAGCAGTCCACACGCCCGCCCGATTACGATGCGAAAAGTCAGCCAAACACCGCCGGCAAGCCAGCGACACCGTCCGCCATCAAAGTGCGCCCGTACACGTAGCGGCGCAGCCCAATTGACACACACCGTCCGACGAAACACGTACCGCCCGGCGTACAAATTACGATGACGCAAACCAACGGATCCCACGGCTAAGAGATACCGTACGTCAAACCGAAGCGGTAACACGAACGCCGAGCACGGACACCGAAGAAGCGGCTCCCCCGAGCATGAATCCAGCACTGCAGGCCCTCCCTATGCTCTATCTGATGCACCACCAAGGACGCAACGTACCGCGAAGACGCAGGTAGGCACACACACAACAAGTGCACGCAAACAGCGCACACAGTGCAAGGGCGGAAAAAGCGGACAACCCCCCACCCCCGCGTGTACACGACACATCCACCATTGCATCCACATATGACACACAGGCCAAATTGTAACATCTCGTAACACATGTGTACACACCACCTGGGACTAGGAACCAACGACCCCGTCACGGCCCCAAAGCGGCGATGACGCTGCCACACATGCGCACAACGCAGAGGCCAACCGCAGCGCCATGCATGCGTCGCACACAGACACAGGGACACAACCAAGCAGCACACACACCAGCCCCACCCCGAACGCACATGACACGTGACAGGCCTGCCACAGACATGTCCCCAATGCCCAATTCACGGTCAACACCCAACGTCACACAACCGACGCACACATGTCAGTGAAGTCACGCAACAGCAGGACACACCCCAGTGTAACAAACATGGCGAAGCACACAGCGGCGGCAACACCAACCAGGAGAAGCAGGGCCCCCTCGGGAAGAGGAACGCCAGTACCACACAGAAACACCCATACCACCCTGCACACATGAACAAGACATACAAAACGGAACACCAAAGAGCCCGGGGACCGACAACAGGTGGCCCAAGAATAACATCCACACACAAGGCCCAACGCAGAGCGGAAAGGCAGCCTGCCGCCCACACAAGGGAGAGCAGACAGCACTGAATGACCTTCCATTCCAACTCCGAAACCACAGCCCTACGAAAGAAGCCGGTGAATACAGCCATTGTCCAAAAAAAGACCAACACAGGCATGCAGAGGAGACCGACCACAGGGCAGATAGCGCATATCACCGAAGAACACTACGGACGGGAAAGAAAAAAGAAAACACTCCCCCATGTCGGCCCCATGCAAGTTATCTGGAAGGAGTCACACATCACTGACCTTGAACAGTCTGAGAAGCATGTGGGATGAGGGCCCGTGTCCTCCGCACAAGCCAACAGAACACAAGTCCTGTCTCCCTACGACTACACAGAGCTCACAGCAACCTCGGAGCGTGCACATTGCAGACTGCACACACAGCCGGAGCACGCCACCACAACGCACCGCTGCAAAATGGCACTCTCAACACACCTACCCAACTACGCCGGACAGGTCAAGCTGTACAAACACAACCTGACACAGATATTGGGATGCGAACCCCTGTCCCTGCTGAACGTAAGTTACCGACTGACTTACCGCATCACATTGTTCAGCTGCGTCATACCCGTCTTCTACTGTCGGAGGTGTCCCTACCAGCATCCTGTGGAGTTGTGTCTCTCCAACCCGGCATGTCTAAAGGCGGACCTGCTACAACTATTCCTCCCTCTGGACGCACACGACAGGGCCTGCTCTGCCTATGGGGGCATGGCGTATGTGGCCAACATCGCACCCGCACTAAAATGGGACCACTGTGCCTCCACACGACGGATCATCGAGCACAGCTACATCGAATGTCACCCAGCATGCCCCATCATGCTCCTCCAAGGGACAACTTACGAACAACACCTTGACAGCCACCATCCGCTACATTGGCTGGCAAACATGTATACCACCAATGACATGGAAGCCCTGCTGGACGGCATCGCATACCTGACAACCTGTCAATTCGTCGGACCCCGACGCAAGTCCCCCAATTGACCTATGATGTCCAACCCCGCACCCATGCTTAGCTTCCGCACGGACTGGCCAGTCACCACCACAACAGCCATGCCAAACGACCGGCAACTGTTACCACACCATCAACGACATCGCCATGACATCAGATATGACCGGGACATGCACACTGTTCCCCATCACATCCAGGAACACCGCATGCATCGTGGAAGGCAGTGGCATGGGGTCTGTGTATCGCACCCACATGGACGGAACTGCACGAACAACCAGGACACGACATGGATCCAGCGCCCATGGACACACACACCGCTCAGTGGACATGAATAGGTCGCCTGGAGTCTGTGGGTGCTGCACCCCTCCCACCCCCGCCCCGGGAATCCCATACCAGGACCTTTGCATGGACGACAAGTGCATACAACAACAACACGACCCCAGTGACTGTGACATGTCCAGTAACCACCACATTGCAACAACAAGTGGCACGCCGCTGCATGCACGCAAGCCCATGCCCTGATGTCATCTCACATGCACGCGTGCATGAGGAACAACCGCAGCAAACCTGTCACATGGAACTGAGATGGACTGTGCCCATGATGCCAAGCGGTCTGGTAGGCTACTTGTATACCGTCTGTGTCAAAGTCCGCAGCTCCGCAGCTATACGTAAATGTACATTAGCACAGCCTTGGCCAAGCAGATGTAACTCTGAAGCCCACATCCCACATGCAACAGCTAATCACATGTAACCCTACACCCTATCCCATTTGTAATCATGCTCAGTATATCCTCAACATGTATTCCGCTGCCAGTAGTGTCCACCATACTGCATCACAGAGGACAGAAGACTCAATATAATGTTTGAAACCAAAACTGTCTCCGCTGATTCAATTCACAAGTACGAATGAGAGAGGATGAGAGTATGTGAAGTACACGGCAGTCGTGACATGACCATGTAGTCCACTGGCATTGGATGTCAACGCAAATGAGTAGCACAACTGTGGAAGACACACATGTGTCGTGTGAAGTCGTATGGACGCAGTGCACAGGTGGGTGGGTGTGACGGGTAGATGCGCACATGCCAAGTTGGAGCACGCCGTGTTGGGAGGGGTCATGAACAGTACACCACTGCTTCCCTGGGCATTGTGAGAGGACACCTGTCGGGGGGAAGTGAACACGTGTGTGCACAGCAGCCGGGCACACGAACAATGCGGTACCAGGCGCACACGTCAGCCCACCCTCCGTGGACAAGCTGGATCCTGTTGTGCGCACGCCATGCCCCTTGACAAGGCACACACAGCCCCAGTCGACCAGGTGTAACCCCAACATAGTCAATCCGCACAGGCGATACAGGGCACGGGATGGCAGTGGAGCATGGTGTGTGAGAGGTCTCCTCGCGCTCCTCCTGGTCATATCACGCAGGCAATAGAACCTCAACGTGTAGCATGGCACAAGTCAAATGGAAGTGTAGGGGGGACGCACCACAGCACGAGCAGCACTGACGTCACGGGAGGTGGCTCGCACCATCCCATCCATTGTCCATCATTCCAACCACGCCACATGCCATTGCGACAAAGTGCAAGCGCGTGCGCCACCACCCCGAGCCCTCCCCAGAGAGGCCAAAGAGTGAATGTGTGGTCCATCAGCTACAGACGGACGCGGCCTGGCCGCAAGGGCAGCCAGAGCCTCTGGGTGTCGCAGGTGGCGGATCCGGAAGGCGAAGACTGTGATGCATAGTCCATGCAGGCCGGGTCTCCATTTGGGGCACCACGCAGGTGGACGGCGTCCTGCCACACATCATACCCTGAGACAGCCCACTCGTGCAACTGGACCCACACATACACTCCTTGCCCTCTCTGGTGCGAGCTTGGGGCTGCCTGTGCAAGCACTAGCCTCGCAGGTGCACATGCATATTGGGGGAGCGAGGGGAGGACATGAGGGCTGGGGCGAAGATGACTGTATCACTGTCAGTGAGTACAAGGGATGAGCCAGATGTGGACAGGAAGAGACGTGTCCCGTGTGTACTGCAACTAGTCGCCAATCCAACTACCCCCCCATGTCCGGAATGTAAGCCCGCACCTAGGCCCACCCATCCGCCACATCGAATATACCACCAGCACAACAACCTTCCCATTCGAAACACTGACTGGGGGTGGCGACCAGTGAACAATCATGTGTAGCCTACCCACGCGTACATGTGGGCCCTCCATGATCCATGTCACCTGCGGCAAAGTCATGACATGCGCAATGAGGGAAGTGAGGAGAGCTGTCCGCCCCACGCACAGAAGGTGCATCAGCTCCACAGACCCAGCAGCGAGTCCAGCAGGGGTCACATGTGCAGGGGCAGCTGTGCCTGGTGTGAAGGCACATGCATATAGACAGCACATCGACCAATGTGTAGTCTGCCCACATCTACAGTCCATCATCATGCGGACATAGGAATTGAACACAGGGCAACACATCTGAGTTGATGCACCCACGGTGACCAACAATGCGCAATTATCGACGTACCCGCCCTGTGCATGGCCCCCCACCCAACGGAGGCACATCCAGTGCCACCATCCCACACACACAAGCCTTCCACGAAACATGCTGTGTCCAATGGTCAGTACAGAGTCAGCGCCCATCTGGTGGATCCTGAACAGGAGACACATGCACACACATGCCAGCTCCCACTATGTACGTCTGCCACCTGGCACGTGCAATGTAACCTCTCACCTGTGACGTGTGTCTGCAAGCACACAGCCGTTTTGGCATGGGGCTGTCAATGTGGACACCTGTCAATGTTTCGGGAGGTGTGATCCGTACAGTGCTGTACATAGGGTGCAGTGCTGACACCTACTACTGTCTCATATCCCCTAGTGCCACAGGTTCCACTTGTTTTGGCCGCTCAGCCTGTGCCCACATCGTCGTCGTCGTGTGCCATACTCATCCAGCCTCGGAAGCAGTGCCATGCACAGCTGACATTCATGTTGCCGTGGCGTTGCCGCTTGACAAATATGCAGTCAGTCCCCATCAGCACGCCCCGCAAGTCATTGGGGCCTAGATCCCCATGTGCATGCTCATGGCAGTGGTTTGTATCACTAGCCATTGCCATTGGTGGGAGACCTGTGTAAGTGTATTGTGGCCGTGCCGTCCCTGCTTGACAGCTGGGCTGTGACTCATGTGCTTGCTCAGTCATGTCAGTGATGTGAATGCGAAATTGCTATGTGTTGTGTTGCTTTGACATGTGTCCACTGCCATCTTCCCTAGGCGGAGACCGAACATTGACCGCCCATACCAATTGCTGGCGGACATGGACGATACTGAGGTCATAAGGAAGTTTCGGCTGGACAGGCCAACCCTGCATCGACTGTGTGCCATGTTGGAACCCCATCTCCGTCCCCGCAGGGTGTATCCGACAGCATTCACCCCCACGGCTAAGGTGATGGCCGCCATGCATTTCTTCGCCACTGGGTCATTCCAGCACACAGTGGGCAGTGGAGGAGGGATGTCCCAGCCCATGTTCAGCAAGGTGCTGAGGGATGTACTGGCAGCCATGATGCTGTACCGAAACAGGTACATCAGATTCCCCAGGGCTCGTGAATTGGCGGCAGTGAAGGGTGCATTCTATGCCCTTGGCAGGATCCCACACGTCGTTGGTGCCATTGATTGCACACATGTTGGCCTTGTTCCACCACAGGCCACTGAGCACCTGTACCGCAACAGGAAGCACACGCACTCCCTGAATGTGCAAGTGGTGAGCCTTGCGGACATGGTGATAACCCACGTGTGTGCAAAGTTCCCAGGCTCGGCCCATGACGCACACATAATGCGCAACAGCATCTTGCCACGACTGATGTCCAATCTGCAACAGGATCGTGGCTGTATTGTCAGTGAGTATGTGGAGTGGTGTAGCGTGCTGGCTGTGCGATGCTGTCCCCTGTCCAGTTGGAATAGCAACGGTTCTCTGTGTCCCTCACACCCAGGTGACTTTGTGTACCCGAATGGGGCATGGCTGCTCAGTCCATTGAGAAATCCTCGCACCCCAGCAGACGTTCGCTACAATGAGGCACATGGGAGGACCAGACGTGTGGTCGAGCGTACCTTTGGCCTCCTCAAGTCCAGGTACAGGTGCCTGGACCGCACAGGGGGTGCGCTGGCGTACTCCCCACAGAAGGTGTGCCAGATAGTGGTGGCGTGCTGCATGCTGCACAATCTGGCCATTCGGAAGCAGATCCCCCTCATTGTGGATGACGGAGATCAACCAGGGCCCCAGCCCGCAGACCAGGACAGCTCAAGTGAGGAGGACAGCGGAGAGGAGGAAGCTGGGAATGTGCGCCAGCAGCTCATCGCCCGCTACTTCACTTGACGTGAGTGTCCATGTACGACGGCTGATGTGTCTGTATTTGTGCAGGTGTGTGTGTGCTGTGTCAGGGTGGCCTTTTGTTCACTGCGTGCTGTGTGTCAACGCTCCATGCCCAGGTTAGTATGCCACTGATGGTGGCTGTGGCATTGTGCCCTATTGCTCTGTGCGATGTGTGTACATTGCTTGTAGTTGTTGACATGTACTGTGTGATGGGTGTGTGACACACTCATTGAATGTGCTCCTGTTCTGTCTCCCACCCCTAGGTCCCTACAGGCCCTCCGGTTCCATTGCCATGCCACGCATCAGGTGCCGTTCCGCTCAAGGTGGCCGTTGTATTCCGTACAATTAAAACACAGGGCACAGACAGCAGTTTGTGGAAGAGGTGCATTTATTTCAAACTGTGACATGTGATTGTGTGTAAGGTGATGACAAAAGTGGTGCGTGCAGTGACAATGAGCTGTCGGTCATGGCTGCGTGATGCTCAGGGTGTACCCACTGGTTCTATGTCCATAGTCCAACACACACATGCCATCCAGATGGCTGTGTGGAGTGGGATCGTAGTCCAAGTCAATGCAGTGGGTGGTCAAGGAAGGCTGGCTGGCTGCCTCACTTGCGTCTGGAGCGTGCGAAGTCCTCCCGGGAGATCTGTTTCCACTTCGGACGGCCCCTTCCACGTTTGCGAGGGGGGTGCCTGCTTGCGACCTGCTGGTGGTTGAGGTGTGCTCACTGGCTGTGGACGCAGGGGAACTGGACACTGCTGCTCGAGCCTGCGCCCCGGCAGGTGGTGGCGGAGGGGGAGCTGCTGTCCCTGGCTGTGACCTCACCGCCACCACCAGCTGGCCCATGAGGTCCACGAGTTGGCCCATACGGGCGTCCATGGACCTCAGCACCCCCAGCACCTCACGCGTGTCTGTAGCAGACCTGGCCCATTGTCCTTGGGCCTCTTCATAGGCCCCAAGGACCCTGGCAATTTGAGGCAGGGCATGGTTCCCAGGGGAGACTGGCGTTTCCCTGACCCTGCTCCTCCTACCAGTCCTGCTGCCACCGGCCTGCCCACTATCCACATTGCTCACCACGGTCCTCGCCCTGGCTCCCAGGGTGGATCCAGTGGGCCGGGCCACCACCTGCGCTGGTGCTGGGGCCAGCGAAGACGTGGTAGCGGTTGCGGCAGTGGTAGTGGCCGCAATGACCGTGGGTGTGGCCGCAATGACCGTGGGTGTGTCCGCAATGACCGTGGGTGTGTCCGCAATGACCGTGGCTGCAGGGGGCTGTGAATGTACAACAGCCCTGGATGATGGGTTGGTGGGTAGGTGGGGGCCTGGGGAGCGGCTGGGCCCTGCCACACCGGATGGGCCTGCTGGGTGGTCCGTGTCCGAGGAGGAGGACAGATCCTCCACATCCGTGTGTCCTTGTTGGGGGCTTGCAGGCTGGCTGTGCTGGCTGCTGTCTCCATCCCCAGCATCCAGCACTTCGTCACCTGTGGGGAGAATGAGATTTGTTAATGTGTTGCACCTGGCGAAGTATGTATTTGTCGTCTGACATTCACAGTTCGTGCAATCTCGTACATGGGTTTCCCGGAGGCGTGTGTGTGGCTGTACCATTTGTAGTTGTGTGTGCTTGGCAATGGGACTGTGTGCTGTGCACATGTGGCATGGGACGGATTGGCCATGCCGATGGGTGTGTTGCTGTGCTCCTACTTATTGTGACTCTGGTGTATGCGGGCTCCTGGCCCATCCTGGGTCTGGTTTGTACTTTGCTTTTGGGGTTCAAATGGGACGCTTAGGAACGCATATGGCAACATGGGGGCCATGCCCCAGAAACGCATTTGGGATGGAATATGCTTTTGGGCTACATGCTGTGAGCCATGGGTGCCGAACGTGACATGTGTTGTGGCAGCATGACAGTGCATGGTCTGAGGTGTGTGCATGCCTGACATGCCCTGCATATTTGCTGTCTGTTGTGATTACTGGACATGGCATTGGACGCATCGTTATGAGTGTGTGATGGTTGTGTGCCACCCGACGTATTGCAGTTGTCCCATCTCCTTGGTGTGCGTGCTGCCCTGTGCCATGTGCATCACTGCAGTGCTCGGGGGGGTGTGGCCCATGTTGTGTGTTGTTGCTCACAGTGTGGCGTGCGCTTCATTGACTTCTGGCACATGGTTGGTCATGGGCATGTATCTTAGCGTGACTGCTGTATGTGTGGCAGCTGTTCGGATGACATGCCTTTCATGAGACTGGGGCTGACGGATGGGATGGATGGGATGTTGTATGTGCATGGTGTGTCTGTGTGTTTGATGGGTTCAGTGGTGTTCGTGTGCATTTATGTTGTTCCGCTCTGTTGCGTCTAGTGTTGTTTGTCTTACATAGGCGTAGTTGTGGGGTGTGTGGTTGACAGGCAGTAGGGGCTACATGGACAGGACTTCAATGGTGTTTCGGTTGTGTGTGATGGGTTGCACAGTGGCTGCCGTGTGGCACTATATTCAGTGTGGCTTGTGCATGCAGACGTGGCTCCTTGGGTGTTGCTGTGTCTGTGATGGGTCATGTGGGGTGTGAGTCTGTGGTTCATGTCCGTGTGCACATTGTTCACTTGTTCGTGACAGTGGGCGGTGCTGCGTGTTCGTCTGCTACGTGACATGTCCCATGTGTTGGTCGTGTTACGGTCCTCATGCCTCCAGTAATCCAGCCCTGTCCAGTTTCCCACCTGCAGGTTGTTCGGGCGTGCACTGTACTGGATGCCACATGGTTCTAAGCGGGGGTGCTCCATGTTGCAGGTCTGTGGGGGTGGGGGCGGTGTTGTGGGTCGTGGTGATGGCTGGACACCCACTGACACCGATTGTTGTGGACCGTGATGTCTACCTTTCGGCTGTCGGTGTGCACTGCGGTGGCTGACACGTGGCTGTGGGTTGTGGGGGATGCTCCTCCTTGCTGTGCTGTGGGACTAGGGGCCTGGTGTGTGTTGTACTTGAGCTGTCCACCCTCCCACCCACTGCACTTTGTGTTCCTGCCACTTACCTGTTACTTGTCGGTTAGTGCAGCTATGGCGGACACATGGGTGTGGTGGGTGCTCGTTGTGGCGCTTCTGGCATACTTGGGGACCTGTTGGTGGTTACGTGGCTGGCTGAGTGTACACATGCCCCCACGTATCTTTCAGTTGTTAGGTTTGGGCTGTGTGTGGTGGTGTCTGTTGCATGTGTGTGTGATGTGTTGTGTATTGTGTGCTGGACATGGGGGTGTTTGTCCCTGGGAGCTGTGGCATGGTGGTAGTGCATGTGAGTACATAGCGGTGTGCTGGTATACATTAGTTTGTACTTACCAGCCTCCACTCCCCCTGCTAATCCGGTGAGGATCTCCGGGTGAATGATGACTCGCACCTTCTCCTCCCACGCTTTGAAGGTCTTGAAAAGCGCGGGATTCCCTCCGCCAGTGACGGCAGCCAGCTCTCTGTTTTTGTTCTCCTTCTTCTTGACCAGGCTTTTGACGTCATTCCACCGTTTGTTGATTTCTCCTCTGTTCCTGGGCAGGGTCCCGACTGCATTGACCTGGTCTACGATCCGGTTCCACATTCTGTTTCTGGTGGCTAGTGGTGTGTGCTGGACCAGGTTTCCATAGATTTGTGGGTGCACCTTGATGATCTCGTCGACCATGACCGTCAGCTCAATGGGCGTGAACTTGGGCATTCTTTGTGGTGCCATGGTGTTTGTGGTGCTGGTGCGGTGTGTGTTGTGTAATTTGCAGGGGGTTTGTGGTGCCGGTGTTTGGTGGTGGTGGTGGTGGTGGTGGTTGTGATGTGTGCGTTTCTGTGGTGTGCTGCTGTCCTTGCTGTGTCACTGTGTCCTCTCCTCTCCTCTCTGGTTTGCAATGTTGCAAGGGGTTGTGGTCTGTGGGAGTGCTGCTTTTGTACTTACCTATGTGGGTGTGTCCTCATGGTCTGTTGTTTTCAGGTGTGTTGTGTCTGGTGTTCTGGCCTTTGTGGTTTTTGTTTGTCCAGGGGGGTGTGTTTTCGGGATGTGTACTGTGCTTGTGTATTTGTGCGTGCCTTGCTGTGTGGACTTGTTGGCCATGTTGTGTGCGATTGTTTTTGTCAGCGGATGGTTTCTGTGCAGGGACGTGGCCGCCATGGCTTCTGCCGTGTCAGTTTTCATCGGCGTTGTTTGCGCTGGCGGGCGGTATATTTGTAGTTTTCCCGCGCTCATGGCGGTGCGATCGTAATTTCACGTGCGGTGTGTCGGCCGTGAGGGCGGGCGGTTTTGTGTTGTCGTGCGTGTTTCCATCCGTGGCGGGCGGTTTGACTCCGACTCGGACGAGGGCGGACGGTATCTTGTGTGATTTTTCCGCCGATGGCGGTTTTCGGTTTGTGTCATCGTAATGGCGTGGTCGGTGTTCAGACGGTGTGTGCGGGCGGATTTTTGCCGCTTTCATGCGTGGCGGATTTTTTTCCGCCGGGTATCGTAATGGGCCTTTAAATAATTATGTATAACAAATTAAAAAAATTAAATTTACTTTTAATATTTGTAAAATTTATTATATACTATATTAACTAAAATAATACAAAAAATATTAAATAGCGTAGGGAATAAAACTACTATTACAACCCCCAAAAAAACAACAGTAAGAAAAATGTTGGATAGCGTAGGGGTAAAAATTACTATTCCCACTCCAGAGAGTGCAACAGTAGGGAAAGTGTTGGATAGCGGGAGGGGTAAAAATTACTATTCCCACTCCAGAGAGTGCAACAGTAGGGAAAGTGTTGGATAGCGTAGGGGTAGAAATTAATTTTCCCACTCCAGGGAGTGCAACAGTAGGGAAAGCGTTGGATAGCGTGAGGGTAAAAATTACTATTCCCACTCCAGTGAGTGCAACAGTAGGGAAAGTGTTGGATAGCGTAGGGGTAAAAATTACTAACCCCACTCCAGAGAGTGCAACAGTAGGGAAAGTGTTGGATAGCGTAGGGGTAAAAATTACTATTCCAACTCCAGAGAGTGCAACAGTAGGGAAAGTGTTGGATAGCGTAGGGGTAGAAATTACTATTCCCACTCCAGTGAGTGCAACAGTAGGGAAAGCGTTGGATAGCGTGAGGGTAAAAATTACTATTCCCACTCCAGTGAGTGCAACAGTAGGGAAAGTGTTGGATAGCGTAGGGGTAAAAATTACTATTCCCACTCCAGAGACTGCAACAGTAGGGAAAGTGTTGGATAGCGTAGGGGTAAAAATTACTATTCCCACTCCAGAGAGTGCAACAGTAGGGAAAGTGTTGGATAGCGTAGGGGTAAAAATTACTATTCCAACTCCAGAGAGTGCAACAGTAGGAAAAGTGTTGGATAGCGTAGGGGTAGAAATTACTATTCCCACTCCAGGGAGTGCAACAGTAGGGAAAGCGTTGGATAGCGTGAGGGTAAAAATTACTATTCCCACTCCAGTGAGTGCAACAGTAGGGAAAGTGTTGGATAGCGTAGAAGTTACAAATAACATACTTATAAATAAATTAATTTTTTTAAATAATTAATAAATTATTAAATAACTCTAAACTATTTACCAATACCAATAAATAATTATTAAAAACATAGGGGCACATTACGATACCCGGCGTAAATAATTCCGCCAGGCATGGAAGCGGCAAAAATCCGCCCGCACACACCGCCTGAACACCGACCACGCCATTACGATTACACAAACCGAATACCGCCATCGGCGGAAAAAGCACACAAAATACCGCCCGCCAACGTCCGAGTCGGAGACAAACCGCCCGCCACGGACGGAAACACGCACGACAACACAAAACCGCCCGCCCTCACGCCCGACACACCGCACGTGAAATTACGATCGCACCGACATGAGCGTGGAAAAACCACAAATATACCGCCCGCCAGCGCAAACAACGCCGATGAGAATCGACACGGCAGAAGCCATGGCGCCCACGTACCTGCACAGAAACCATCCGCACACAAAACCAATAGCACACAACATGGCCAACAAGTCTACACATAGCAAGGCACGCACAAATACACAAGCACAGTACATATCCCGAAAACACCCCCCCGGACAAACAAAAAATACAAAGGCCAGAACCCCAGACACAACACACCTAAAAACAACAGACCATGAGGACACACCCACATAGGTGAGTACAAAAGCAGCACTCCCACAGACCACAACCCCTTGCTACATTGCAAACCAGAGAGGAGAGGAGAGGACACAGTGACACAGCAAGGACAGCAGCACACCACAGAAACGCACACATCACTACCACCACCACCACCACCACCACCACCAAACACCACCACCACCACCACCACCACCACCACCAAACACCGGCACCACAAACCCCCTGCACATTACACAACACACACCGCACCAGCACCACAAACACCATGGCACCACAAAGGATGCCCAAGTTCACGCCCATGGAGCTGACGGTCATGGTCGACGAGATCATCAAGGTGTACCCACAAATCTATGGGAACATGGTCCAGCACACACCACTAGCCACCAGAAACAGAATGTGGAACCGGATCGTAGACCAGGTCAATGCAGTCGGGACCCTGCCCAGGAACAGAGTCGAGATTAACAAACGTTGGAATGACGTCAAGAGCCTGGTCAAGAAGAAGGAGGTCAAAAACAGAGAGCTGCCTGCCGTCACTGGCGGAGGGAATCCCGCGCTCTTTAAGACCTTCAAAGCGTGGGAGGAGAAGGTGCGAGTCGTAATCCATCCGGAGATCCTCGCCGGATTAGCAGGGGGAGTGGAGGCTGGTAAGTACAAACTAATGTATACCAGCACACCGCTATGTACTCACATGCACTACCACCATGCCACAGCTCCCAGGGACAAACACCCCCATGTCCAGCACACAATACACAACACATCACACACACATGCAACAGACACCACCACACACAGCCCAAACCGAACAACTGCAAGATGCGTGGGGACATGTGTACACTAAGCCAGACACGTAACCACCAACAGGTCCCCAAATATGCCAGAAGCGCCACAACGAGCACCCACCACACCCATGTGTCCGCCACAGCTGCACCAACCGACAAGCAACAGGTAAGTGGCAGGAACACAAAGTGCAGTGGGTGGGACGGTGGACAGCCCAAGTACAACACACACCAGGCCCCAGTCCCACAGCACAGCAAGGAGGAGCATCCCCCACACCCCACACCCACGTGTCAGCCACCGCAGTGCACAACGACAGCCGAAAGGCAGACATCACGGTCCACAGCAATCGGTGTCAGTGGGTATCCAGCCACCCCCACGACCCACAACACCCTCCCACCCCCACAGACCTGCAACATGGAGCACCCCCGCTTAGAGCCATGTGGCATCCAGTACAGTGCACGCACGAACAACTTGCAGGTGGGAAACTGGACAGGGCCGGATTACTGGAGGCATGAGGACCGTAACACGACCAACACATGGGACATGTCACGTAGCAGACGAACACGCAGCACCGCCCACCGTCACGAACAAGTGAACAATGTGCACACGGACATGAACAACAGACTCACACCCCACATGACCCATCACAGACATAGCAACACCCAAGGAGCCACGTCTGCATGCACAAGCCACACTGAATATAGTACCACACGGCAGCCACTGTGCAACTCATCACACACAACCGAAACACCATTGGAGTCCTGTCCATGTAGCCCCAACTGCCTGTCAACCACACACCCCACAACTACGCCTATGTAAGACAAACAACACTAGACGCAACAGAGCGGAACAACATAAATGCACACGAACACCACTGAACCCATCAAACACACAGACACACCATGCACAAACAACATACCATCCATCCCATCCGCCAGCCCCAGTCTCATGAAAGGCATGTCATCCGCACAGCTGCCACACATACAGCAGTCACGCTAAGATACATGCCCATTACCAACCATGTGCCAGAAGTCAATGAAGTGCACGACACACTGTGAGCAACAACACACAACATGGGCCACACCACCCCCCGAGCACTGCAGTGATGCACATGGCACAGGGCAGCACGCACACCAAGGAGATGGGACAACTGCAATACGTCGGGTGGCACACAACCATCACACACTCATAACGATGCGTCCAATGCCATGTCCAGTAATCACAACAGACAGCAAATATGCAGGCCATGTCAAGCATGCACACACCTCAAACCATGCACTGTCATGCTGCCACAACACATGTCACGTTCGGCACCCATGGCTCACAGCATGTACCCCAAAAGCATATTCCCTCCCAAATGCGAATCTGGGGCATGGCCCCCATGTTGCCATATGCGTTCCTAAGCGTTCCATGTGAACCCCAAAAGCATATTCCCTCCCAAATGCGAATCCGGGGCATGGCCCCCATGTTGCCATATGCGTTCCTAAGCGTTCCATTTGAACCCCAAAAGCATATTCCCTCCCAAATGCGAATCTGGGGCATGGCCCCCATGTTGCCATATGCGTTCCTAAGCGTTCCATTTGAACCCCAAAAGCATATTCCCTCCCAAATGCGAATCTGGGGCATGGCCCCCATGTTGCCATATGCGTTCCTAAGCGTTCCATTTGAACCCCAAAAGCATATTCCCTCCCAAATGCGAATCCGGGGCATGGCCCCCATGTTGCCATATGCGTTCCTAAGCGTTCCATTTGAACCCCAAAAGCATATTCCCTCCCAAATGCGAATCTGGGGCATGGCCCCCATGTTGCCATATGCGTTCCTAAGCGTTCCATTTGAACCCCAAAAGCAAAGTACAAACCAGACCCAGGATGGGCCAGGAGCCCGCATACACCAGAGTCACAATAAGTAGGGGCACAGCAACACACCCATCGGCATGGCCAATCCGTCCCATGCCACATGTGCACAGCACACAGTCCCATTGCCAAGCACACACAACTACAGATGCTACAGCCACACACACGCCTCCGGGAAACCCATGTACGAGATTGCACGAACTGTCAATGTCAGACGACAAATACATACTTCGCCAGGTGCAACACAATAACTAATCTCATTCTCTCCACAGGTGACGAACTGCTGGATGCTGGGGATGGAGCCAGCAGCCAGCACTGCCAGCCTACAAGCCCCCAACGAGGACACACGGATCTGGAGGATCTGTCCTCCTCTTCGGACACGGACAACCAAGCAGGCCCATCTGGTGTGGCAGGGCCCAGCCGCTCCCCAGGACCCCTCCTACCCACCAACCCATCATCCAGGGCTGCTGAACATTCACAGCCCCCTGCTGCCACTGTCGTTGCGGCCACACCCACGGTCATTGTGGCCACTACCACTGCCGCAACCGCCACCATCGCCGCACCGACCACCACCGCCGCCACCACCGCCACGTCTCCGCTGGCACCAGCCCCAGCGCAGGTGGTGGCCCGGACGACTGGATCCACCCTGGGAGCCACAGCGAGGACCGTGGTGAGCAATGTGGCTAGTGGGCAGGCCGGTGGCAGCAGGACTGGTAGGAGGAGCAGGGTCAGGGAAACGCCAGCCTCCCCTGGGAGCCATGCCCTGCCTCACATGGCCAGAGTCCTTGGGGCCTATGAAGAGGCCCAAGGACAATGGGTCCGGTCTGCCTCAGACACGCGTGAGGTGCTGGGGGTGTTGAGGTCCATGGACGCCCGTATGGGCCAAATCGTGGACCTCATGGGACAGCTGGTGGTGGCGGTGAGGTCACAGCCAGGGACAGCAGCTCCCCCTCCGCCACCACCTGCCGGGGCGCAGGGTGGAGCAGCAGTGTCCAGTTCCCCTGCGTCCACAGCCAGTGATCACACCTCAACCACCAGCATGTCGCAAGCAGGCACCCCCCTCGCAAACGTGGAAGGGGCCGTCCGAAGAGGAAACAGATCTCCCGGGAGGACTTCGCACGCTCCAGTCGCAAGTGAGGCAGCCAGCCAGCCTTCCGCCAGCCTTCCTTGACCAGCCACTGCATTGACTTGGACTACGATCCCACTCCACACAGCCATCTGGATGGCATGTGTGTGTTGGACTATGGACATAGAACCAGTGGGTACACCCTGATCATCACGCAGCCATGACCGACAGCTCATTGTCACTGCACGCACCACTTTTGTCATCACCTTACACACAATCACATGTCACAGTTTGTAATAAATGCACCTTTTTCACTAACTGCTGTTTGTGCCCTGTGTCTTATTTGTACGGAATACAACGGCCACCTTGGGCGGAAAGGCACCTGATGCGTGGCATGGCATTTGAATCCGGAGGGCCTGTAGGGACCTAGGGGTGGGAGACAGAACAGGAGCACATTCAATGAGTGTGTCACACACCCATCACACAGTACATGTCAACAACTACAAGCAATGTACACACATCGCACAGAGCAATAGGGCACAATGCCACAGCCACCAACAGTGGCATACTACCCTGGCCATGGAGCGTTGACACACAGCACGCAGTGAACAAACGGCCACCCTGACACAGCACACACACACCTGCACAGATACAGCCACATCAGCCGTCGTACATGGACACTCACCGTCAAGTGAAGTAGCGGGCGATGAGCTGCTGCCGCACATTACCAGCTTCCTCCTCTCCGCTGTCCTCCTCACTCGAGCTGTCCTGGTCTGCGGGCTGGGGCCCTGGTTGATCTCCGTCATCCACGATGAGGGGGATCTGCTTCCGAATGGCCAGATTGTGCAGCATGCAGCACGCCACCACTATCCGGCACACCTTCTGTGGGGAGTACGCCAGCGCACCCCCGGTGCGGTCCAGGCACCTGAACCTGGACTTGAGGAGGCCAAAGGTACGCTCGACCACACGTCTGGTCCTCCCATGTGCCTCATTGTAGCGATCGTCTGCTGGGGTGCGAGGATTCCTCAATGGACTGAGCAGCCATGCCCCATTCGGATACGCAGAGTCACCTGGGTGTGAGGGACACAGAGAACCGTTGCTAATCCAACTGGACAGGGGACAGCATCGCACAGCCAGCACGCTACACCACTCCACATACTCACCGACAATACAGGCACGATCCTGTTGCATATTGGACATCAGTCGTGGCAAGATGCTGTTGCGCATTATGTGTGCGTCATGGGCCGAGCCTGGGAACTTTGCACACACGTGGGTGATCACCATGTCCGCAAGGCACACCACTTGCACATTCAGGGAGTGCGTGTGCTTCCTGTTGCGGTACAGGTGCTCAGTGGCCTGTGGTGGAACAAGGCCGACATGTGTGCAGTCAATGGCTCCAACGACGTGTGGGATTCTGCCAAGGGCATAGAATGCACCCTTCACTGCCGCCAATTCACGAGCCCTGGGGAAGCGGATGTACCTGTTCCGGTACAGCATCATGGCTGCCAGTACATCCCTCAGCACCTTGCTGAACATGGGCTGGGACATCCCTCCTCCACTGCCCACTGTGTGCTGGAATGACCCAGTGGCGAAGAAATGCATGGCGGCCATCACCTTAGCCGTGGGGGTGACAGCAGTCGGATACACCCTGCGGGGACGGAGATGGGGTTCTAACATGGCACACAGTCGATGCAGGGTTGGCCTGTCCAGCCGAAACTTCCTAATAACCTCCGTATCCTCCATGTCTGCCAGCAATTGGTATGGGCGGTCAATGTTCGGTCTCCGCCTAGGGACAATGGCAGAGGACACATGTCAAAGCAACACGACACATAGCAATTTCGCATACACATCACTGACATGACTGAGCAAGCACATGAGCCACAGCCCAGCTGTCAAGCTGGGACGGCACGGCCACAATACACTTACACAGGTCTCCCACCAATGGCAATGGCTAGTGATACAAACCACTGCCATGTGCATGCACATGGGGATCTAGGCCCCAATGACTTGCGGGGCGTGCTGATGGGGACTGACTGCATTTCCGTCAAGCGGCAACGCCACGGCAACATGAATGTCTGCTGAGCATGGAACTGCTTCCGCGGCTGGATGAGTATGGCACACGACGACGACGATGTGGGCACAGGCTGAGCGGCCAAAACAAGTGGGACCTGTGGCACGAGGGGATATGAGACAGTAGTAGGTGTCAGCACTGCACCCTATGTACAGCACTGTACGGATCACACCTCCCGAAACATTGACAGGTGTCCACATTGACAGCCCCATGCCAAGACGGCTGTGTGCTTGCAGTCACACGTCACAGGTGAGAGGTTACATTGCACGTGCCAGGTGGCAGACGTACACAGTGGGAGCTGGCATGTGTGTGCATGTGTCTCCTGTTCAGGATCCACCAGATGGGCGCTGACTCTGTACTGACCATTGGACACAGCATGTTCCGTGGAAGGCTTGTGTGTGTGGGATGGTGGCACTGGATGTGCCTCCGTTGGGTGGGGGGCCATGCACAGGGCGGGTACGTCGATGATTGCGCATTGTTGGTCACGGTGGGTGCACCCACTCAGATGTGTTGCCCTGTGTTCAATTCCTATGTCCGCATGATGATGGACTGTAGATGTGGGCAGACTACACATTGGTCGATGTGCTGTCTATATGCATGTGCCTTCACACCAGGCACAGCTGCCCCTGCACATGTGACCCCTGCTGGACTCGCTGCTGGGTCTGTGGAGCTGATGCACCTTCTGCGCGTGGGGCGGACAGCTCTCCTCACTTCCCTCATTGCGCATGTCATGACTTTGCCGCAGGTGACATGGATCATGGAGGGCCCACATGTACGCGTGGGTAGGCTACACATGATTGTACACTGGTCGCCACCCCCAGTCAGTGTTTCGAATGGGAAGGTTGTCGTGCTGGTGGTATGTTCGATGTGGCGGATGGGCGGGCCTAGGTGCGGGCTTACATTCCGGACATGGGGGGTAGTTGGATTGGCGACTAGTTGCAGTACACACGGGACACGTCTCTTCCTTTCCACATCTGGGTCATCCCTTGTACTGACTGACAGTGATACAGTCATCTTCGCCCCAGCCCTCATGTCCTCCCCTCGCTCCCCCAATATGCATGCTCACCTGCGAGGCTAGCGCTTGCACAGGCAGCCCCAAGCTCGCACCAGAGAGGGCAAGGAGTGTATGTGTGGGTCCAGTTGCACGAGTGGGCTGTCTCAGGGTATGATGTGTGGCGGGACGCCGTCCACCTGCGTGGTGCCCCAAATGGAGACCCGGCCTGCATGGACTATGCATCACAGTCTTCGCCTTCCGGATCCGCCACCTGCGACACCCAGTGGCTGTGGCTGCCCTTGCGGCCATGCCGCGTCCGTCTGTGGCTGATGGCCCACACATTCACTCTTTGGCCTCTCTGGGGAGGGCTCGGGGGTGGTGGCGCACGCGCTTGCACTTAGTCGCAATGGCATGTGGCGTGGTTGGTATGATGGGCAATGGATGGGATGGTGCGAGCCACCTCCCGTGACGTCAGTGCTGCTCGTGCTGTGGTGCGTCCCCCTACACTTCCATCTGACTTGTGCCATGCTAGACGTTGAGGTTCTATTGCCTGCGTGATATGACCAGGAGGAGCGCGAGGAGACCTCTCACACACCATGCTCCACTGCCATCCCGTGCCCTGTATCGCCTGTGCGGATTGACTATGTTGGGGTTACACCTGGTCGACTGGGGCTGTGTGTGCCTTGTCAGGGGCATGGCGGGCGCACAACAGGATCCAGCTTGTCCACAGAGGGTGGGCTGAGGTGCGCCTGGTACCGCTTTGTACGTGTGCCCGGCTGCTATGCACACACGTGTTCACTCCCCCCGACAGGTGTCCTCTCACAATGCCCAGGGAAGCGGTGGTGTACTGTTCATGACCCCTCCCAACACGGCGTGCTCCAACTTGGCATGTGCGCATCTACCCGTCACACCCACCCACCTGAGCACTGCGTCCATACGACTACACACGACACATGTGTGTCTTCCACAGTAGTGCTACTCATTTGCGTTGACATCCAATACCAGTGGACTACATGGTCATGTCACGACTGCCGTGTACTTCACATACTCTCATCCTCTCTCATTCGTACTTGTGAAATGAGTCAGCGGAGACAGTTTTGGTTTCAAACATTATATTGAGTCTTCTGTCCTCTGTGATGCAGTATAGTGGACACTACTGGCAGCGGAATACATGTTGAGGATATACTGAGCATGATTGCAAATGGGATAGGGAGTGGGGTTACATGTGATTGGCTGTTGCATGTGGGATGTGGGCTTCAGAGTGACATCTGCTTGGCCAAGGCTGTGCTAATGTACATTTACGTATAGCTGCGGAGCTGCGGACTTTGACACAGACGGTATACATGTAGCCTACCAGACCGCTTGGCATCATGGGCACAGTCCATCTCAGTTCCATGTGACAGGTTTGCTGCGGTTGTTCCTCATGCACGCGTGCATGTGAGATGACATCAGGGCATGTGCTTGCGTGCATGCAGCGGCGTGCCACTTGTTGTTGCACTGTGGTGGTTACTGGACATGTCACAGTCACTGGGGTCGTGTTGTTGTTGTATGCACTTGTCGTCCATGCAAAGGTCCTGGTATGGGATTCCCGGGGCGGGGGTGGGAGGGGTGCAGCACCCACAGACTCCAGGCGACCTATTCATGTCCACTGAGCGGTGTGTGTGTCCATGTGCGCTGGATCCATGTCGTGTCCTGGTTGTTCGTGCAGTTCCGTCCATGTGGGTGCGATACACAGAGCCCATGCCACTGCCTCCCACGATGCATGCGGTGTTCCTGGATGTGATGGGGAACAGTGTGCATGTCCCGGTCATATCCGATGTCATGGCGATGTCGTTGATGGTGTGGTTACAGTTGCCGGTCGTTTGGTATGGCTGTTGTGGTGGTGACTGGCCAGTCCGTGCGGAAGCTAAGCATGGGTGCGGGGTTGGACATCATAGGTCACTCGGGGAACCTGCGTTGTGGTCCGACGTATTTACAGGTTGTCAGGTATGCGATGCCGTCCAGCAGGGCTTCCATGTCATTGGTGGTGTACATGTTTGCCAGCCAATGAAGCGGATGGTGGCTGTCAAGGTGTTGTTCGTAGGTTGTCCCTTGGAGGACCATGATGGGGCATGCTGGGTGACATTCGATGTAGCTGTTATCGATGATCCGTCGTGTGGAGGCACAGTGGTCCCATTTCAGTGCGGGTGCGATGTTGGCCACATACGCCATGCCCCCATAGGCAGAGCAGGCCCTGTCGTGTGCGTCCAGAGGGAGGAGTAGTGGTAGCAGGTCCGCCTTCAGACATGCCGGGTTGGAGAGGCATATCTCGACGGGATGCTGGTAGGGACACCTCCGACAGTAGAAGACGGGCATGACGCAGCTGAACAATGTGATGCGGTAAGTCAGTCGGTAACTTACGTTCAGCAGGGACAGGAGATCGCATCCCAATGTATGGCACAGGTTGGTTTTGTACAGCTTGAGCTGTTCGGCGTAGTTGGGTAGGTGTGTTGCGGTTGCCATTTCGCAGCGGTTCGTTGAGGTGGCGTGCTCCGGCTGTGTGTGCAGTCTGCAATGTGCACGCTCCGGGGTTGCTGTGAGCTCTGTGTAGTCGTAGGGAGACAGGACTTGTGTTCTGTTGGCTTGTTTGGAGGACACGGGCCCTCTTCCCACATGCTTCTCAGACAGTTCAAGGTCAGTGCTGTGTGACTCCTTCCAATTAACTTGCATGTGGCCGACATGGGGGAGTGTTTTCTTCTTTCTTCCCCGTCCGTTGTGTGCTTCTGTGATATGCGCTATCTGCCCTGTGGTCGGTCTCCTCGGCATGCCTGTGTTGGTCTATTCTTGGACAATGGCTGTATTCACCGGCTTCTGTCGTAGGGCTGTGGTTTCGGAGTTGGAATGGAAGGTCATTCAGTGCTGTCTGCTCTCCCTTGTGTGGGCGGCAGGCTGCCTTTCCGCTCTGCGTTGGGCCTTGTGTGTGAATGTTATTCTTGGGCCACCTGTTGTCGGTCCCCGGGCTCTTTGGTGTTCCGTTTTATATGTCTTGTTCATATGTGCAGGGTGGTATGGGTGTTTCTGTGTGGTACTGGCGTTCCTCTTCCCGAAGGGGCCCTGCTTCTCCTAGTTGGTGTTGCCGCCGCTGTGTGCTACGCCATGTTTGTTACACTGGGGTGTGTCCTGCTGTTGCGTGTCTTCACTGACATGTGTGCGTCGGTTGTGTGGCGTTGGGTGTTGTCCGTGAATTGGGCGTTGGGGACATGTCTGTGGCCGGCCTGTCACGTGTCATGTGCGTTCGGGGTGGGGCTGATATGTGTGCTGCTTGGTTGTGTCCCTGTGTCTGTGTGCGACGCATGCATGGCGCTGCGGTTGGCCTCTGCGTTGTGCGCATGTGTGGCGGCGTCATCGGCGCTTTGGGGCCGTGACGGGGTGGTTGGTTCCTAGTCCCAGGTGGTGTGTACACATGTGTTCTGCGATGTTACGATTTGGCCTGTGTGTCATATGTGGATGCGATGGTGGATGTGTTGTGTACACGCGCTGGTGGGGGGTTGTCCGCTTTTTCCGCCCTTGCACTGTGTGCGCTGTTTGCGTGCACTTGTTGTGTGTGTGCCTACCTGCGTCTCCGCGGTACGTTGCGTCCTTGGTGGTGCATCAGCAGGAGCATGGGGACGGCCTGCAGTGCTGGATTCATGCTCGGGGAGCCGCTTTTCGTTGTCCGTGCTCGGCGTCCGTGTTACCGCTTCGGTTTGTCGTACGGTATCTCTTGGCCGTGGGAGCCGTTTGTTTGCGGCATCGTAATTTATGCGCCGGGCGGGACGTGTTTCGTCGGACGGTGTGTGTCAGTTGGGCTGCGCCGCTACATGTACGGGCGCACTTTGATGGCGGACGGTGTTGCTGGCTTGCCGGCGGTGTTTGGCCTGCTTTTCGCATCGTAATTGGGCGGGCGTGTGGACTGCTGCGTGCCGGCGGTAACTGGTGCTTTTTGCATCCGCCAGCACGGCGGTTGTGCTTCCGCCCGCCATCGTAATGGGCCCCATAATTACCAATAGAAAATTTATTAACAATAAATTAATAATAAATACCAATAAATAATAAGTAATACATATTAATTACTAAATAATAAATATTGAACAATAAAATATTTTTAATAACAAAAAACATGTAAATTATTAAAACTTAATTACCAATTAACTAATATTGAACAATTAAATGCTTTTTTATACCAATAATAATAATAATTAAACATTAATTATCAATTAATAAATAATTCTTAATATATTAATTAAATGCATCAATAAATAATATTTAATATTTAATTACCAATTAATGATACAACAATAAATTAATTTTTAGAACCAAAAAATTGTAATTTAAAAAATTACCTATTAATAATTAATATCCAATAAATTAATTATCAATACCCAAAAATAAATTTAATAATTACTTAATTAGATTTCAATTACTTCCAAAAGTATTCCCCTATAAACGCACAACACACTCCAATGATAAAATAGTAAACTTAACATAATGATCAATTAATCAATTAATAAAAATTAATAACTAATTAATAATAATTAATTACCAATTAATAATAATTGATTACCAATTATCAATTAATTAACAATAATATAATTATCAATACCAATTAATTAAAATAAAATATAAGTTAATTACATTTAAATTACACGATAATCAATTAATCAATTAACCAATTAATAAAATTAATTACCAATTATTAATTAATTAACAATAATATAATTATCAATACCAATTAATTTAAAAACATTATAACTTAATTACATTTAAATTACATGATAATCAATTAATCAATTAATAAAAATTAATAACCAATTAATACAAATTAATTACCAATTATTAATTAATTAACAATAATATAATTATCAATACCAATTAATTAAAATAAATTATAACTTAATTACAATTAAATTACTTCCCACCCTATTCCCCTATAAACCCACAACCCGCTACAGAACTTAAACGCAAAAAATAATTAAAATTAATTTATAATTCCTAAAAATTAATAATTAATTTAGTATAATTAAATTACTTCCCACCCTATTCCCCTATAAACCCACAACCCCTTACAGTACAAAAAAAAAAAAAAATTTTTTTTATTAACATATAAAAATTGTATACATATATTTTTAAACAAGTAGAACACTTAACAAAAACACATATAACACATACATATTAAAAACATAACAAAATACATAACAATAATACAAATATCGATATTAGTAACATCGATATTAGTAACATCGATATATTTGATTTCGATATTACTAACTTCGATATTATTTACATCGATATTAAAAAATTCGATATTACTTACCTTAGGGTCGCTATTCTGTCCATCGATATTCTTAACATCGATATTCTGTCCCTTCGATATTTTAACTTCGATATTATTGTATATCGATATTTTATTTTCGATATTTTGACTGCTCACCTCCTGTGATGCCACATCTCCTAGTGAAACGCAGAACATGTATGGAATGTTCAGGGCCTCCGTCGGACCATGGACATCGAATGCAACTTTGTCCCAAACGATACCATCAGCAACAGGGAAGGCCGAAATGTTCACAAGGGCTTGATCACGTTTCCTGATATGGGACAATGTATGAGGAGCCAGAACTCCATCAACCAATTTCACAGCAGAGCGTTCCACCAAATAATGACCATTGATGAGCAAGAAGAATACTGTCACAAACCCAATTCACATGAAAAGGAAGATAAGTGTGAGCACCATCCAGATATATGTCCAGGGTGGGACCAGGTAAGTCTTTTTGAACCAGGTAATGAAAAGACTGGTATGCGTGGGTGGAATCGACACAGATGAGGACGAAGAAGATGAATCGTAAGAGAAACTTGTACGATCGATGTAATAACCGCTTGCTCCCAAGCGCAACATAGGAGGCTGTGCAGCATCAGATGGATGATGTATACCATACTCAACATCTGCATTGGAGGAAGATGAAGGTACAACAGGCAAGAAGTCAATTGAAGTTTCCAAGTCCCCCTCCATAATGCGGGTACTAGTCGAAGAAGTAGAAACCATCGGATTAAGTGAAACAGCTCGGCTTGGAATACCGGGAGTCACACTATTCAGCATCGGCCATATGGTGCAGCTTGACATTGTCAATTGAAATAAATTTGTTTTTCTTGCGTCCAGGCAAAGGAGGTAAAATTACTGTACGAGTACCCTTCAAACCAAGAACTGGGATAGGTGTATGATAAGAGGGACCAAATTATTTTTTGTTCTCCAGATCACCAACTTTAGGAAGACAGCCAGTAACAGGAATCAGCACCACCGCTTCAGTGGACGAGGGTGAATGATCTTTAGTCAGTGTGTCACAGGTCTTCTGTAGTTCCTGTAACATAGTAGAATGGTTATCTACGTCAAAGGTTGCAGCAGCCGCCGCAACGTCTAGACCATCAAGGTCTGGCACAAACTTTTTAATGCCAAAGAGCATTTCATATGGGGTCCGCCCATCCAGAAATCTTCTACGGAGATTATTTACTGCACGTTGAACCCCATACAAATGAGTCAACCAACCCCTGCCAGTACCTAAGACTCTAGCTGTCAAAGATTGCTTTAAGTCACGGTTCATTCGCTCCACTATAGAATTGTCCTCAGGCCTGTATGGAGACGAAAACTGCACCAGCACCCCCAAAGACCTCATTGCCTCCTTGTATGCCTTAGAGGCAAACGCCGGACCTTGGTCAGAATGGAAGGTGCCACAGGCAAAAGTCCTGACAAAGACACGCAAATCTCTAATGACATTTCGAGCGTCAGAAATGCGTTGTGGCCAAACCCAAAGGAATCTAGTGCACAAATCAACTGCAACTAAAATAAGTTTATATGCAGTGTCGGAAGTCAAAGTACCGCAGTGATCAAGATAAATGCAACCGAACCGTTGATTTGAAATGTATAGCTGTGTATGTGGTGGACGTGCAAACGTAGATGGTTTAATCTGTTGACAAATGTCATACGACAGGACATAACTATGGGTTTGTTTGTATAAACCACGCCACCAGTAACGTTGCTGTAAAATAGAAACAGTCACAGAAACTCTGGCATGTGCCGAAGCCATACCTTTGAAGAAAGTGACCCGATTAGGACCACCCGGGTCACTCTCGACCTCCTCTAGCCTTTCATTCAATGAAGAGTCGATGACGCAGTAGAGAACACAAGCAAACTAATTTATTCATAAAGTACACTGCAGTGGAGTCCAGTCTGACCAGCCTCCTATGATGGCTGAACAGGGACTGACTCTAGCAAACATACAGTAACATTATGTAGGTTGCGGAGCCCACAAAGAACCGCCTACTATGGAAAAATACTGGTAGCTGTCGTAATGCAATGGGGGTACAGAGCACAAGTTTCGATTCCGCAGCCTGGCACAAGCTATCTACTGCCCAAAGTCGTCTGGCTTATCCTCCCTACTAGACAGGTGGGAGAAAGCCTTCATGTAATAGGAAAGGCATGCATTAATGAGCAAGATTCAACATTGAAGAAACGAAACTCAGCTAGAGCCATTTCTCGTAAATGACCAAGTAACAGTTTCGATTATAATACAAAATGGCGTCTTCGATAGCAAAAATGGTGGCACAGATGTCAACATAACTAACATAAGGTCTGCACTTTTTGATTACGTATGCGCACAATCAATCAATCAATCAATCAATCATGTCACTTATAAAGCGCACTACATACCCGCGAGGGTCTCAAGGCGCTGGGGGAAGAGGGGGGTGGTGCTGCTACTGATCGAAGAGCCAGGTCTTGAGGAGTCTTCTGAAGGCCAGTAGGTCTTGGGTCTGCCGAAGGTTGGTGGGGAGGGTGTTCCAGGTCTTGGCGGCGAGGTGGGAGAAGGATCTGCCGCCGGCGGTCGTTTTCCGGATGCGGGGGACTGTGGCGAGGGCGAGGCTGGTGGAGCGGAGCTGGCGGGTGGGGGTGTAGAAGCTGAGTCGTCTGTTGAGGTAGGCTGGTCCGGAGTTGTGGAGTGCTTTGTGTGCGTGGGTGAGGAGCTTGAAGGTTATCCTCTTGTTGACAGGGAGCAAGTGCAGGTCTCTCAGGTGGGGTGTGATGTGGCTACGTCGGGGGATGTCGAGGATAAGACATGCAGAGGCGTTCTGGATGCGTTGCAGCCATCTCAGGAGCTTAGCCGTCGTTCCTGCGTAGAGGGCATTTCCGTAGTCCAGCCTGCTGGTGACGAGGGCCTGGGTGACTGTTTTTCTTGTTTCGGTGGGGATCCACTTGAAGATCCTGCGGAGCATTCGGAGGGTGTTGAAGCAGGATGAGGAAACGGCGTTGACCTGCTTAGTCATGGAGAGGGTGGGGTCGAGGATGACCCCTAGGTTGCGTGCGTGGTCGGTGGGTGTCGGGGCTGTTCCCAGTGATGTCGGCCACCAGGAGTCGTCCCCATGCTGAAGGGTTGGAACCAAGGATGAGGACCTCCGTCTTGTCCGAGTTCAGCTTCAGGCGGCTGGTACTCATCCATTCGGCGATGGCCTTCATTCCTTCGTGGAGGTGGGCTTTGGCGGTGTGAGGGTCTTTGGTGAGGGAGAGGATCAGCTGGGTGTCGTCGGCGTAGGAGATGATGTTGAGGTTGTACTGTCGGGCGATGTGGGCGAGAGGTGCCATGTAGATGTTGAACAGCGTTGGGCTGAGGGAGGAGCCTTGGGCTACGCCGCAGGTGATCTTGGTGGCTTTGGATCGGAAGGGGGCGAGGCGGACGCTTTGTGTTCTGCCGGAGAGGAAGGATGTGGTCCAGCCCAGGGCCTTCTTTTGGATCCCGGCGTCATGAAGGCGTGTTCGTAGTGTGTGGTGGCAGACAGTGTCGAAGGCGGCTGATAGGTCCAGGAGGATGAGGGCTGCTGTTTCTCCATTGTCTAGCAGGGTCCTGATGTCATCGGTGGCGGCGATGAGGGCGGTTTCGGTGCTGTGGTTGCTGCGGAAGCCGGACTGGGAAGGGTCCAGGATGTTGTTCTCCTCGAGGTAGCGGGTCAGTTGTTTGTTGACGATTTTCTCGGTGACCTTCGCGGGGAACGGGAGCAGAGAGATGGGTCGGAAGTTCTTGAGGTCCTTGGGGTCTGCCTTGGGTTTCTTGAGTAAGGCGGTGATCTCGGGAAGGTTGCTGTCTCGAAGGAGATGTTGATTATTTTCCGGAGATGGGGCGCGATGGCTGTACTGGCTTTGTTGAAGACGTGGTGAGGGCACGGGTCTAGCGGTGAGCCGGAGTGGATGGTGTTCATGATCTCGCTGGTGTCCTCGTCGTTGATGTTGGTCCAGGAGAACAGGCGGTTGGTGGTTGTGGGGGCAGTGGTCTCGGTGGTTGCCGGGGCGGTCGTGGTGTTGAAGCTGTCGTGGATGTCGGCGATTTTGCGGTGGAAGAAGGTGGCCAGTGAGTCGCACAGGTCTCGCGACGGCGGGATGTCGTTGGTGTTGGAGCTGGGGTTGGAGAGTTCCTTCACGATGTTGAAGAGCTCTTTGCTGTTGTGTGCGTTGTTGTCTAGGCGGTCTTTGAGTGAGGCCCTTTTGGCGGATCTGATGAGGTGATGGTGACTGCGGGTGGCGCTCTTGTGGGGGCGTAGCTGTCCGCTGTCCGTTCGTGGAGCCAGATCTTCTCCAGTTTTCGGCATGTTCGTTTGGAGGCCTGGAGGTCTTCGGTGAACCAGGTGGCTTTCTTGCTGGTGTGGCTGTTGGGCGGATTCTTGAGCGGGGCGAGGGTGTTGGCGCACTCGTCGATCCACTGTCTGAGGTTGCGGGCGGCGGTGTCGGGGTCGGAGGGTTCGGCGGGTGGGCTCAGGGCGAGGTTGTGGTTAGCTGGTCTTCGGTGACTCTGCTCCAGCAGCGGCGAGGCATTTGTTCGGTGCGGTGGTGCGTGGTGGGCTTCCTGTAGGTGAAGTGGATGCAGTGGTGGTCAGTCCAGTGGGGTTCGGAGGTGTGGTTGAAGGAGACGTGTGGGCTTGCGGAAAAGATGGAGTCTAGCGTGTGGCCGGCGGCGTGGGTGGGTGTAGTCACGAGCTGTCTGAGTCCGAGGGTGGCGAGGTTGTCGATCAGGGTGGTGGAGTTGGTGTCCTTGTTGTTCTCGAGGTGGAAGTTCAGGTCCCCGAGGAGGATGTAGTCCGTGGAGGCGATGGCGTGTGTGCTGACGAAGTCAGCGATAGAATCGCTGAACTGTGGTCGGGGTCCGGGGGTCTGTAGATGAGGGTTCCTCTGAGGGTGGTGTTGGGATCGGTGTGGATCTGGAAGTGCATGTGTTCGGCGGTGCTGAGGGTGTCGTCGGTGTTGGTTGAGACTCTGAGGGTGTTCCTGTGGACGATGGCGATGCCTCCTCCGACTCCGTTGGTGCGGTCCCTGCGGGTGATCTTGTAGCCGTCCGGGATGGCAATGGCGATGTCGGGGGCTGAAGCGGGATTCAGCCAGGTCTCCGTCAGGAATGCGACGTCTGGGGAGGTTGAGTCGAGAAGGTCCCAGAGTTCGATGGCGTGTTTGCGGGCGAAGCGGGTGTTGAGGAGGATGCATCTGAGGTAGTTGGGTTCTTTCCTGGGCGGTGGTTTGGCGGGGCGGGTGCTGGCGAAGCTGCAGTTCCGGCAGGTGAAGGGCCCTTGGGTGCGCTTCGGGGTGGCCAGGTAGCAGGCGTGATCTTTTCCGGGGTTGAGTGCGTGGAGGGTGCTGGCGTCGTATCGGCGTCTGTTGATGTGGTGGGCGCGGGGGATGCCCGGACCAGGGGTTCTGGCGCTGGGCGCGGTCCTGGCGCGGACGGGCGCAGACTGGCTTGCCTTAGGCGCGCCTTCGGCGCGCCAGCGGCGCGCCCGCTGCGCGCGGCCGCCATAAATGGGGAGGTGGGAGGGAGGAGCAGGGAATGGGGCAGCGAATGGGCAGTGAGGGGGCGGGGCCGCAGGGGCGCAGCGGCGGGAAACAGGCACAGAAAGGAAAAAAACGAGCACAATCAGGGCAGCAGGGGGGCACAGAAAGGAAAAAACTAGCACAATCAGGGCAGCAAGGGGGCACAGAAAGGAAAAAAACGAGCACAATCAGGGCAGCAAGGGGGCACAGAAAGGAAAAACTGAGCACAATCAGGGCAGCAAGGGGGCACAGAAAGGAAAAAACGAGCACAATCAGGGCAGCAAGGGGGCACAGAAAGGAAGAAAAAAAACGAGCACCATCAGGGCAGCAAGGGGGCACAGAAAGGAAAAAACGAGCACAATCAGGGCAGCAAGGGGGCACAGAAAGGAAAAAATCGAGCACAATCAGGGCAGCAAGGGGGCACAGAAAGGAAAAAACTAGCACAATCAGGGCAGCAAGGGGGCACAGAAGGAAAAAAACGAGCACAATCAGGGGCAGCAGCAGGGCACACAGACGGAGCTGTGTGGTGGGGGAGCGACCTACCAGTCAAGGTCAGGGGTCGCTCTCTTCCACCACGCAGCGGCCGCCATAAATGGGGAGGTGGGAGGGAGGAGCAGGGAATGGGGCAGCGAATGGGCAGTGAGGGGGCGGGGCCGCTGGGGCGCAGCGGCGGGAAACAGGCACAGAAAGGAAAAAACGAGCACAATCAGGGCAGCAAGGGGGCACAGAAAGGAAAAAACTAGCACAATCAGGGCAGCAAGGGGGCACAGAAAGGAAAAAAAGCGAGCACAATCAGGGCAGCAAGGGGGCACAGAAAGGAAAAAACGAGCACAATCAGGGCAGCAAGGGGGCACAGAAAGGAAAAAAACGAGCACAATCAGGGCAGCAAGGGGGCACAGAAAGGAAAAAACTAGCACAATCAGGGCAGCAAGGGGGCACAGAAGGAAAAAAACGAGCACAATCAGGGGCAGCAGCAGGGCACACAGACGGAGCTGTGTGGTGGGGGAGCGACCTACCAGTCAAGGTCAGGGGTCGCTCTCTTCACCACGCAGCGGCCGCCATAAATGGGGAGGTGGGAGGGAGGAGCAGGGAATGGGGCAGCGAATGGGCAGTGAGGGGGCGGGGCCGCAGGGGCGCAGCGGCGGGAAACAGGCACAGAAAGGAAAAAAACGAGCACAATCAGGGCAGCAAGGGGGCACAGAAAGGAAAAAACTAGCACAATCAGGGCAGCAAGGGGGCACAGAAAGGAAAAAACGAGCACAATCAGGGCAGCAAGGGGGCACAGAAAGGAAAAAACGAGCACAATCAGGGCAGCAAGGGGGCACAGAAAGGAAAAAAACGAGCACAATCAGGGCAGCAAGGGGGCACAGAAAGGAAAAAACGAGCACAATCAGGGCAGCAAGGGGGCACAGAAAGGAAAAAAAAACGAGCACAATCAGGGCAGCAAGGGGGCACAGAAAGGAAAAAACGAGCACAATCAGGGCAGCAAGGGGGCACAGAAAGGAAAAAAACGAGCACAATCAGGGCAGCAAGGGGGCACAGAAAGGAAAAAACTAGCACAATCAGGGCAGCAAGGGGGCACAGAAGGAAAAAAACGAGCACAATCAGGGGCAGCAGCAGGGCACACAGACGGAGCTGTGTGGTGGGGGAGCGACCTACCAGTCAAGAACAGAGAGAACTAATAATGAATTAGCAACATAAATGCTAACATAGTATACATAAAATGCGAATAATATGGTACTAATGCATTTCAATTATAACAGACCCTGCTTTTAGCATTTATTATGCTAATACGGACATCTTTTTTCATGCTATCAGGTAAGGGTCTTTACAATTCTAAAAATAGAGAAAATGTAGAAAAGTAATATGTCAAATACGGATGTATACTCATGTATATGCATAGGCAAACATAGGGAAGAAAAGAACACTATTTATTATCAACACAGGGAGCTTCAAGAACAGAACCTGCAAGAGATGTTTTTGAACCAAAAACTCCCTCATCCAATTGCATAATAGTATCGAGCTCCTGTTGTAGCATGATCTTCGCATTTGTGTCATGAACCGAAATTCTTTTGGGAGACAAATAAGTAGTACAGTATGAGCAGCATAAGGGAAGACACTGGATCAAGACACAGCAACATATTAACAGGACAATGGAATATATCACCTTTTCTAGAATCCAACCCCAACCACCAAATAATGACCAGCTCCAATTGCCACTCTCCATTCCTCGAACGTTTTCCAAAATGTCTAAAATATGTTTAGTGATATTTTTCTCCATATTTGTGATACCGACTACACACTGCTCTCCTACCACTGCACATGTACCACCATTTTTAGCTAAAATAAAGTCAACCGCATATCTCGTTTGTTCGGAGTATATGCGCATACTTTCCAACTGAGTAGTGATGTCCCGTAAAGCTCCCACTGTAGAATTAGATAAAATTTGCAATTTACACCCAAAATACTTTCTAGCTCGTTCACCCCTGGCCATGGCAGTACCACCAAATGTAATAATAGAGGATATATCCAAAAGTAATACCATTACTATAATTATTAACTTCCAAATCGGTAACGCCCTCACAAAATTCCTTGGTCAATGTTCTTTTTACCCATCTTATATTTGGTTTACTGTACTTGCAATGCATCCCCAAGAGGTAACACCATCCCTAAGGGCATATCCTCTGTACCATTGTACATATTAGAATACGTACAATTTGATAAAAAATAAAAACCTGGATGTGCATAGAGTGGACCTTGATAATCTAATGGAGCATATCTAGTATTCATCCCCTTCATACTGGGATCATCCTTTCTCCCTAAACGCATTACATTTTTGTACACTACTTCTCCAGAACAATTGAGATGCAAAAAGGCATCGGTACTATTTATTAAAGGGCAACACGCAGGATAAATACCTGCTTCTTGAGTGACAGTCAGATTTTGGTAGTGCCAACCTGTCAGGGTGATATTTCTTTTGGCTAGGTACAGATCACCACAATACATGTCGGGCATGCACCCAGTGTACCCTGCCCCCCCTTGCTTTCTATAATATAAGCAAGGTCCAGGATATCCCAGGCCAAATTCACATTTTGTTTCTACAAAATGGGGAGGACGAACATATGTATAATTTACCAAAGATAATGGATAAGTGGTCCATAAACTTGTAACAGAATCAGTGGGGTAACAAGCTGCGTTATCGCCAAAGAATTTCCTGTGTGTATCTAAAAAGACATTGCTATGCATTGTTCTTTTACTACGATCAGAGGAAACTGTATCATATAAAACACATGATGAGGTAACTCCAGTAGAACACTCCAATATCCAGAACAGCCCCCCTCCCACCAGGAAAAACAACAATATAACTATAGCCCAAAACATTTTCCTTTTGAGAAACCATTCAAAACTGATCTGCCCGGTCGCAGGGCAACAAAAAACTGTTCATCTTCTACACGGGGACGACCAAAAAGATACATGTTTACTTATAGAGCTATAAATGAAAACACCGGAGAAAGAGATGTCATATAATGGAACCAACGGTGGAAAGGACACACAAAAAAAGGAAAAATAAAAGAAAATGGTGAAAAGATCAGGGTCTGTTACAAGCCTCCCTGGCAGGCTTCTATTGTTCAATCCTCGATGGTGCTATTGAGCACTGTACGGTGGAGCCACACTGTTGCAGCTCATCAGCGAATGTTCATGATCCTCAGGATAGGGCACTCTCCCTCCAAGGAAAAACACCCTCAACTTATCCTGTCCTGCGCCACAGGCAGTGCACCAATTTTCTGATCCCTAATCTAACAGGAAAAAACAGAAACAAGGGGGCATTCTACTAATCTTATCCACGAAGTCCGTCCCTGCTACACTCACTTCTCTTTTGGTGCACTATCCTTTCGTCGAGGACGCAAATGGTACCTTTATACTCCAGACACTGTCTCATCACGGAGAAGGATCTGAAATTCAGGGGGTGTCGGAGAGCAAGGCTCAGGCTCCTGCTGGTCAGGTGAAGAGGAAACCTGAGCAGCCTTAATTTCTGGGGGAACTGCCTCGTTCAGAATCGCCTCACTCTCTTCTTCCATCTGCGCCCAACTCAGCTGGGCGTCAGAAAAGGGAACAAAACATGGAACCTTCTCCGTCTCGTGGTCCTCTATCCCCTGCTGCACCCATCGATCATAGGGGAGGGGGAGCGGCACTCGCCGGCAATGCGAAGTATGTATCCAGTGCTTCCGGCCATCCACTCTCACAGCTGTCCTTGTCGCAATGAGGACCAGATATGGTCCCTTCCACCGGGGCGCCAAACTGTCTCTTCTCTGAAAGTTTTTCACAAGCACAAAATCCCCGGGCTGTATGGTATGCCCGGGCCCCTCTGGTGCTGGAGGCAAAGCTTCATGTATCTTTTAGTGAGATCATATAAATAATCGACTAACAGAGGATAATCAATCTCAGAAAACATTTTCGGCCTAGGGACGCCCCGCACACTTGCAGGACGGCCGAAGACCACTTCATATGGCGATAATCCTGTTCTAGAGTGGGCTGTCATTCTGGTGAACAATAGAGCAAGGGGTAATGCATCTGGCCATTGTAGCCCAGTACTTTCCTTAATCTTAGCCAACTTTAGCTTGAGACTACCATTGTACTTCTCAACTAAACCTGCTGACTGAGGATGGTTTGCTGCATGGAATTTTTGATTGATGTGCAGACCTTCGCACACCAATTGAATCAATTTGGCGTTGAAGTGGCTTCCATTGTCACTCCGAATCAAATGGGCAAACCGTAGCGCGGGAAGAACTCCTTTATAAGAGCTTTCGTCGTCGCCATGGCTGTGTTCTCTTTTGTCGGGTAAGCCTCAATCCATTTACTAAATGCACAAACCACCACTAACACATATTTTAAATTATTAACTCGCTGCATCTCTATGTAATCCATCTGGAGTACCTCGAAAGGGAGAGAATGTGGTGCAAAATTACCAGAAGGTGTAGGGGTACCTTTTCCAGGATTGTGCTTCATACAAATCATGCAATGTTTCACTATGTGCACAGCAACCTTTGAGATATTGTCATTTTGCCACACAAGATCCAGTAACCTACAAATTCCCCTTGTGCTAATATGAGCCGGAACATGTGCCATTGTAACTACAGGGAAAACATATGCATCAGGTAGCATCCATCTCTGCTTCTCACTTTTATCAGTCCAGCACCCATCCTCATCTAAACGCCCTGTACTTTCCTGCCACACTGCCAACTCCTCAACTGTCGCCTCAGACTGTATTTCCCTGATACTGTCCAGTGTATTTTCAAACATGGTAATGATGGAGCAAAGTAAATAAAATAAATTTGTAACCCCCCATGATAAGGATAATAATTTAACGATAATAATTGTTTGATGAACTAACCAACAGTCTGCACCCTTGGTAAACATTTACACAAATGGTAATTGCTATTTCTGTGCAAAACTAACTTATTTACAATTGTAAAGTAAACTAATATTAATATAGTGATTTGCGTACTAATTAGAGCAAAATCGCATGATTTGTGCTATGTAGTAAAATTGTATTGTGGCAAAGAATGAGGATGGTAAGTAAAATGGCTTTAAATGTCGCTTCTGCTAGGTAACACCTAACCTGGGTATTTAGAATGATGGGTGGGAAACAGAAAGGCTTATTTTCTTTATTTTAATTTTTATTGTGTTTGTTCTTATGATAGTTCGTTCGGGCCTGTTAGGCCATGCTGCGAAAATGGCTGCCGAGGCAGATGAGGTCATGCGCAGAAACAAAGATGGCCTCTAAGCGGAAGAAAGTCATGGAGCTAAACCACGTGGGTGCAGCTCGAGACCGGAGTGAGAGATGTCAAGGTCGTGACGACCTAATATGAGGAGAGTGCCAAGAAAGACTCAGCACGTATCCGTGAGAATTGAGTATGAACAAATATGAAGTAACAATGGACTGACCAAATTGTGACCATCAAAAAGTAACATTACGGACTGTTAATTGGGACTGCTTTTACCCATAGGTCATGAGAAAGTACAATCCTTTAAATCATTCTAAAACCAGTTTGAACAAGGAGGGCAATGAGGTGATTCTTGCCACCCCTCCAATGGACCAATTAGCGTGATTCTCGCCCCCAAAGATTGCAACTTTTTGTTTAGTAAGCTTGTAGTAGGGTATAAGAGGACCTACTCTTAAGTAGGAGGTGCGTTCGTCATTCATGCATATTTTTGAGCACTGAGCGTTGATGCGGATGAAGCTGCTGCTATTTTCTATAGGCTGTTTTTCTTTGGAGAATTATTCTTTTGAACTTTAAAAACTTGACTGGGAAAGGAACGAGACCGATGCGGGAAACCTGTATGGGAGGTCCGTCGAGGAGGCCTTAGCGGGGCAGTCAGTCAGTTTTGGGAGTTCTATGCTGTGATCTAGAGTTTATCTGCTTTGGAGAAACCTTTTTCAATCTGCATCAAAAAGGGGTATGCATAAAATGCTTTATAAAATGTATTTCTTATATGCTATTGAAATGTATTAAAATGATTAATAAACTTTGAATCTCACTCATGCAATTAAGAAAATAGATAAAATGTTATTCTAACTAAAACAATGAGTCTGTGATTTTTCAGCTCAATAATAAGTGTAATAATTAACAGGTTTTAAATGTGATTGAGCTGGTCTTAATCACCTTCAACTTATTCAACTAGTTGGTCCATCGACCAAAGAGCGGAATACCTTGATGTTTAGAACCGATAGGACTAAAGGTTAATATATATAATGATGTTCATAAGTATTATTCTGTAAATTTTAAACAACTTATCCCGTTCTTCCAGCAAACTAATTTTTCTCCTTGGTGAGGAATTCAGGGAATGAATGAATGTATGATATGCGGTGTTATGGGCCCCACCGACACATGGTAAGGTAGATGTGAATGATTTTACCTGGATTCGTGTCCAAAGGGGAAATTTATATTAGCCACGCTGGATC